>CARXXK010001080.1:69657-115244 GCA_949089665.1 Macrosiphum euphorbiae | reverse complement strand
TTTTTTATTTATATATATTATTGACATTTCCATTCGCTTTTACCGTGATTGAACAATTTGACAATTTTACAAATCAATTTTATTATAGTTATTTTGGTTATTTTTTCGTGGTTATTTTTCACGGGGTTATTTTTTCGGTGGTTTTTTTTCGGGGTTATTTTTTCCGGGGTTATTTTTTCTGGGGTTATTTATTAGGCAAATCATGCAAAACTATCCACATTTTGGGAATTATTTAATTTTTTATAAATAATTATGTTTTTAATTCTGAGTGGACCAATGAATGTATAGGTTAGGTATAGGTACCTATTAATTGTACAATGATTTGTGTTTTTTAATTTTGGATTCTGAGTGGAGCGATTAATGTATTGATCTTACAATGATGTGTGTTTTTTTTTAATTTTTTTATTTGCAAATTATTTTAAGTTAGAAATTCATAATTTGTTTTTTTTTAATCTAAGATTTGAAAATGTAAAACAAGATTTTTCATAGGTTTGTCTACCTTTATCAAAAAAAAAAAAAAATGTATAGCGGAAAGTGAAATTAAATTTTTATGATCATTTTAAATTCATATTTTTACAAACTGTGTTATTCATTCGATTTCTCATGTAACTATTTTTTATTTTGATATAACTCAAAAACGAATATCTTTAGATACATGCAAATTTCACTGAAATGTTTTCAAAGTATTTTGACGCTTGTTGAGGTGTTTACGGGCATTGTCAGTTTTCAATTTTTTAAAATTTTTTTTTCTATGAACATCAAGTTTTATCTGTTGGGCCAAAAAGTGTTAAATGTAATACAAGGCTCCTGATATATTGTTACAATAGCAGTTGAAAAAAAAAAAAAAAAACAGGCACAATTTTTTTTTATAAGCATTTAAAGATCAAATTTAAAATAGATTAATTATTTTTTAGTTAAAAATGTATAAAATATTATTCAACTTTTATGTCTAAGGATTGACAATTTAAAACAAAATTCCACGTATGTAGTTAAATTTATACAAAAACGAAATTTAATTTTAAATATTTTAAATTTTTCCGGTTTTTTTAAAAAAAATTTTTCCAAAAATAAATTGTATCAGATCTAAAATTTTTATTTTCAGTATTAAGAAATAAAAATTAAAAAGGTTATATTATTCATGTAACACAAGAGCAATCGGCTAATAATATATTTCATTTATCAGGTCTTATTATTGTCACTCTGTATTTTAAATACGCACCCACTAATTTCGTCGGTATTGGTCATATTGGCCATTAACCGACGTTAATTTTTCTTTGAAAATGTATGAAAATCGCCGATTTTCAATTGTAATATTTGGAATAAGTTTTAGAATATAATATATCATACATTATTTTTGTTTGCATAAATGCATGATTTTTTCAATACTTTTTAGTATATTAAATTCCAGGCCTTATACAGTCGATTCCGCTTTATTGGGACACATCGGTTGGGTGTTATTTTGTCCCAATAATCCAAAATACAAAAACGAACATATTGTTACATGCGGCCCTTCAGGGATCCAAAAGCTGATATACTTTGATAAATAATAATAGTCAAATTAGTATGGTAATCAAATGTATTATATTAAACGTTATATTATTTAATACGTTAATAATCGTAATAATACTCAAAATGCCCTATAAATACAATAATAACTTCAATAATATGCCCTCTAAATAAACTCAATAAACTTCAATAAAAAACATGCCCTCAATAATAAAACTTCAAATAATCAATATGCCCTCAATAAATTCAATAAAACTTCAATAATAATCAATAAAATATGCCCTCAATAAAATTTAAAACGGTTTACACCATTACACTTATAATCAATTACCTAGATTTATCTTAATATGTATTAATTATGTTACATACGTCTATGTAACAAATTTAAATAACTATTCACTCACAATAATGCTGTGTTCATGGCTGACGATGACATGTTGCCGTTGATGATGCTGCTGATGGATTTGTTGGTACTGCGATGTGACTGATTTGTTTTTGTTGGTTCCTCCTGGAGTTGTCTTCGCAGAAGAGTGATCAATTCCTCGTTGTTGCCAGTAGCCTTTGACGGTTGCCTCCTTTGTGGAATACAGTACCGACTGCGCCAGTGTTACACGCGGCCCTTCAGGGATCCAAAAGCTGATGTACTTTGATAAATAATAATAGTCAAATTAGTATGGTAATCAAATGTAATATATTAAACCAGACAAAATAAGCAGAACAGTTGTGTTGATTGTAGCGAATTGCAGCTCGTTCAAGAATTGATAATCTCCGTGTAAGTTGTGTGTGATGGCTGGGCGGCTAAGCGAGTCGTGTGTTGTTCTCGTCACTGGATACATCTACTCAGGCTGTCTCGATGTCCCCTATATATATGGTGGCGGCGTCCTTTGAAGTGAGCGGCGCGTGTACAGTCGTCCTTGATATGGACCTCACGACTAAAAGTGGTATTCTTAGTCGAAAACACTTTTGGGTGTGGTCGCATTCCCGGTTGTTTTTATGAGCAAATACATGATATTACGTAATCCCATTACAATATAAATTTGTTGAAAATCAGATTTGTTTTATATAATTTTATTATTACAAATTACAAACAATGTATTATAGAAATTATTTGATAGTACAAAAAGAAAAACATGATATAACCTAATTATTTATAAAAATACATACATATAAAGTACATATAAATATTTTTTATTTTTTTATTATGTATTTTATCTTATTTAAAAAAAACTGTTGATTTCAGTACTCCTAAAATTTCCGAAAGACGACGTGTATTACAGCTTAGTAGCTGTAATTTAATTTTGTCCAGAATTTCTAATTTTTGAACAAACGATAAATCTTTACGTACACGAGCCATCGTTGCTACACTCGACAAACACGACTGATGCACCATTGCACCAAATAACATTTAGCATATATCACATTTGAACATACGATAAAAGATAAGATAAAATTAAGTTAAATAAGATAAAATGTAATGTAATAATCAATTACGAGAGTCCGTCACGATTGTTGAACTATTGATCTATTAATATAGTACTCGATAAAAATGTCCCAATTATCCGGATTCGTGGCCCAGATAAGCGGTGAATGTTTACCCTACAAGTATATATTTGTTTTTGTAATTGAAGAATTGTCCCTATTAAGCGGTTGTCCTTATTAACCGGTGTCTCTATTAAGCGGAATCGACTGTATTTATTTTATGATTACCATTTATTTTCTTGGATTAATTTATTTACTTTTAATAGGTTAAAACCAATCAAAATGTGCATCAAACATACAATACTCGTCATCATTACAATCATACATTTCACTTTCGGATTCATTGCGTACGATTGTCATGGGCCTGCTCAAAATGTCACGTCCTTTGACAGCTTAGAAGTGGACAACTGTGATTTTCCAATAGCATCAACAACCCAACAGGTACCGAGAATACAATTACTACAAAGGATTGAAACTTACCCTGTTCATTTTAAGTCGTGTTTGATAACAGTTGATTATTTAATAACAAGATGCTCACTATTTGAAGATGCACAATTAGTAGAGGGAGGGTATTTTTCTGAAGTCGTAGATTTAGGAAATGCTCGATGTTCGGAAATTCATCAAAAATGTTCATATACATTTCCCCTGGGAGGTATAGTAACGGATTTGCAAATGAACGAAACAACATTAATATCGCACACAGTGGCAGGATCACTAGACAGATTTGGAAATTGTAGAGGCATGAATTTTAAATCGAGTAGAGGAGAATGGGAAGACGTCGTAGTACAAGCTAAATTCAAAATATATTTATCAGAAGGTTCGGCTATAGCAAATACCAAAGATAACACTCTTATACTTCCGTCGGGTACAAAAATGAAATTGTCCGATAACTATGGTATTGACACGTTTAAAGGTGAAACCGTATGGACAAATAACCATTTTAATTGTGAAGAACAAGATTTCGTTGTTTTATTTGATGGCCCAGCATCATTGATAACCTCGATCACTAACGATAACTCCAGTATATATACGTATATCGTAGAGTCGGACAAAATAGTATTTGCTCTCAAAAAAATAAAAAAAACATTTGCCTGTGAAATTCCAGTAATTCAAACGGAACACCCTCAATTAGTTATTCTTACAGATTCTATGTTTTTAAATCATTTTCAAATAAAATCTATTTCTCCTCAAAACACTGATTTAATGGCGTACATAAACACAACATTTGTTTATGTAGAAAATGTTTTCAAATCAACAATATCCGCATCATACAATGATTTATTACAAAAACAATGCGTGCTTGAACCGCAATTATTACAGCAAAGACTTACATTAGCCTCAAACAATCTTCCGGAGTTTGCGTATATCATGGGCGGTGGTCCAGGTTACACGGCCGTCAAACACGCCGAAATAATTTATTTAATTAAATGTAAAAAGTTAGTGTCGATGTAACCGATAAAGACGATTGTTACAACGAATTAAAAGTTCTATATAACAACGAGACATTTTATATGGCTCCAAAAACACATTCTTTACAAAAATATGGAACGCAAATCAGCTGCAATTCATTATACCCACCGGCATTGAATTTGGCATGTAATTGGTATGGATTTTTCCCAAGTATCAGAGAAATATTAAAGCCACAAAAGTTGAAACCAAATACAGCGTGGACATGGACATACAAAAACCTAGATTTTTAATGAATTCCGGGTTAGGTATATACAAAAGATACGATGAAAGCTTTTCAACAACATATTATATATCCCCAAGAAGTGGACGCCGCGGCCGTTAAAAACAATATGATTAGACAGTCCATGTGATATGAAACGGTAAACCAAGGTATTCAATTTAAAAATTTAATAGACCAACATACAATTGGGCAAATGGTTGAAGATAAGTTATTCAAATTATGGGGTTGGTTTACAACAGTCGGAACTTTTGTGTCGGGGCTAATGGGCATATTCTTTGTTATAAAAGTAATATTAACAGTCGTCGACACGGGTATTAATATTACTTTATTGTACCAAACCTTTGGATGTAGTGCAAAACTCTTAGCAGGAATTTTTTCAAGTATCACCCATAACTTAATACTAGTGCACGGGATCAAATATTTTTATACATATAGACATGTTAGATCTCTGGGCAGAAGATATGCTAATTTAAAAGGGGAGAGGACAACACCGGGAAGTGCTCAAACAGGGATTTTGAGATTTTTGTTTATATATGGTCGCCGCGGGTTTCAAAGCTATAATTATAATAATAATTGGTTTAAAACTGTTGTTATGGTAACCGTTATATTATAAAAAAAAAACATATTATTCATATAGCGTTGGTATTTTTAATGGGCAACGAAGTGCACGGGATCGGCTAGTTATATTATAATATGTACAGAGATACCTACATATGATATTATCGGTACCTACAATTGTAATTTTATATGGTTGTGGTGTATTTGCAAATAACACTGTGTAGTGTTTGAGTAGGTACCTATAATATATTATTGTTTACGTTTTTGTGTTCAATGTTTTAATTAAATTATTTAGAGGATGTTGCGTGTGGGCCAGAGAGAGAAGATAAATCGTCTCTCTCTTGCCCACGCGCAACATGGACAAAACGCATTAACGCAGAAATGCAGAAAATTATTTATTTTTAAAATAAACAAAAATATGTTGTTAATTTAAATTATGTTTTAATTTTTTTGAGACAATATTTAGACAAATCGATATGCCATTCCCTTAAAAATATTATTGTCTATCTTTTTTGTAATGGGTGATTTTACTCTAAGGTTAGTTAAAAAACATAGAACAAAGTTCTGCTTAAATGAATTTTGTCTATGTTGCGTGTGGGCCTGAGAGAGAAAACAAATAGTACGCTGACATTCTCTTAAGATTGAGAATTTCATACTATCAGTAAAATTGGCAGAAGACAATTCTGAAGCATCATGTTTTGAAAATGTATATGAAGATACTAGAAAAAAAAATCAAAAAATCCTAAAACATTCATCAATGATCAAATATCTAGTCCTCCTATGCTTGGATCCGATGGTAAGAATTTAGCCTAACTAAAATTTAAATCATAATATTTCTTTTCAGTACCTTGATCTAGATTCTAGACCTATAAATAAGTATAAATACTATTTATTTATTTATTTATTTATAATATATAAACGCCAAACGGCAATTTTAAATTAACACATTAAGTTTAAAATTAATAGATATAACAATAATATAATACAAACTCACACAAAATTATAACATATGGAAAAACACAACATAATATAAACTAAATGGTAATACCTAATTTAGTAATGTATAACTATGATACAACATATTTATAAATGATATTATTTAATTATTTATTTAAATCAAAATTAAGATTGTTCAGATTACGAAGCATTCTGTGCAAGGGGTGATTATGCCCGTATAATGTATTGTGAGTTGGAACTTGGAAGAGTGCGTGATTTCTAGAGAAGAAGGAAGGGATACGAAAACACATTTTAGAGAGGAGATCGGGTGCATCTATGGTGCCGCCTAGGAGCGAGGTTATAAAGTGCTCATCACCATCTTGTCGACGAGTTGAGTATACCAAATGAATTACGAATTAAAGAATAGTCATGCGTAGGGTGAGGTATCTTCATTATGTAGGCAATGTAGGAAATAAATCTATTTTGTACACGCTCGAGTCTTAGTTCGTCTTTAGCTAGGTAGGGATGCCACACCACCACACCGTATTCTAATATAAAACGTACTAATGAGAAGTATAATATGCAGAGACAACGAGCAGAAGAAAACTAACTAGTATTGCGTTTAATAAAACCCAATACTTTTAAAGCTTTACCTACAGTGACATTTATATGATGCTCAAAATTTAATGATGGTGAGTAATGAATACCAAGATCTTTATAGAGGAAGACACGGTTAAGAGAAGTACCATTAAGTGAATAGTTGTGGTGGATAGGAGATCGCTGCCTAGAAAACGACATAACATGACATTTGCTTATATTAAGGCTAAGACCAATGGAGTACGCCCAACTTGCAAAAATATCTAGTTCTGACTGTAGGATATGACATTGATTAAGATTGTCTATTTTAAGGAATATTTTTATATCATCAGCAAAAAGGAGTTTAGCCTTAGTGATCCATTTGGTTATCGAGTTCACAAACAGAATACATAAAAAGAGGACTAAGGTGGCCTCCTTGAGGGACTCCAGATGGTATTACAACTAACTCCGAAACAGCATTTTTGATTTTTATGAATTGTTTTCTACCTGTGATGTAAGAGTGCAACCAAGATAGTAGGGGATTCCCAATGCCTAAAGACTTAAGCACCATTATAAGGCAATCGTGGTCCACTACGTCAAATGCTTTATTAAAGTCTGTAAAGATTACATCTACCTGACCTCTGTGTTCGATAACTTCTGACAAATAAGAGGAGAAGGCAGCACCACTTGTAACGGTTGATTTATGCGATCTAAAACCATGCTGCTCACTTATAATAACACTTATAATACTATTATTTATTGCAGAATCTATGAATGAAAATGAGGACTCTGACATTGAGAAGACATTTAAGCCTTCTGTTCGTGGATTGATGTCGAAGGACCAGCCGAGTATGTCTCGACAGAAGAAAACGGTTTATTTTATGGTTTTTTTTGTTTAACACCTGAATTCCGGGTGGATAGGCAACCCAACACCTCCGATCACCTAACGCCTGACAGTTGGTTGGATAGGCAACCTAACATCTGAAGATTTCGTTATCGTATGTTGTCCCCCGAAATTCCGCGCATAGGCAATCTAACATACGGCGACTCAGAACGAGAGATTCACCGTTAGGAAGGAGGTAGGTACAGGTTAGTTATGGGGACGGGAACGCTCTGTGGCCGGTCCGGTCTGGTGCAATAACCACAGAGCATTTACATACTTGTGAGAGGTTCTTAAAATTAACTTAAAATTACTGTAGATTTTGAAGTTGGTGCCGATGTTGACGTCTCGACGACCTTGGGCGGCCTCTCACACACCCGCCTGCGGGTGCTGGCGGACTTACGCGACGGATGGACGATCAAAGTAGGACCGGAGTGCAAGTCTCGACGAACCTGGGCGGCCTCTCACACACCCGCCTGCGGGTGCTGGCGGACTTACGCGACGTGTGGACGATCAAGGTGATATTGAAAAAAGACTTACTCAATGCAGAAGACCCCACGGAACGCTCGACGCAATTTACCAGTACAGGCTCTGGCTCATGAGTAGGTGCAGGCACGGAAGACGGGAATGACGTAACACAATATTTTTTATATAAGTAGAGTTTATTTTCCGATAACGTATGAACAACGACGGAAGTTCGGGCCTCAGTAGCGCCGAACAACCAGGAATGAAAAGATTGACTTTCCCAACAATTGCCGTAATGGCGAGAAACAAAAAAACGAAAAATAACATAAAAACGGAATATAAGTACGTGCCTCAATGGCGACGACAACAACAAATTAAAGAATAATATAACCACAGGTGAACGTAATAAAGGTTAATGAAATAAAAACAACGATAGTGGAACACGATATGGAAAAACAAAAAACAAAGAGATTACACGAGGATGTTTATCGCCGTATGTCGACGGCGGCGCGATAACGAACTTTCGGTGTGGCGCGCAAACACCTTCTATAATCTATTCGCCGTAAGTTGACCCACTTGCGCGCATGAAACTGAGCCGCCGGAACGTTCAGACCCCTGTAGTAAACCGTATTACGTAAACGCACGGTTTACTTTAATTATGTATAAATAGGTAACTTGTCCATGACGCAGAGTAAATCCTTGTACCTTGTACTTTTGACTGTTATTGCGAATTTCATATTTATGGAAACTGCGTGATTAACTTGTTTTTTTATTGATTACGTAAAACACTTCTAAGCATGTAAGCCAATCCCGTGGCTCCTTAGAGATCACGCCACGGGCATACATTTATATAAATATAGCAACTAAGTAGTCACTAAGTTAGAATTATTTTACTTTAGCTTAACTGCACATAGTTCTCGGGTACCGAGCGTAACCTCTGCCCACAAATTTCTACAATTATAAACTGTTATAGTCTGTAACTTTGTTAAACATAATAAACATTAATACTGTGAATATATACTTATTCATTTCTAAGTGCAACCTCATCGTCACTCAAGCTCAACAACGAAACGTCGAAGCACGTCATTAAATAATTAAGTGTACAAGTGTAGTACGAGAGTACTACATACGTAACTTTTGGTGTCAGGTGTGGGGTTTCTCTGAGTGAAAAATTTTGATTCATCAAAAAAGTAACTCGGGAACTCACTGACGAACTTCGACAACCCGTTCTTGGGACACTACGAAACCCAATTATTTACTAATTGGTCTACGCGCCAGCAGTTTCGTAGCTAGATCGTCGAGCCACTTCGTACATCCATTTTTGCAGTCACAGAGCATTCCACAGAGCATTTCCACAGAGCATTCCACAGAGCATTTCCACAGAGCATTCCACGGAGCATCCAATTTTCAATTTCGGACCAGACCATTTTTAACTATGCAAGCTTTGCAATTTCTAACGTTTGTCTGCATTTCGATGGTAACAGGCGTTATACGATTCCACGACGAAAAATTACCACAACAATCCGGGTTATATTACGAGAACTGCGGAACAGTAAATATTGCGACATCCAAATGGGACTTAACGGCATTTGTCGATCTTAAAAAATACAATGATCAATGGGATTTCATTGACAACTTAGTAACAAAAACTGAACAATCCTGTAAAAACATAAGTCAGTACGCAGAAGCGAACTGCAATAATCTATTATTTTTAGTAAACGGTATAGCTAGGCAAATTAAAGAAAAGAAAGGGGCCCTCTACCATTCGATAGGTCATCGCGACCACGTAACTAAACGTAGCGTTAACATTGGAACTATAACTAAAATCGAGCAAACACTTTATGGTTTATGCGATCTTAATTGTATAAAAAGTTTTGATCTAGGAATTGGGAAATTGTTAGGAAATGATATTAAATTAGAAAAAGAACAACTTAAAGTTATTAAAGTAAAACAAGAATACGAAAGTCGTGAAAGTTACCACTTACAATTACAGATAACCGAACTTAAAAACATAACGATGGAACAACAAATTAATAACTTTGTCTTCAGACATTTTGGTTACATGAACTTGTTATTTACAAAATATATGGCGGAAACTGACATTTTACTATCCATTATTGAGGCAGCAAAACTAGGGCAAATCCACCCATACCTGTTAGGACCGACGGATTTGTTAGCTCAGTTCCAAGATATTAGACTGTCCCTACCTATAGGAACAGATTTTCCATACCCACTTTCTCTTGAAACGGTTAACGACATAGTAAAACTGTCAGATGTTAAGATATACTATTCTAATAACAATATAGTGTTTATACTAACCATACCACTAATTTATCAAAATAATTTTATTTTATATCACTTAATACCAAAACCTTATTGTCACACAAATATTATCTGTGTTTATATTGCACCTAGTCATAAGTTCTTAGCCGTAAGTAAAAATAAGGAACATTATGTAGCGTACGACGAATTTCACTATAATCAATGTAAACATGCTAGAAGTTTCCTTTTATGTCCCGAGATCCAATCCCTCCATCCTCGGAATCTACGACCAATATGCGAAGTACAACTACTGCAAGACCCTAAAGAGGTACCAACTACCTGTGATATACGACATGTAAGACTGCAAGCTACCATTTTTCACAAACTAAGCTACCGAAATAAATGGTTATATGCAACCGATAGCGAAGTTATTATAATAAACTGCGAAAACAACCAAGAAGCAAGCACGCACCTATTAGAAGGGGTAGGAATCATTTCTATCAACGAAACTTGTAAGGGATACGCAACCAGGGATTTGTTATTACCGAGCACAAATTCCGAGAACAATTATGCAGATTTTATACCAACGTCAATTATCACACCACAAGAATTTCAACACGTATCACTCGACCTTTACACTATGAAAGACGAGAATGTAATTAACAATCACATGAGCGATCTAAATTTAATTTCCAAAACACATATGCAACTACAATAACATAACAATAATATATACAAAGTAACACAGCTACAAAATAATCAAATTATACATAACTATATATTGTATTTGACAATTTTTGTGATTTTTGTAATATCAATTGCATTCTTACAAATCAAAAGCAATGAACAACGAAGTCTTATTGTAGAACAAAGGGAAATGGTACAAATAAGGCAGAGCACGGGGACAATACATTGTGAAGAACCGGCTACATCAGAAGCAACGGCTCCTCCTATCACAGAAGAAGCACAAGCAGCACACGCATACACTATCTACCCAACCCTCAAGACATGCTATTGATTGGAACCTACGGCTCCAATTTTACAGGAGAGGCATGTAGTAAACCGTATTACGTAAACGCACGGTTTACTTTAATTATGTATAAATAGGTAACTTGTCCATGACGCAGAGTAAATCCTTGTACCTTGTACCTACTTTTGACTGTTATTGCGAATTTCATATTTATGGAAACTGCGTGATTAACTTGTTTTTTTATTGATTACGTAAAACACTTCTAAGCATGTAAGCCAATCCCGTGGCTCCTTAGAGATCACGCCACGGGCATACATTTATATAAATATAGCAACTAAGTAGTCACTAAGTTAGAATTATTTTACTTTAGCTTAACTGCACATAGTTCTCGGGTACCGAGCGTAACCTCTGCCCACAAATTTCTACAATTATAAACTGTTATAGTCTGTAACTTTGTTAAACATAATAAACATTAATACTGTGAATATATAATTATTCATACTTACTCAAGCTCAACAACGAAACGTCGAAGCACGTCATTAAATAATTAAAGTGAGAGTACTACACCCCCCACATCGGAGACAGGTGGTTTGTGATTGGTCAGTGGTGTTCGGCAATCGGCGGTGCTCGTCGTAGTAGTCAGCTGCCGCCGTGCATACAGAATGTTATACAAAATCATCACTGCTATCCATAGCGAATTATATTGATGAATAAATAAAAATTCGGATAAAAAATAATTGTAAACAGAATACAAAAAAATTGTAAACAGAATATGAAAATTATAGCTAACAGTAGGTTAGGAGATAGTGTCGATACGTCGTTAAGATAATCAAATCACTACGTATACACCAGGTGCATTGGCGACGATCAACACTAGCGCTCCGAAGACGCAGTGACCTGCTACGACCGGTTTTCGTCGAGCTAGTGGGTCAACTTATGGCGAATAGAGTATATTAGTCATTCTAGTCCGGCTCATATTTCATTTGGACATGAAAATACAGCAATAGAAAGTTATAACGCGGACAATTCATCAGAGTATAAAAAAATAAAATTGAATCGAGTAGCTCTTCAAAATCTACCTTTACTGAATCATCATCATCGCAGTCACAACAAATAGGCTTAACACCTAAGCGTGGAATTACATTGCCAGAAGTACCAATTAAACCTTATGAAATTAACAATGATCAGTTGCAAAGTAATAAATAATTTGTTTTTTTCATACTTCTAAAGTAACAAGCCATTTAAGTATCTAAAGATTGAAATTTATGTTTCAGTATTTATTAAATTTACTTCACGTGCATTAACTAACATGAAGTATGAAAACGAAGGAATTCAAAAACGCTTGGATATTATAACTACTTTGATCGAAAAAACTAATGAAAAAATAGAAAATTTTATTTTATTTTCAACAAACCATACACTGAACACTACTGCAGATTATGACAATGATATTCCTTGTATCAATAATAATGATGAACTGAAAAATGCAGAAGATAAATTAACTGATAATAGACAATACAGAGCCGAATTGGTAATTATAAAATTATAATTAAAGTGCTGATTACTCATTTATTGGGTTTAAAAGAAAACACCAGTTATGAGAATACAACTCCTCGTATTAATTTAAAATCATTTAACAATCATTTATCTAGTTCAAGCGCTAAACGCAGAAAAATAACACAAGAATTTGAACCATTTGATTTTAATCCAGAAGCAAACATTTCTATGTCTAAAAATCCCGTAGTTGAAAAGTTGTTTAATTTTACTTCATCACCAAAGACTATGAAAGGTTCTGGTTCATATAAAGATGTCTTACCTCAAACCCAATTAGTTTATTATGACGATCCGAATGAGCTAGTAACTAGATTAAATCTTTTGACATCATGACAAAGTGTTGGTAATACTGGTGTGAATAATGAAATAATATGAAGAAAAGAAACCTTGTAAGATATGTAAAGATTTGGGTAAAGGTAATAAAATTATTATTATTATTATTATTATTATTATTATTATTATTATTATTATTATTATACCACACTGTATAGGTACTATAATATTATATATAATACTTCGTAAGTATTATATTCGATTTAAATTTTCAAAGTTTAAAAAATAATCATTCTAGCTGCATATTATTATTATTATTATTCGAATCATGTAATTCCTCTTGTATTAATTTACGTAGTTCGTTTAGTGAAAGTTTAATTTCATTATAATTTTTGTTTTTAATAAAACTTAAAATATTTTCGAAACAACAATTACTAATGAAATGGAAGTTAAATGATTTTAATTGATTATGTTTTTTGTAATAAAAATATTTTTTAACATTTTCGTAACAACAATTATCCAATATTTTATTCCATAACATATTACTAATTTCACAGTCAATATCAATATCAATATCACTATCATTAAATATAGGTCTTAGGATTTTACGTTGTTGTTCAATCATATTTAAAAGTGTTTTCATATTTTCCATTTCTATTATTTATATTAGTAAATATTTTTTTTAACATCGAATTATTAAAACATACATCAAAGTGTATGATTATTAAAAAAAAAACCGGACTCACACGATTCATGAGACAGACAGACAGACGGACGTTCAATGTTATTATGTCCGTCTGTCTGTCCGTCTATATGTATGTCTGTCTGTCCGTCTATATGTCTGTCTGTCCGTCCGTCTGTCTGTCTGTCCGTAAAGATTAACATTGTTATGTTATTTAGAAATAAATATAATTTAAATACGCGATTTAAAAAAAATACATCTCTATTATAATAAATAATAGAAATGGAAAATTTAAAAACACTTTTAAATAAATGCAACGATCAATATGATTTTGTAAAATTATGTGACTTAGAAAAAGGAAAAAAATATGAGGTTACTCGTTTCAAATATATTGATACAATTTATGGTAAGACAATAGTTGTTATATTAGATAAAAAATTGCAAGTATTTTTACCAGATAGATTTTTAGATGTGTTTACAAAAGAAAATATTTTATTATATATTCTAAGTTCGAAAAAATTTAATCTTGTTTATAATGAATTACAAAATTTAGATACCGGAAACACAAAGCAATTGATACAATTTGAATAAAATAATATTATATAATTATAATAAATATATATAATTACTTTTATAAATGGTATTTATAAAAGTTAAAAACGGTTGTATTTATTTATCAAACAAATATTATAATAATAATAATTATAAAATAGGTCTGGATTCAATATTTATTAAAGGGTTAAATTGGTTTAATATTGAAACAGATTGTAAAATACAAATTAATGAAAAATTTATAGAAATAAAAAAAGGAGAATATAGTATTAATGAATTAAACAAACAATTTCAACCTTTAGTGTTATCTTATGTTAATAAAAAAATTGAAATAAAATCTCCTTGTTATTATAATTTAGATGAAAATTTAAAAAATTATTTAGGTTTTCAAAACATAACAATTGATTTTTTATTAACTATTAATAAATCAGCAATGTATGTTCCTACTTCCAATGATCAATATATAAATATAGAGAAAGAATGTGAGATTAAAATATTTAATGATGATGTAAATTCAAATACAATTTATAAAATACCTATTGGTATTTATTTATTATCTGAATTAGAAGCAATATTGAATACTGATAGAAATGATGATATAATACTTACAATAGATGAAAAAAATAAATTAAATATTGATACTAACTTGCATAGTTTTGTTATAGATCCTTATTTAAAGAATTCTATACATTTTTATACACAAGGTTTTTTTAAAAATTTTAATGGTGTTATAACGAGTCGAATAACATTAAAACTATGATAAAGGGAAATTTTTCAATTGATCAATTGAATAGTAAATTACCCTTAGGTATTAAATTACAAAATGATAATAATTGTATTACATTTACTTCAAAAACTGATTTTTTTATGGATCAAAATTTTAAAACAAGTTTAGGGATTGATAAAATGTATTTTTTATATAAACACATTGGAGAAGACTTAAATAATAATAATATAAATAAACGATTATTAGAAGTACATTGCAATATAATTGAAAAATCTTTTTCATCTGTTAAGGATAGTCATCACATCGAGGAAGATGTTTTGTAAAATTTTTATTATGATTATGATAATCCATATATAAAAACTAATTCAATAATATACGGTACCTGTTAAAGGACATTTTCAAGAAATAAAAATAGATATTATAGATCAAAATGGTAAAAAATATGTTTTTGATAATGATGATTTTATTGTTTATCTTGATTTAATTGAAGAATAAATATTAAATTATTTTTCAATAGAAATATTCTATTGAAAATAATAGTCACTAGGAGATAAAGGTTGGAGTACTCCAACTTTTTATATTTTTATATTTTTATATTTCTTTAATAGTACCTTTTTCAACATCAAACAAAAATTCATCTTCTCTTATGAAAAAAATATAACAAATTGTATCTTTAGGTAAATCTTCATGTAACTCAATATGTAAAATAATATTTTTTTTATTAAAAAGTATATTTTCTGGTTGATAAACTGTTTTAGTTAGAAATATTGATCTATAATCCTTAAAATCAGTTGGATCATTATACATCAATGGAAGTTCTTGAGTATTTTTATGATAAGTTAATTTATATGACATCAAATCATCATAAAATTGACAAAACTTATTATTATTAAAATCTTCATCTTGACGTTCTGCAGGATAATTTATTCCATTTAATTCAAAACTATAGCTTCTAACACAACAATGATCAAATTCACCAGGGTCATGATCTTGAGTATTTAATTTATTTGTTTGAAAAACAAAACCACAAAACGTAGGATCATTTCTACCCCGATATTCATTTGTTACATTAATTTTAATAGTTTTTCCTTTTATATTTCTTTCCTCAAGAAAATGTAGTTATTTCATTTACCAATAAAACATTTTGTAAAGCAGCGTATCGTACAACTGGAATTTTAATTGAAAATTCTTCAATAATAATTTTACCATCTTCTGTTCCTATAACAGTTTTTCTTACTTCTTTACCATTTTCAATAACTACATCTTTTTTTAGTAATGCATCATCATCTGTATTTCTAGTAAAATATAATTCCATATCACAATTGATAACAGGAATTGAAATGTCATTGAAAAATGGTAAACCAAATTCTGATAATAAACCCATAACATTAAAATTACCTCCACCTTTAAATTTGCTTACAAAGCCTGAGTTTATACTTGGTCCATTTGAATCCAAAGAGTTGCAGTTTATCACACCGTTAATTGTACTTACTTTTCCTACATACTCAAGTTCAGTTACTGTTTTACCATGTATTTTAGCTAGAAATTTAATATATAAATGTTTAGGAAAATCATCAATTAGTTGTATTTTTGAACCTTTAGGATATTCTTTTCTATCTTTTTGTAAATATTTACCAGACATATAATACTTTGCTTTTCTAATATCCAGAAAATTATCCTGGTTATTTATTTTAAAAATGGTACCTTTATTAGGTGTATTAAGTTGAGTGTTACTTATAGGTGTAAAAGTTTTATATTGAACACTTTCAATAAACTGATCATACTTTTTAAAAATATTATACATTGTTTATAATAGTAAAAAATAAAAAAAAATTTTTTATTATAAAAAATAATAATTTTTTTATTATAAAAATTTTTTATAATAAAATGAATCTTATTATAATAAAACCATATAAAATAAAAAATAAAATAAAATCTTTATTTCATTTACCTATGCGACTTCAAATAACTGGTCCATCAGGCTCTGGTAAAACAGATGTGTTGAGGAATATAGTTCTAAATCATTGGACTAATTATGAAAAATTATATATTTTTACAAAAAATATCGACCAACCAGTTTATAATGATCTAATAGAAATATTTGAAGGTATACCTGAGATTTATTTTTATATATCTGATACAGATATTATATCTGTAGACGAATGTGAACGTGATAGCTTAGTTGTTTTTGATGATATTCCTTTAGATGAACAAAAACCTATTTATGAATATATGAATAGATCAAGACCTAAAAATATTTCAGTTATTTTTTTAAATCAATGTTATAGTTCAGCAAATAAACAATATATAAGAAATAATTTAACTCTTTTAATAGTTTTTAAATCAACTCAATATATTAAAAACATTTGGAATGATTTTTTAAGTAACACTATTTATTTCAATGATTTTAAAACTTTATGTTCAGATTGTTGGAAAAATGACTATGGATTTATGACAATCGATCTACTCAATAATCGTTTGTACTATAAACTTGAAAAACTACTTGATTATACTTAATAATACTTGATAATGAAAAAATTAATATTTTTCATATAATAAATGAATGTTAAACAAACTCAAAACAATTTAAGAAAAATAATAAAAAAAAATTTAAAAAAGTTACATTTACAGATCCATCAGAAACACAAAACAATTTCAAGGAAGGAACTAATTTAGAAAACGACCCTAAAAATATTAAAGAATTAATTCATCTTGAACAAAATTTAAAAAATAAATTTAAAAAATCAAATTTATCACATTCTGAAAAAAAGGTAAATAATTTGAGAAAAGATGAATATGAAGATGAAGATGAAGATGATGAAAAAAAATTACAAGAAAAAGAATATTCACTAGCAAACATAGAAAAAATAATTAGTATTAAAAAAAATTTAAAAAGTAACTATAGAAAAAGAGTTATAGACGATATACATTCAGCTGAAGATAAAGTAAAACAATTTGGACCAATATTAGAAGGTTTATCAAAAGTTGAATCATCTGTTAATGGTGTTAAAGAGGTTGCTATTAAAACTGATAATGATATTAAAAAAATTTTAATACCTACAACTCTTTATAAGCCTCGTAATCCAGAGCTATTACGAATATTAAGTACAGAGGATTATGAAAATATTCAAACACCTAAAAGTTCTCCGATAAAATTAAAAAATTCATCTCCTTTGCCTCCTGATACAATATTAGGTAAAAATTCTAGTATAGCTCTAGCATCTTTACCTGAACATAATTCATTTGGAATAAATTTTAATAAAAAAACTAAACAACATTCGATCGAATGGAAAAGAAATAATAACATTTAATTTAGATAATATAATATCAAAAGGTAAAGAACGGGAAATAACTCCAGGTATGTGGAGTCTATTAACTCAATCAGATGTTCCAAAACAAGATGAATATAATAAAGATGATTTAGAAAAATATACACAAATATTACTTGAAACAGATGCAATATACAAAAATTTTGATAAAAATACAAATAGTGTTAGATCAAGTGGAGGTAATAAATATATAAAATTGATTAGTCCTATTTGGAAAAAAATTCAAATAGAAAAAAAAACACCAACAACACCAACAGAAATTTTAAAACCTACAAAAACAACAGAGAATAAAGGAGCTGGTTTAATGAATTATACAAATAATGAAATTGAATATCGTCGGATAGATAATATGAAACAATTAAATGAAAGATTACATTTAATAGCAGCTGAACAAAAAGCAAGAAATTATACTTATCATAATGAACTACATGGGATTCTTAAATTATTTAAAACAAAAATGGAACATTTAATAGATGATCCTAAAGGTATTGAATATTTACTACAATATGTGATAAATTTACCAAAAGAAATAACAAATGATATACATATACAAAAATTAAGAGAACAAATATATTATATATCTAGTGAAGAAAGAGTAGGAAATAATTATTTTCATAATAAAAAACTTGAAATACTTAATTTTTGTATTAAAATAATGGAAAAAGGAATTGATATTCCCGATAAAGGTCCGATATATTTATGGTCATTTATTTCAAGTTTACCAAAGAAAATTATAAAAGGTGCAGGCTTTTTTAATGATTTTTTGAATTGTAAATATTTACCTCCAATGCATTATCCTAAATATAAATATTTAGGACCATTTACAGATTTAGAGAAAAATGAAGAACAAAATATACAACCAATCAACAAATTAGACGAAGCTGCAAGAGAACACGATTATTTTTACAAAAATCATAAAGACATTAAATCAAGACATATTGCTGATAAAGTTTTACAACAAAAAGCATTGGAAAGATATAATGATCCTGATAGTCCTATATCTGAAAAAAATTCCGGCTATAATAACTGCATATGCAATGAAAGGAAAAAGACGTTTAGGAATGAATTTGATATATGAATAAATTTTATAATATTTTGTATTATAAAATGACGTACTATTTTAAATTAAATAAAAATCAAATTAAAAAATTACAAGAAGCTCATAAAAATAATACTAATGCAACACTTCAATTTGCTAGTAATAAAATATTTAAAGGAGAAAATATTTATAATTTAGATAAAATTCAATTAGATAAATTAAAAAACGCTAAGGATAAAAAATCTGGAGTAAGGATAGAGATTCGAAATTCACAAATTAAAGATAAAAAAGGTGGATTTTTACCATTACTTTTTGCAGGGATAGGTGCAGCTAGCGCGTGACATACATCGATCTATTGGTATGAGACCTTGTGAAGTAAATAAATCTAACAAAGATGTTGTTTTTCACAAATTATTTTCTACAAAAAACAAATCTAAACCAAAAATTAAATTTAGTGTAGGTGATAGAGTAAGAATAAGAGTTTCTAAAAAAACATTTGGTAATAAATATATTAATAATTGGACTGAAGAAATATTTATAGTTAATGAAATTTTAAACACATATCCTATTACCTATAAAATTATAGATTTAAACAATGAAGATATTTTAGGGAGTTTTTATAACCAAGAGTTACAAAATACAGTATTTTAATAATATGTCCTAAGTTAAAGGAAGTGATATCTATATAAACCTCCTTCTATTATTTAAATAGAATTTTAAATAAAAATTATTTTTATTGAAAAATGAATGTAAAAAAAATAATAAAGAATATAATAAAGAATGGATGGATTAAATAAAATTGAATCTTTAATTAAAGAAATTGATACTTACAATAAAATGGATGTATTAAATAAAAAAATATATCCTGCTAAAACTTGTGATAAATGTAATTTAACAATTGGTTACAAAAGTTGGGCTTCACATTTAAAATCTATTCGTCATCAAAAAATGATATATATCAAACAGTTTTACCTTGTAGACTTATTACAAAATATAATGGTGTACCAATTAATCAATATAGAATAAAAAAATTTTAATTTTTTGAAATTTATGCGAAAAGAAATAAAAAAAGTATACAAAAAAATAAATGTTATGTAAAATTTTGTGCTTTTGAATACTATGAAAATTCTAAGAGTATTAAATATAATCTAAATAAAATTCCAATTGAAGGAAATATTTTTATTATTAGTCAAGGAGATGTTGATTTTGGAAATGGAAATCCTTATATTTCTAAACTATTACATTCACCAACTTGGTTAGAACTTTGTTATATAGCCAATGATCAAATTATTGCAACAAGTGATTATAACTGAAATTCTAACTTAAATGAATTTTATACAAATGCAAAAATAAAAATTGTAAAAGAAGAAGAAGATTTTATAATGAAAAATTCACAATGGAGACTTCATCAAATTTTAAGTTTGGGAATAAATATAAATAAATATGTTCCTTTTAAGGGTTCTTCATATATTTCATTACCTAAACATATTAAAGATAAACATGCTATTATAAATGTTAAAAATAAAGATGATAAATGTTTTCTTTGGGCAGTACTCTCTGCTTTACATCCTGTTGAAAAAGATGCTCAAAGAGTAACTAAATATATTCCTTTTAAAAATGAATTTGATAAAGAATTTAAAGATATTGAATTTCCGATAAAAACCACAGACGTTCAGAAATTTGTTAAAAGAACAAAAGATATTTCTATTAATATTTATTGTTTAGATAAAAAAGTAATTGTACCTTTACAAGTAAGTAATATCGAAAAAACTAATCATATAGATTTATTATATTTAACAGTGGATGATAATATGAATAAAGGACATTATTGTTGGATTAAAGATTTATGGAAACTAGTAGGAAGTCAAGTTACAAAAGATGGTCATAAAAGATTTTTGTGTAAAATGTGTTTAAATAGTTTTCATGAAGAAGATAATTCTGGTCCAAACGTTGCTCAAGAATTTTATGAATGTATGAAAAATGAAGAAAAACTTATTTCTAAAATATATGATAAAATAGTTCCTATGAAAACATTGAATGTAGAACAATTAAATAATTATTATTATAAATCTGATAAATGTCATATTTGTGAAAGATATTTATCAGATTTACCTCCAATGTTAGAGAAAAAAATTAAAATAAGTAAAGACACTATTGAAAATTATAAAAATACTGATGTTAAAAATTTTAAATTGTATGAAGATGAACTTAAAATAATTAATGACAATATTGAATATTATAAAAATACTGATGATGTTAAAAATTTTAAATTGTATGAAGATGAACATAAAATAATTAAAGACAATATTAAATATTATAAAAATACTGATGTTAAAAAAATTAAATATTATGAAGATAAACTTAAAATAATTAAAGACTCTATTAAATATTATAAAAAGACTGATGATGTTAAAAAATTAAAATTGTATGAAGATAAACTTAAAAAAATTAAAGACCCTATTAAATATTATAAAAAAGAATTAAATTTTTATGAAGATAAACTTAAAAAAGAATTAGAAAATAAAAATAAAAATATGCGAAAAGTTCAGGATCATGACCATTTAACTGGAGAATATAGAGGAGCAGCACATTCTATCTGTAATCTTAACTACCAAAATCCACGTTTTATTCCAATTGCTTTTCATAATCTTTCAGGTTATGATGCTCATCTATTTATAAAAGAATTTGGAAACGATAATGAAAGAATAAAAATGATCCCAAATAATGAGGAAAAATATATTTCTTTTTCAAAAATTATGTCACGTGTAGTAACTAGGAAAGGTAAAAACATAAAAATATGTACAGAATTAAGATTTATAGATTCATTCAAATTTTTACCTAGTTCTTTAGAAAAGTTAACAAATAATTTTAGAAATGATTCGAAATTAAATTTAAAAAATAAATTTAAAGAACTTAGTAAATATTTTCCTGAAGAACATTTAGATTTAGTTACTAGAAAGTTAGCATATCCCTATGAGTATATGGATTTTGAAGAAAAATTTAATGAAACATGTTTACCTCCTATTGAAAAATTTTATAGTTCTCTCACAGATAAAAATATAACTAAAGAGGAATATGAAAACTCACAGAAAATTTGGAAAGTGTTTAATATACAAAATATGCGTGAATTCACTAGTTTATATAATAAGATCGATGTTTTATTATTAACAGATATAATAGAAAATTTTAGAGATATTTCTTTAAAAAATTATAAATTAGATCCTATGTGGTATTACACAACACCTGGATTTGCGTGGGATTGCATGTTAAGAATGACAAAAGTAAAATTAGATTTATTAACAGATGTCGATCAATTATTGATGTTTGAATCTGGAATCAGAGGTGGATTATCTCAATGTAGTCAAAGATATTCAAAAGCAAATAATAAATACATGGGAGATAAATTTAAAAAAAAAGGATGAATCAATATTTTTAGAATACTTGGATGCAAATAATCTTTATGGGTGGGCAATGAATAAATATTTACCTACTGGAGATTTCAAATGGGTTGATAATCTGAATGATTTTGATGTAATGAATATTTCTGATAAATCATGTAAAGGTTATATTTTAGAAGTCGATTTATCTTACCCTAAAGAACTTCATGATCTATATTTAGATTTCCCTTTAGCACCAGAAAGACATTTTGATAACAAACAACTTCCAAAATTATTAACAACTTTGTATGATAAGAAAAAATATATAATACATTATGAAACACTAAAATTATATATTAATTTAGGTTTAAAGATAGAGAAAATTCATAGAGTATTAGAATTTAGTCAATCTCCTTGGTTAAAAGTTTATATTGATTTTAATACTAATCTTAGATCAGAAGCTAAGAATGAGTTTGAAAAAGAATTTTTCAAATTAATGAATAATAGTGTTTATGGACGTACTATGATGAATGTTCAAAATGATGTTGATATAAATTATGTTCTAATGCAGCCCAACTAGAAAAATTAATTACAAAACCAAATTTTGATCGAAGGACAATTTTTACAGAAAATTTAGCTGCCGTACATATGAAAAGAACACAAATATCTTTCAAACAACCAATATATGTAGGAATGTTTATTTTAGATTTATCTAAAATGTTAATGTATGATTTTTATTATAATATTATAAAGAAAAAATATGTAAATAGAGTTAGATTGTTATATACAGATACATATTCACTAATATTAGAAATAAAAACTAAAGATTTTTATCAAGATATGAAAATTATGTTAGATCATTTTGACACTTCAGATTATCCAAAAGATAATATTTATGGTTTACCTTTAGTTAACAAAAAAGTTTTAGGCAAGTTTAAAGATGAGTTAAATGGAAAAATAATGTCTGAATTTATAGGTTTAAGATCTAAATTATATTCTCATCGAATCTTAGATACTGAAAAAGAAATTAAAAAAGCTAAAGGTGTTAAAAAAAATGTTGTAGAAAATAAAATATGTTTTAATGATTTTGAAAAATGTTTACTAACAAAAGAATCAAAATATGTTAAACAAAATTTATTTAGAACTAAGAAACATGATATTTTTACTGTAGAACAAAACAAAAAAGCTTTAAGTGTTTATGATGATAAAAGATTTATTTTGGAAAATGGTATTGATACATTAGCTTGGGGACATTATATAACAAACATAGATAGAAACGATTTTGTAAACCATCTCAATACACTGATTAGAAATCAAAATCAAAAAGATTAGGAAAATATTTTTAATAGAACAATGTAAAAAAAATTTTTTTACTAATATAAATAATAGAACTGGAAAATTGTAAAAAACTTTTAGAAATGGAAAATTGTAAAAATCATTTAGATATGTTCCAAAGGTATAAAAATATACCAAGAGTTATCAGAAATTGAATCATCTATGTATAGTTTAGAAACTCATGTATCATCTTTATATCAATCTTATGATAATAAGTATAGTTTAGAAACTCATGTATCATCTTTATATCAATCTTATGATAATAAGTATAGTTACAAACGTTACCAAAAAAATTTAAAAAAATTATTTGGTTATTTTAAGGAAATTCATAATGAATTAGCGAATCATATAATGAATAATTGGTTTCATAACTATATTTAATGTTCACTAGTTTGTTGTTAGACTTTTTTTAATAGAACAATTCTATTAAAAAATATTTTAATTATTATTACAATTCGATTTTAATTATTAATATCATAAGTATTATGAAAAATATTTTGGGTGCATTTAATAAGTTTTGCGAAAAATGTTTTTATTATTATTGCATTTCGATTTTTATTTTTAATAATTAAGTTTTTGTGAAAAATGTTTTTATTATTATTGCATTTCATAAGTTTTGTGAAAAATGTTTTTATTATTATTGCATTTCAATTTTCTGATCTTTTTGCACATTGTTTTCTTTGTGATCTTTTACTGATATATTATGAAGTGGTCCAGGAATGGTATATATATACTACTTATATCCATTGAATAAATATGATAAAACTATTAAAGTATTTTTATTTTTGTTGTACACAGTTTGCTTTCCCACGTGAATTGTAATGATCACAAAAGTGAAATACTTACAGATATGTTTGTTATGTATATAACGATGAGAATGCGTCAATATAGTTATTCAAAAAATATTGAAGCCAAACAATTGAATAAAACAAAATAAAAATTATCAAAATTGGTTACTTCTTAAATTTAATTTTAAAATTAATATAATATATTTAAGTTTAGCTACTATTACTATAGTTAGTCTAAATATTGATGTGTAATTATTAATTAATACATATAAATACTTGAGCGAGCACTATAAACCTGAATTATTTATTTATTGCATACCTATAATATTCGTATATACTATATACAAACATAAATATTATTGTATTACTGTATTTTACTTCTGTATAATTATTATTGAAAAACAATAACTATGACAAAAATACAGAATGATATAATTTTTAATGTAATCATACAATTTATCACCCAGAGAGCGCTGTGTGCTGGGGCCCAATTCTTGAAATCATACGACTAATCCTCGCATGCGACAGAGTCATACATTTTCTCGCATGCGACATATAATAGGTATTCTTGAACTGAAATCGATAAGATTTTATCACTTGTCGAATGCGACAAAGTAATCGAATGAACCACTGTGGTAACAACACAAAATCTAGATTTTAACCTCAAATATATTATAAAATTTGCAAAGAATAATTTTTATCTTTTATCACTGATTTTAATGTCGAGTTCACATAACACTAAGATACTAAATTTACTTTTAGTAATTTTTTATAAAATTTTTATAAAATTTTAATATCGTTTTATTACAGTATGTATTATACCTAGATACCTATAGTCAATAGTGTCTATAGTCTATACTACCAAGTGTATATTGAGTTCCTTGTATTTATTATGGTAAGTGTCCACTTGAGATTAAATAGGTAGTCTCGAGAGCAGTCTCGAGACTTAAGTCACAAATGTATATGAACCTGAGAGTACTCGCAGAGACAAGTCATTACTAATCACCGAGACTGCATGTGTCGCAAGTGGACACGTTCATTCCTACTCTTGAGATCTAGTCTCCAGTCTTCCGATAGTGTTTGAAGAGCTGAGAGCACCAGTGTTATTTACCATAATATTTACCATAATATATACATTTTTTTAATTATTATTTATTCAAATTAAATTAAATTAATTTAAAATGAGTGCACGTCAATGGACAGATGACGAAATTTTTGTGTTAATTAATCTTTACGAGGAAAAGGAATTTTTGTGGAATGTTAATCACAAGTTGTATAGGAATCGGGACAAGAAAACGAGTGCGTTTGAAGAAATCGCGACAAAATTTAATTGTGATGTAAATGAGGTACAAAGAAAGATACATAACTTACGTAATCAGGTGTGTATATTAATTGTTAAGTTCTATATTTAGTATAAAATAATTTAAAAATAATTAATAATATTATATAATAGTTTATATAGTAGTTTAATATTTTTTTTATTCAATTGAACTTTTCAGGTTTCACACGAACTTCAAAAGATGAAAAAGGTGAAGAGTGGTGATGGTGCAGATGACAGATATGAAAGTAAATGGAAGTTTTTCTCTGCATTGAAGTTCATTGTACCCTGCTTTATACCAACAAAAACTACGTCAAACATGGTTAGTATAATATTTAAATAATTTGTATTTATGTCAATAAAATTGTATGTACTTATAATTATTCAACATATGAATTGATATTGCCATTGAACCTCACCAGCAGTTGTCATAAAATATTCTCTAAATTCGTCTCTCACATCTTTTTGAGATATTGAATAATTCCGCTGCCGTCCCCTTTCTAGTGGAAACAATGTTCCTTCTGGTTGAAGTTCATTTCGCCATTCGCCATTTACAATTTCACGAGTAATAGGATTTTCCGAATCAACCGAACTTGGGCACAAATAATAATTTGATGTAGAAATCAAAAAGTTATGCAATGCACATGTTGCCAGAGTAACATATTTTACTTTGTGAGGCGCTAAATGTATTGGTTTACGGAGGATTCTGAATTTACTGGACATAATGCCAAATACATTTTCTATAATACGGCGAGCCCTGCTTAGTCTATAGTTAAAAATTCGGTTCGGCGCAGGTTGATTTCGGAACCCATAGGGCTTTAAAATGTATGACGTCATAGCAAAGGCATCATCTGCTACCATTATGTATGGAACTGGCAAATGTCTTTGAGGTAGTGCTTCTGGTTCGGGAAGAGTTAACTGTTTGCTTTCCAAAGCATCGTGTAGGGAGCAGTTATTGAATACCCCTCCGTCAGAAATTCTACCATTGCATCCAACATCAACATAAATTAATTTATAATTGGCATCTGCAACTCCCATCAAAACAATGCTGTGTGTATTCTTATAGTTATAGTAAAGGCTTCCACTATTTTGTGGAGCCACTATTGTAATATGTTTGCCGTCAATTGCTCCAAAGCAATGTGGGAATTGCCATTTTAATGCAAATTGATTTGCACATTTCTTCAATTCTTCTGTGCTAGAAGGACACTGAAATAAAAATACATTATTGCTTAAAATAATTATAAAAACAAATCTAGCTTAAGTCAATAAAAAAATTTTACGAGCGTCTAAATTTTAAATTTTTAAGATTATAGAAATTTTAAAATTTTAAATTCAAGTGTAAAATAACGATTTACTATAAAATGGTTTTAGATATTATTATAATATATTATTGAATTCAAATTTCTTTTTATTAATATATTATATTGGCCCAGGTCATTTACTTGTTTGTTGTTACCACAACACACATTCTTTATTTTTTAATTTCTTACTTTTCAGAGTATCCAGAAAAACTTAGAAAGTTCGCAGAGTGAGCCAACCCTAAATGAACAAACACCGAGTAAAAAAAAAGTTTCCAACAAAAGGCAGTCCCAAACTAACGATGATGAAGATACATATTTAAAGGAAGCCATTGACATTATGAAAAAGCCGAAAACCGATTTTGAGCGCTTTGGAGATTACGTCGCTTTGGAATTAAAATCTTTAAAATCAGATTACTACAGAGGGCTACTGAAAAGTGAGATTCGTAAATCAATAGCAAATATTGCTGAAATGGACGAAAGAAGCCACTGGTCTACCTATTCAAGTACAAATTCTTCATCATGCTCCACCCCAATGCCTACGCCATCACCTACTTTCGCTGAGAACATTCCTCCGTCAACAAGTAAAGAGCCTCAGACAACCCAAGAATATTATGATTCATTCACTGATTTGTTTTAAGTAAATATAATAATTTAAATTTGTACTCTAGTTACGTAAAACAGTGATAATAAGTGATATTATGTAATAAAATATAAAGTTAAAAATGTTAAGTTCAAATCAAAATTAATTAAGAAATTGTTCAATAAAAAAAATAATAATAATACATGTTTATACATACCTTTAAATATTTTTCCTTTAAATTATCATAAATAGCTTGGCATACTTCGAAAACTATTCTTCCAATTGTACAAGGTGGAATGCGGAAAAGGTATTGCAAACTACTGTAAGCATCTCCTAAAAGAGAAAATGATACTTAAAACAAAAAAATCCAAAAACAAATATATATATATATATTATATAGGGTGTCCCACGGAGATTTACACAGAGCGATATCCCCCTTGTTAATAGAGATAATCGAATTCTGTTTTTTTTTATTTATTATTTATTATATATTTTACTTATAGAGCTAAAATATTTATTTGATCTAGTATACAACATACTATATATATAAAACCACATACGTACCTGAAGCCAAAAAACGGAGGGTGACCATTAATCTGTCATGAACAGGAATCGCTTCACGCAATTGTGTATCTTGCTTGACAATCTGGTGTTTTATTAAATCCAAAAGCATTTCAAATTGCACTGCAGACATCCGAATAAAATTTTTAAACTGCTGTGCATCCTCCAACCGAAGCTCATTTACAAGATTTGAAGCGGCTCCCAAGTCACTTCGACGGTCCACCCATTTCCTAACCCAACATTTCTTTTTTCTTTTTTCTTTTAGCTTCCGTTTTTGTACAATATTATGCGCAATTATAAAAGCTAGGGCCTGACGCGAATCCATTTTGTAAAAAAAGAAAGAAAAAACACTCAAATTTGTAAAAAAACACGTGTACACGCGGTCAAGTCCCACACAAGACTGTGTGTGTTAACTCTCTAGTCGACACGATATTGTCTTGGTCTCGAGATTAATGTCACTTTCGAGTCTCCAAAACCTATCTCGAGACCGTGATTGATCTCAAATGGATAACATCCCGAGATCAATCTCGAGACTTTCTCTCGAGCTATAATCTCAAGTGGACACTTACCTTTAAAACAAATATAAATGTTTATATTGATATTAATATTGGCTGTTGATGAATTACGGACATAATTAACTGAATATTATAGGTGTTGTGTTACTATTATTATAAATTGTTTTTCTCTCTCTCGGTTTGTATAATGCCTAACAGGCAACAGCTATAATATTATGTAGTAAATTGCTAATTTATAATTTAGTAATTAGCCATAGTCAATCTGAATTGTTGAGCCTCAATAGTTTAAAATTGAAGCTATTTCATAAAAATAAAAAAGGTGGACAAGTGGATACCGCTCTGCTGTACAGTAGTTTTCGAGCATGTTATTGTAATGGATGTGTTATGTCTCGTATTCAATGATAAATAATTGCATTTGAAAAAATGATTCGGAGACGTTGTATCATCCTACCATACTTGTATGCATTATCAACTTTAATAGTTTAAAGAAAAAATAATGAAAATCGAAAATATCTAATAGTTTTAAATAACATAACTTTACATTAATCTTTTTTTTTTGATAGAGGTAGAAAAATTAGTTGGGAACCTTCTATAAAAATATCTTGTGTTGCTATGAAATTGTAGATTATAAATTTGAGTTGTAACCACATTAAAATATTAAATTTACTCTTTGTTATATTATAGACATGGCAAGATACAAGATCCGCTACAAAAACCAAAGCTGCAGCTATTAAGCGACATATCGGAGGTACTGGCGGTGGACCTACTTGTGCCATTCAACTGAACGATATTCAACAAGATGCATTACTTTTAATGAGTCCGGCATCAGTAAGTGGTCATTCTAAGTCCAAGGAATCAAATGTGGAATTTATTTATGAAATTACCGAAAATGATGTGACACTTGGTAAGTTTATAACAAATCAATTTAATTGAATCTACTTCATAAATTAAATAACTATTAAGAAATAAATATATTTTTGGTCTGATTTTAGATACTAATGATTATATCATCGAAGAAGTAGCTGATATTGAATGTACGTATAAAAAAAAATGTTTGTAACATATTACATTGTGTGTACATAATATACACAGATAATTTAATATTTTATTCATTTAAAATAAATACTAATATTATAAAATACTAACTTGCTTTATTCTTTAACCTGCTTTATAATTAGCTGACAATGAAAACAAAAATTACTCAATCGCTGCCCCTAAACCGATAGCGGCCAATGATAAACAGCCAATCATTGCACCATTTTCACCTAAATCAGGTAATATTTCAATTTTTATCATTCCTATCATACTCATAGTCATAACAATAGTGTAAAGTAATATAATACTTATTATATTTTAGATATAAAAGGGAAAATGTCTACTGCAGCTAGATTAGCTGCAAGTAATAGAGCTGCAAATAACCTATACAGTATTTCGGAGAAAAAATATGATTTAAAAGCAGCATATTATGCAAAAAAAATAAAACTGATGGAAGATAAAAATGTGATATTTAAGAACCTAACAAATGTACTTACTACATTGACTGAGCAATTATCAAAACCATAATATGGTTAAGTAAGACTGAAATAAGAAAGTGAAGACTGAAAATCATTTGAAATTACCACAAAGGATTAGGTAAAATAGGGTTTTAATTTTATTTGTTATTAATATTTAAGTATTCATTTACCAAAGATTATTATTTTATTTTATTTTATTTGTTTTTTTTATTTATAATGTATTAATTTACTAAATGTTAAAAACTGAATTTAACTAGTCAGCAGATAATAAACAAGTATCACACAGTTATTTTGAATAAGAAGTATAATATATGTTATTAATAAAATTTATACATGTCTTTGAAATAAGTATGTTACAATTTTTTCCCTATGTTGTCTACCAAGAGCTAAGTCTAAATTACGATTATTGTCCGCTAATATCTCTCGGTTTTCCATCATACCCAAATTATCATACTCTGGAATGTCATGTTCATCCAAAGGAATATTATTAGTAATACACATATTATGTAGAACTATACATGCATTTATTATTGATGATGCTTTTTCTGGTTTATAATGTAAAGTTCTATCTTTTAATAAGCATCTATAAAAAAAAAAATATTTGGTGTTAAAATTGTATATAATATGGACATTAGAAACAGATTTAGGTACCTAAATCGCATTTTCAACACCCCGTTGCAACGTTCAATTAGACTTCTAGTTGACATTTGTTTTTGGTTGTAATATTTTTCAGGGTTTGTTGTAGGATTTGTAATTGGTGTCAATAGCCAAGGACGTAAGGGATATCCAGAATCACCTAATAATATTTTAAAATAAATATATTATTAACTAGAAACAATTTATCATTTATATTTCAAATACAATGTTAAGAGTGTATTTTACCTAATAAATAAAAGTTATGATGATTGCGTCTGTGTAATTCCTGCATTACTGGTAAAACAGAACTATTGTTCCATATATGGGTGTCGTGGGTACTGCCAGGAAATAGTGCGTTCACATTTAAAACTCTTAATTTTGAATCACAAATCTAAAGTTGAGTTTAAATATTTATTTATTTAGTTATACAATATGCATACACTTACACTGTAACCTTAAAATATTTAATACATACTAAAAAAAATAAGGTTTAAAAGATTACTTACCAATTGGACATTTATGGAATGATATCCCTTACGGTTCACATAAATGTATTCGGGATTTTCATTTTCATTCAAATTTAAATTATTTGAAGGAGGTACAATCGCTACGTGAGTACAGTCAATACATCCTATTACTCCAGGAAATCCAGTTTCTCTATAAAAACTGTAATAATATTGGACATCTTATTAAATATTTATTAGAAATTTTCGAAAGAAAATTTAAAAGTTACCCATTACGGATTTCAGTCAGCTCATTCAGGTTACTAGGAAACTTAACCCATTTGTCAAATATTTCTGGCCGGTTTAGTGCCTCTACAACTTCACTTATACACCGAGATACAGACGGTTGTGATAAGACTATAAACTTACTATTACCAGTTGGAGACTGGTATGATCCAGAAGCCAAAAAATTCAACGTTACTAGAATCTAATATATTTACACAATAATATAATGCAAAAACAATGAAAAATAACTAGTGTCGGTCTGGCCCCTTTACAAAAAATTGATTATTAATTATTTCAAAAGAATTATTTTTTGGAAAAAATTAATTTAACTTACTGTTTTACTACCTAATGTCTAATAGTAAAATAAATTACTTTAATCACAATAGCATCAAAAATACTTATTAACATTATAGGCTGACTTAAAAAATGAGGAAGAATCGCAAGTAAAATAACATTTTTTTTTTTATTTCTTTTCCATTTAATTAAGGCCCCAATAAATAAAAATACATAAGGGCCCCCGGACGATCACTGAAAGAAACATCAAATAGAGTATAATTTACTCACTAACTTTTGTATTTAAATCGACAGCAGACAGGCGGCTTTTTGAAACTATATATGGTCATAAAAGTTCAATTAAATACTTTACAAGGTCTTTTGTAAGTCTAAAATTTTTTATGAACAGTCTATCTGATGTATCAAATGGATCCAAAATTATCTCTTTCCTTCGTGTTTGTCGTACATTCATTGCGCGTTCATGCTCTCCAATATTTCCAATTGCAAATAACATTGCCATTTCATCAAAATTTGCCATTATAATAGGAAAAAGGAAATTAATAACGGATTAATACAAAGTAATTTACAAAACACAAATTGATGATCGATGAGAATCGGTAATAATATTTCTGTACATTTTCTTTATCTATGTTTCTGTATTCTGTTGTAATAGTTGTATAATCAATAATATAATCAATAATGTGAAAATTGTTATCACATTTCATACATTATCATGCGACTAAAGTTTGTCACTGACTTATACCCAGTAGACAAACAGTCGAATGTTTTTCGTTCGACTAAAGTCATATATCTTTTCAAGAATACCAAATATTTATTTTCATACGAGAAAATTTTTCTCGCATGCGACAAAGTTTGTCACGATTTCAAGAATTGGCCCCCTGGTGTTAAAGCTAATATACGTTTTAAGCTTCACATTTTGTTTCGTTCCGCAACCATATATTATCTATAGCCGTGGCTATAACCAATAACCATAGACCTTAAACTTAAATAATAATATGTTATCTATGGCTATAACCACGTTTAGTTGATAATATTATGTGATTATCTAATATAATAGTATCATACAATATACAGAATAGGTAAATAATCATTTTTTAAGTCAAACAAAAGATATTGTTACTGTTAAAAACTAAATAAAAATTTAAAACACCTTAAACATGGACAAATTCTTAATTAAAAGACAAAAGTTATCGGATTCTGTTGATTCTCATTCAAAATCTGGTTCTGAAATAGATTTTACTCATTGTAAGTGTTTGACGTTTGTTGTAACTTGTATTAAATTATATTTAACTATAAAATTATTATTATTTATAAAGTATGTTATATAATATAATATAGAGTAATGTCTTAGAATAATTATTAATCACTTTGAATAATACTTTGTGTTTTACTAAGTTAGTATTTTATAGGTACCTACTACAGCATTGATTATACTGATTATAGAATAGGTAGTTCACAAAATATTTTGACTCTTTTTGAGCTATTTATTAATATTCTATAATCTATAATATCTATTCTATAATCAGTGGGACTACTGGTAATATTAATACCTTTTTTATTGTTACTTGTATATTTATCAGCATTAGCTTTATTAATCTCTATAAATTATTTTATTTACTTGTACATTTCATTTAGCTTATATTTGAAGTTTAGTTGCATTTACAGCTTTTATTACTAAATTGATACTAACTAGTAACTACCTAGTACCTATGCTATTTAATAAAACTTAACTAATAGTTTATACTTTATAGAAATAAAGAAATATTTTGCCAGCACAATTCATTTTGTCTTTAATATGCTTAATGGTAAATCTCATTGGTCGGTTTTACCTGCGTAACCCGTATATATACAGGTGCCGGTTTGTTACGTACCTACGTATTTAGTAATTAAGTAATAACAATGTACGACGTAACGCAGGTTTCTAATAGTACCCGATGATATAATTAATAAGGCAATTGGTGTATTATAACACGCTAGGGAAACTGTAAAAGTATATCTCTAGGAAAGTCATACGAAGGATACGAGTCGACCAGCATACCAAGTACGAGACTCGGACGCAGTTTCATGACCAAATTTGGCCATTGATACAACCACCCACTCCAAAGGACTCGATCATATAAATACCAGCCCGGGACAAGAGCTCGGCATACGGTTAGGGATACTCAAGACATTTGGAGTCAGGTCATAACACCGCTCACATCTCCACCATAGCTTATATACATTGCAACTTTGTACTTAAATAAACACTCATCATAACCAAGTACATCAGTATTTCATTCCTGCGTTGTTGTATATATCGATCTCAGTTGGGACGTAACAGGTTTAATGATCGGTCAGTTCGATTCTAACATTCGGTCTTGTAAGAAGTCAAAAGCAACCATGCCACTTGAATTTGTTTTAAGCCAGAAGGGCAACCAACAGTTGATCAATAAAGGTTTTGTGTATACCACGGAAAAAATGAAAGAAGACAAACACATACCCATAACTGTGTTATCGAGACACAGCATTGCGAATTAAAGAAATCGTTTAAGACTATGGGAATCGCGACACCTCCGATTATTTGTAGGGAATTGCTCATAATTTTCAATTCCAATCTTGCTAAATGAAAAAGTTTAGGGGCACTCGTCGTTTTAAAAAATGTCCTTTTTAGGGCATAAAAAGGTTCTTTTCAGAGCCAAAAAATATTTATTATTAAAAAAAACTAGGCAACAACGAGTTACGTATTTTATTTTTAATTATTTAATAACATAATTAATTTTCCAAAATGTTCAGTTTCATATTAGTTAATTTTTATTCTTATATTAGTCCCATAGAAACACATTCGTTTTGTAAAAAAACATACCATCGGCGTAAATGCAATCGGCGTAGATACCGTGAGCTTAAAGACATGATACCACCTATTGTGCTATAATAAAATCAACACTCAAACCTAATATTTGACCTAGTTGCAGATGTTAATTGATACGGCGCTTCCACCAAAATGTAACAGGGTTAGGGAACCTGTTATATTTAAATAATTCAGTGAGGGTTTTCAGAGACCTATGAATTATATTTTTACCGTAACTCGGGAGCTTGAGGAAAGTTTAGTCAAATATCAAGCTTAAGTGAATATGTTTATTATTACACAACAATTATTATTACGTACACAATATTTTTAAACTACATACACAATATCCTTACACATACAATAATCATTAAATACGTATACAGCGCTTATTATATACGAATACTTATAAACTACTTAAATATCGAAAGACTTCCCAACAGTATCGTCCTCCGGAGTTCGGTGGTTAGCGGGCAGCTGTACTGGTCTCAGAACTAACCAACTTAACATTATTACATAACAATCTTACTCTACTGGGTGTCGATTGAACTTAACTGTGTGTCCATTTAGACATAAAAAATATCATTCAAAAATGGCCTGATTATTATTGACAATTATGTAATAATATGTAATTACTAGTTTTATACCATGTATAAAATTTAAATAGTTATTATTATAATAGGTACAAAATCTGAAAGATAAATATGAAAACTTGAAATGAAAAACCAAAAAAATTGAGTCGGAAAGAAAGAAAAATATCTTCCAAACAGGAGGTGGAGCAAGTACAAGTTTCTCTGTCGAGCCCTAAGCTAGCCATAATATGATGCTTGGAGTGTTAGGGGTTTCAGCTGTAGGGTTACACAATCCTTTTGACGGAGATAAACCAGGTAACCTCTATATGTTTTTTGTTATAATATCTATATAATATGTTATATTATCTAGTTTTCTGTACACTAATTATATTCTAAGAAAATTGGTGTTTATTTAAGTGAAACCATTAATTAATCCTGAAATGATAGGAAACATTGATAACGATGAGGATACTGTTGTAGTAGTCAAATATTTAGGTGGTGAAATAGAGTTGGACATGAGTAGCAACATGGAATATACACAAGTGCATATGGTTAGTGTATGTTATAATATTTGATAAGTAAACCAAAAAACAAATTTACATCTAATTTAGAACAACCTTATGAGAATGTAGCTGTTTTACAATTTTATTATTTATTTATTTTTGCATGTTTTAACTAGGGATCGGATGATGAAATGAATATGCCAAGTGTTGCAGTACCTGTGGATGATTTACCAGTTCAACTTTCGTGGACCAAGTGGAATCCTGAACTACTATCACAACCAAAAAGTACTGAGTTGCTAACCCCTCTTTCATAAAATAAAAACCATAAAAACTACGCTAGGGGAAAGTGTAAAAAAGTACTCTTTAGGGAAGCTAGAGTTAATTAGTGAACAAAAAAAATACTTCCAAAATGAAGATAGGAAAGCTCAGGAGAAACATGATGCTGAGCAATTACAAATTAAAGCAAATTTAATGTGGGAGAAAATTAAAAATGAACTGATGATTGAAAAATTACGGCTTGAAATCAATGATCTTAAAAAAAGTAAATATAATTTATATTTTAATATGAATTAAAAATTTATTATCATTTAAAAAATGCTTTACTACATGTGTTGTCTTTGTCTTACACATCTTAGCTTTTTGCATTCACTATAGTGACCTTAGCAAGTGTTTGACTCTCCGCCTTTTTAATAAGTTCAAGGGGTAATATATATATATCTAATCACCCCCCCCCCCCCCCGTGAATACCAATTTTTGTTCTTAGCTAATTAGTGGCGGTGAGAATTGTATATGACATATTATATTATTATTTATATAATCTAGACATCTTGTATTATATATTATTACAAAAGTGAACCAACCTATGACTCCTAATTATTATATAGTATATTATATTGTTATCTAATATGTATTATATTATATTGTATTATTATATTATATCAAGTTAATAATGTTAAGTAAAACTTAATTACTTGTTAATCTTAATAAAACGCTAATAACGCGTATAAGATGCGCGAGGGGCGCTGATGGCACTCCGCGTTTCTTCCATGACGACCAATAATAATACTTCCCGCGCGTTCGCTATTTCGCTCGCTTATCTCCCTTTTCCTTATCGACGACGATTGACTTGAATATATTCGAATATTATTATTTCCCGAGTTATTCCGTATTTCTATATATTATAATATAATATAATTTTTTTACAAAAATTGTGATAAATAACTCAAAGTTCAGAAACAGTTCAAGTGCTCGAGATTCAAAAAACTGTTTTTTTTTAAATTTTTTCTTGGCATAATAATTGTTTTTAAAATCTTCTAAAATGTTGTGTTCGCTTTAATAAATTGTATATGTTATTATTTTGAATTTTATTATTATTATCGATGTCTGTGAAGTTAGCTCCCGGACGTTTAGCACTTATCAATTCTGATAAGGTAGGTAACCGTATTCCTGTATACTACATTGCCTATTCATATCGAATCTAGGACAAAATCCAGCAACCAAAATCCCGCCGGACAACATCCCGCCTGACGAAATCCCGCCGGACAGGATCCCGCTCGGAAAAAATCCCGCCCGGACAAAATCCTGCCAAATGTGAAAAAAGTTCATTAAACTGTTTTGTACATATTTTTTTTTTCAAATTCCTTATCAACTTTTACTTCACACATTACCAGGCTTAGGACTGTCCAATAGTGAATTTTAAAGATATTCAAAATTCATTAAATGGGCGTGTTTAAAAAGTTGTTTTTGAAGTTTACGTTTATTATTTCTACTTTTTTTTTATTTACTTTTTTATATTTCATACTATATAATATATTTTCGTCAATTTTTATTTTTATTTACTATTTTAAACATTAAATTGCAAATTATGAGCAATACCACGTAGGTAGTCGAGAGTTGGCGTCTCTTGAAATTTAGAACAAATAGTCTCTATTCTTGCATTTAAGAGCTTATAACGTTTCTTCTGAGACACATTTTCCTTCCCCTGAATAAAACCTTCTATCTTCACTCTTGTCAGATTTTCGTCTTTTTGGAATGCATTAATTACTTTCCAAATAGAAGGATGTGCAGCATGCAGGAGTGAGTATAAAGTATTGTGCCATCCTTCAACCCCATTATTAGATCGAGGGAGATCTGCAGTTACATTAGTGAAACAATTCCACATAGAAAGAGGAAACAGAGGACTGCGCCGCCGTCCACGCCTATTTAGTCTCCCCAGCCAAGTATCCTCGAAGTAATTGAGGAGAGGAGCAAGTTCTGGTTCATTATTTTCGTAAAATTCACTCTCAATCAAAGTTTTGAACGATTTCTCCACAGCCTCCTTTGGAATAAACGCAAGAGCAGCTAATTGACGAATTTCCAGTGCAAATTCTGCATCGTTCATAAACCGCTGTTGTAAAGATGAAGACTGAATGTGACGCCATATTGATTGGGGAAAATAAAAGAAACAGCCTCTTACCAGACATTCCGGAAAAACTTCATTGACCGATTTTTGAACTGCTTGTTCGAAGTCTATCATTAATGTACTAGGTTTTAATGATGAGTTTAGTGCTTTCAATGCTGTCAGAAATTTTGTATAAGTAGTCTGGGTTTTATCAGGCAGCAAAGCATAGACAAGGGGTATGCAGGTAGAAAATTTAGCTCCATGAACAGTATAAATTTGTGAGAATAGTTGAGGGGAAGAAGAGAATGTTCCGTCAGCATACCAATGATCACACGTTGCGAGAAGTTCTAAATTTATTTTGGTAGAAAAAATCAGTAATCTTTGAGAATCTTCCTTACCACTATCATATAACATAAATGGCTTTTTGTCCACTGTGAGTAAAAATTTTTCTGGTATTATTAAATTTTCCAGTGAAGACGGATTAGAGGGGGAAGTTTCTAAGCATACTCTATATCGTCGAACATTGCGTTTTAAAGAACTGATGCTGGGTAATACACTAGAAACTCCTGGTGTAATGTCTTGGCAAACTTTTGCGACAACAGCATGAGTTGATGATCCCACATCCATAGAAAAGTGTTTAAGTTTAGAAAAAATTTGCTTACCAAATTTTGGCTGGATCCGGTGGGTGAGAATGCACATTCAAAACTTTCGTTATTTCTTCACTAATAGTGTGGACGACACATACAATTTTTACTTTCCACACATTTCCATATGGTTTTTTCATTTTTTGGTGGTTTCTCTCTGGAGTATAGGAAACCTTTATACACTAATAAATTATTGCCTTTGGCACTTTTAACAAATTCCATATTTAAAAAAAAAAACGTATGGCGAGAGAAACGTACGACGTGAGATACGCACGGGTTTGTACAGATAAATTAATGTGTTGTTACGAATGTAATATTCTCATATCGAAAATTCGGAGATAAAGTACGATAAATTGCACATGCGTGCATGGATTTTCTATACATCAGTATAGTGTCAGTCAATATATGGATTTTCTCTACATCGTTCACATCATGACCCTCGATAACGGCATAACGGCTAACCAATTCCTCTACAACTTTTATTACTAACAATAATAACAATACAGATAACGTATATTATTATATATATTTTATCCGGGCGATATGTTGTCCGGACGGGATTTTGGTGGCGGGTTTTCGTCCGGCGGGATGTTGACCGAACACCATTCATATCTTACTAGGAGTCTTAACAAAAATATTTATTTTTCAGATATACCTAATTCAAGATGGATGAATGATAATTATTATAATTATTAAGATTATAATATTATTAAATATTAATAAGTGATATGTCATACTATATTAATGCAATTAATAAAACAAACAAAATTCTGAACTACCTAGTATGAATATAATTCCATAAAAAATGATAATAATTAAAATTTTTTTTTGCAAATATTGGATTTCATAAACAGTTATTGTTCTTACTATTTTGAGTAAATAAATCTAATTTGAGTAAATATATACGATTATATCATAGTACAATGTATTCATGAAAACAAAAAAAAAAATCAACTGCAAGTGTTATACATCTTATAATGTAAATGTAGGCATCAATAGAGTGCAATAACAACAAGATGAATAAAATATTGAAAAATATTGTACCAAAATGAGAATAGAAAACCCTAAACCTACAATTATTACAAAAAGTATTAAGATCTTCTACAGGTGCATTCCAAACAGTCAAATCATATCAGCTTTAAGGAAAAAATTTATATTATCCGACAATAACCCACCAACGGTATATAATATTATTCAAAACTAATTTAACATTTTGATAAAACTACAGGGTCAACAATGGGGAACTAGCTTAAGGTACAGCTTAGGTAACAGACGCACATTAAGAAAACCAAACAACGCAGCTTTAGACGATGCTTTGTACATTTGGTTTTGTCAACAACGTGAACACGGAGTTCCGTTGTCGGGTGTTACGTTACAAGCTATCGCGATAAAATTTAATGAAAAATTAAAAGGAGTTCCTACTTTTGCTGCTAGTTTAGGATGGTTGTCTCGGTGGGAAAATCGACATGGCATTCGTGAACTTGGTGTAAGTGGTGAAATTTTATCATTTGACAATGTCGCAAGTGAAGACTTTAAAACGAAATTTGAAAAGTTTATTAGCGATGACGACTTAATGCCTTGCCAAATATTTAATGCTGACGAAACTGGGTTGAATTACAAAATGCTTCCAAAAAAAAATTAGCCTCAAAACTAGATTCTGTAGCCAAAGGACATAAAGTGAAAAAAGAACGAATAACTTTACTTCCTTGCAGTAACGCTTCTGGTGATTTAAAATTTCCACTTTTGGTGAATATTAATTCCTCAAGAAAACTATAGACGAGATGAAACAACTTCAAATGAAGACACTGATTTCATTCAAGTTTTTCAAGAGTTGGAAGGTTGTGCCGAGGTGGAAGCAAATTATATTTCTGAATGGATAAACGGCGACACTGATGTTGGTCATCAGGTTCTTAGTGATGATGAAATTGTAAATGCATGTATTGAAAACATAGAAATAGAAGTTGACAGTTCAGAAGATGAAGATGATGGTACAGATCAATCAACGTACCCGACACATGGTGAAGCAACTGCAATGCTGGAGCAGTTGATGACTTACTTTGAGAAACAAAGTGAAACATCTTCTGCTGAGCTACTGACCTTAAGGCGTCTAAGACATCGCACAGCGAAATTACGTCAATCTTCATTAAAACAAAAATATTTCACCGAGTTTTTGAAGTCTTAATAATAAAAATAATAATGTTATTTAATGTAATTAATTATATATAAATTTAATTTAATTGTAAATCAATACATTTTGAATTCGTATAAATACATGAGGTGTTTTTTGACAGTATATTTATTGTGTTATTTATAGTGTTTATTAATGAGTAAGTTAAAAAAAAAGTCATTTCATTTAATCCGGATTTTCGATAATCCGGAGAGAGTCCGGTCCCATCTAGTCCGGATTAACAGGACTCTACTGTAGTTACAAATTACCAATGTATTTTAGTGTAATTTAGGTTCCTAACTAAGGTAAATCTCTGCATATTTCTTTATTATATTCTGTATTATAAATATTTACCATTTATACAAGTAAACAATGTAATAGATACAATATTAATATTTCTAAGACTACTAGCTGATCCCGCTCACTTCGTTGCCCGTAAAAATTGAGATTGCTCAACTCTTTTTAGATGTAACTCGCTGCAGTAAGTGGAATTAAACCACCCTGGTATAGGCAATCTGACTACGTCGGATTGCAGACGATGATCGATAGCATAAAAGTAGCCAATCCACCTGCGATGGATTGCAGACACTAAAATGATCGGCTATAAATTCAACTCTGCCACCTTGGTAGGCAAATGCGACCATCACATTTGATCCATGCTGGGAAAATAGTTGTTCTACCAACATTCAGCGTTTCGCGGCAATCGACAGTTTAACATGCTCTAATTTTATTATTTTAAAATCATAACCAATAGCAACCTTATAATAAACAAAAATATATTATTACTAGCTGATCCCGTGCACTTCGTCGCCTATTAAATGGATCAACTCAATACTACCTACTCAAACTTTGTTCAATTCATTAACGTGTATGGTGTTCAAAATTTATCTTATCTTTCCCGTTGCCCTGAATAAAAATTCTGAATCGCAGCAGTACATTATCAGGTAGGCAATCTACCTGCGGTAGATCGCGGACCCCGTGCTGTTTGTACGGAAGTGTATGATTTAACTCTAAAGTATCAAAGTTATACCAAGTTTATTTTGATGTAATACTGTGGATTAATATAATAAATTTGGTTGCTCGTAAAAAATCGCAACTCTTAAAAAAATTATGATTGTTGAACTCCTTTTGGGTGTAATTTTCTGCGGTAAGTGCAACTCTGCCACCCTGGTAAGCATTGTTCAATAATTCGATTTGATGCAAGCTTGTACCTGATCTGCCCGAATAACCAATGGCAACCAATAAATAAATGCTAATTACTAATGTAGACTGTAACCAATGGCAACTATAAATAAATAAAAATAAAATTTCCAATTTCTATCGTGAATCTCAATGTCCCTGTTTCAGCACCTATTTAAAATGCGAATTTTGGCAAATCCTTTCTTAGCGCTCGTCTATATTATAATAGCTATCTGTATGCCAAATTTCAGCCAGATCCGTCCAATGGTTTGAGCTGTGCGTTGATAGCAGTCAATCAGCTTACTGTTTTTTATATACAGATATGGTTGCCATGGTAATATGGACACACACACACACACACACACACTGACATACACTCATTTTTATATATATAGATAGATTGATATGAAATCTTGGTAACCTTAGTAACCATGGCAACCTTGGTAACCATGGTAACATGGACACACAGACACACAGACACACTGACATACATTCATTTTTATATATATATAGATTTAATTTATTTTCTTGCTGGACAAATGGTGCCATTATTATTTTTCTTTTACATCCAGATTTTTACTTTTCCACTGGATTTTCCTAAAATTTTATTTAGTAAAAACCTGCTCCATGCAATCACAAACACAACAAACAAATAAATCAGCCAAATTGGCCCAGCCGTTCTCGATTGATGAACTGTTATACATTTTTGGCTCCATTTTTATATATATCCAATGAAAATATCAATTATATTATGTAAATAGAAAATATCAAAGTACCTATACAAAAATCATTACAAAATGAAAAATATTATATTTACGTGCATATATATATTTCAATATTTTATTATTAGTTTACATTTGAATAATAACTAATCCTTAGGTTAGGCTAACTAACCTTTTTGTAGTTTTATAAGAAATGAAATATTATTGATAAATCGCAATTTCCCATAATATAATGACTATAATCACAGCCAGCCTTAGGTTTAGCATCTACACTGCGTATTCCCTGTGAACAATATAATATTATTATTGTATCAATAATATTAATAAATTAATTGTATTTACCATCGATTAGCATGTTTTTTTACCGATAATTAAAAAAAATATTATTATAATAAAATATTTTATTACTAAGGTGAATCATTTCATTATTATTATTTAATATTTATTATAATATAAATCAAAGTCCTGACTACAATTATAACAACATAATAAAAATAATAATTTCGAATGGTAGGTGGCTGAATTATACCGCCAATATCATATTCTCGAATTTCTTAATATTTCCATTTTGTGATGGCTGATGGTTTATTGCATTTAAATTTGGACAAGAACGGAAATAATTGGTCTTAAGGGCCGCATTTCACTTTGCTCCTAGGTCCTCACCTATATGTGTATAATTACTACAATGTACAATGTCTTCAGTGCTGTTCACCTATCTGTAAGCAGTATAGCAGTGTATATTATATTAACTTCAAAATATTATAATGTACGTAACAAAAGCAAAAAACTACAAGCAATATGTATTTAATGACCTATTTGTACATGAGCATAGTCGCAACTAGGGTTAAAACCCTGTGGGGCTATAGACAACCTAACAAAACTATTAATTTAAAATAACCTATAAGGGCTTAAATCTATATAAATAAGGAATATTTTTTCTAAATCGTAGTCGGGGGGGGGAGGTTCTTTAGAACCCCCCCATATTTGGGCCTCTGTACATGGGCCCTATATATTTGGTCGCAAACCCACCAATATGTACCAAGTTGCGGCACTGTAAATTATATTATATTACAATAATTTAATTGACATTGAAAAGTGTAAAACTGGAAACTGTATGAGTTTTATAGGTAATAATATTGTAATATATTCAAATATATATTGCGTTACTGTAATAATATAATAAGGTATAAAGTATAATAATGGTATAGGTACTGTGGAGAACGTGAGAGAGGTAGCCCGGCTTTCCCACACGTTTCCAATATATAATAAAAAAATGGTTTATATGTATAATAATTAGGTACTTATTTAAAACATTATTGTAAAGTTAAAAAAAATATAGTATGTAGTATAATTTAAAATATAAAAAGGTTCTGCGATTCCTGGAAAAAAGAAATAAATATATTATGATAACTTCATTTTTCATACATCCTTAACTAAAATTATACTTTAATATTTTTTTTACGTTATCAATTATCACACATACTTTAGATCATACAATTTCGGGTTTTTCTCTGACAAACTGTTATTTTGTCTGAACTCATAAGTCATTAGTCACGATCACAAAGGTGAATTTAAATATCGCGTTATTGGTTTATCGCCTTATCGCAGTCGTATATTTTATCTATGTTTCGTAGGTTTTAGCCTTCATAAGGATTTAGGAACTTTTTATTCTTTAGTGGCGAATTTATAAACCTATTGGTATGAAAACCCGTGTATGTGTTAGTTTTCGGTTTTTCATTTTAGTATAATTGCTAAAAGTAAATGCTTTTTATATTGTGAGTTTACTAGTTGTATTTTATTTTCCTAATATCTGAAATGAAATGTTTGTTAGTGTGGTAGAACTATACACAATTGGATATAACGAAGTAATATATATATATTTCATAATTTAGCACAACATAATAATTTAGTAAAAGAATAAAGAACACATTTTGGACTTTTAAACACATAATAGTTTTTACAGTAAAACAGCAACAACAGTGTAGTAGAAATAGACTGATAAGTGATAATGACATTATGATAACACTCTCACTTAATTATACAAATATTAGTTTCAAATAGTATATTATAATTAAATAATCCATATAGTAGTCTTATTTTAAACCTAGTTTTTCCTTCAGAACTTTAAAACTTTTCCCCGCTAACCCTTTGGTCATTATATCAGCGACCTG
>CARXXK010001080.1:0-69647 GCA_949089665.1 Macrosiphum euphorbiae | reverse complement strand
AAAGCTGGTGTACTTTGATAAATAATAATAGTCAATTAGTATGATAATCAAATGTATTATATTAAACCAGACAAAACAAGCAGAATAATAGTGTTGATTGTAGCGAATTGTAGCTCGTTCCGAAGTTGATAATCTCCGTGTAAGTTGTGTGTGATGGCTGGGCGGCTAAGCGAGTCGTGTGGTGTTCTCGTCTCTGGATACATCTACTCAGGCTGTCTCGCTGTCCCCTATATATATGGTGGCGGCGTCCTTTGAAGTGAGCGGCGCGTGTACAGTCGTCCTTGATATGGACCTCACGAGTCACGACTATGAAAGTGGTATTCTTAGTCGAAAACACTTTTGGGTGTGGTCGCATTCCTGGTTGTTTTTATGAGCAAATATATGATATTGCGTAATCCCAATTCTGGTTGTTATTATGAGCAAATACATGATATTGCGTAATCCCATTACACCTCCCTACCAAAAAAAAAGATTGTTAACCTTTAAGGGTTAAGAATCTTTAACATCGTTAATTAATAGTTTACAATGGCTGAATTACATTGTTTACATTGACATTTAAATTTTGTATACAGTTAACAATTTGATTATAGTATTACATTTGATTACAATATTACGTGTTGTCTAAAACAACGTACATATATTGTGTTCCTTAGTACCAATTGATCATGTGTATCATTTAGTAACCTATCCCTTAGTTCCTTATAAAAAACATTAGGCTCAGGCATTGGTGTGGGTTCGCTCATGTTTATGTATTTTATTATATTTATTTTGAAATCCCTCTTGATTGTTTCCTGAAACATAATTATATATATAGTATTTCTTTAATAGTTTACATATACCTAGATCTTATTTATTTATTAAATTAATCGTTTACCTCTAGTTTAATTATTATTATTGTATATTATTACTATTTTTCCTAACTTATATTTTATTTTTTTTTTATTTATTGTTATTATTTTATTATATTTTTTTTTTATTAATTAATTAATTTATCTTGATGAGGGTGGTGGAGTAAAGGGGGTCTCTTCATAATTTCGTACGTAGTCATTTCTATTGGGTGCCCTATATCTAAACTATTCTGCCGGGAAATTCCATGACTTCTGTGGTCCTGATATACTTGCATTTTATCATTATGTAAATTGCTATTATTAGTATAATAGATATTACTGCCAGTACTATTGTTACATATAGTAAATTACTGTGTACAAATTGATGCTTTTGATTTTGTTCTCTTAAAGGTTCTTGGTTAATCATCTGTTGTACTTCGTCTAAAGATTTGGATGCATCGTGTAAATCTGTGAATTGCATAGCTGGTCCTTTTTCCCATTTTTCATCTGTTTCGAATTTGTGTATATGTTCGGGTATTTTTTCTAAAATATTATTCATGTTAGTTACAGGTGTAAAGTCTTTATATTTTGTAATTTGGATTTCTTCCGTGGCAGTTAATACTGCGTCCCGTGCAAATACTTGGCAACTGATGTCGTTTATAGCTATTTCTCCTGCTTCATTTGTTTGTATTATGAATGGGTCTATTAAGTTGGCGCAACTTACTGTTAACGTCTCTTTTCCTGCATGAATCCATATATTCTTTCTTTTTAATATCTGGTATATGCTTCTCTTTAAATTAATTTTCTTTACTGTACATATCTCAGGATTAGCATACGTGTCAGCTTTTATAAAGTTTTGTACTTCGCATGGTTGGCGTTCATTGTTGTCCTGTATAGGTTGTGGTGTATTACATATTTTGTATATCGATGTTTCTTTACATTCGTTTAATTGTTGATCTGTGTATGTAGTAAACCTTTTATAGCCTTTGGTTACAGCAATATTATTATAAGTAATGTCCATCATGTACCATCCACTAGAATTATCTTGGTTATGACGCATTGGTACTGGTGTTAACCTGTATAATGTAAGTTCAGTGTCAATAATCAGTGGTATTACTATATCAAATACTAATCTGTCGTTCGAAAAGTAGATTCTTATTTTTGTAATTTTTTGAAATTAATTTATTTAATATCTCTTTGTTCCCATCGGAATACTGTATATTTTCTTTATATTTTGTTCTATTGCTTTTAATGTTGATGCTAGTTCTTGCGGTGTCATAAAACTTGGATGTATCATACCTTCTCTAGCGGCAGTTACTATTTGTCCCAATGTTTCTGTTTCGTAGGAATATTGATTAATAATTATTGTATATAAATTATGTATTTCATTTTTCATTAGTAAATCTAATATATCATTTGTTTTGTTTTGTATTTTTGACATTTTTTCGTTTAGTTTTTGTTCCTTTTCCGTAATATTATTGTATAATTGTTCGGTTTGATTTATTGTGTTACCAATACTTCTTATTGTTGATTTTACTACAGTAGTTTGAGCTGCCATTATGTGTAATATATTAGTTCCTGATTCTTCCGTTTTTTGTATAGCTTCTTGTGTTTTCTTAGTGCACTTGTCATCACATACGCCAAATAACGTATGCATGGTGTTACCTATTATGTTTATTAATCCCCTTTTCTTTCTGTTGTTTTTAATGTCCTCCATAGTACTTCCTAGCGACATATATGTACGTTCTTTCTGTTTAGTTATTTCGTTATATAAGTCTGTAATTACTAATTGATATTTCCCACATAAATCTTGATATTTCTGGTCAGTACATAAATTTGTTATATTTTTAATTTTTTCCCCCAATAGTTCATATTTCGTGTTATATTCTTTTAATGAGTAAAACATTACAAGATTGTATTGAGCCCCTATTAATCTAACTGGCCCCAACCCTTCATATTGTATACCCCTGCCAACTCCATAAGGCGTATACGAAAAGTACTCTGATGTATTTATTTCGTCAGAGTCGACAATATTGACTAGAAAACTCGTCACCATCACCAATCTAAAAGTACAAAGTATATTTATATTAAACTAACTATCTTATTATAATCTTATAAAATTAATACCATCTTACATAATCCAAAATATCTCTAGCATCATGTAAGAGTTTCATATAATCTATTAACCGTTTACATAAAGTATTTGTGGGTGTTACCGAATCTGATGACAAATCGTACATAATTAGTGTTAAAATTTGCGTAATTTTTGTTATTTCGAGAGTACCAAATGGTTCCTCCATAAAATTATTTGCTGTATTAATATGTCCTATTAGACACCTCGGTGTGTGTTCCGGTCCTAAAGTATATGTTTCGTGTATTTCTTGTTCGATTGCCATTCCTAGTTCCTCAATGAATTTCCTTTGTCTGTCCCTAAAATTAAAATTAATTTTTTTTTATCGTATGTATTTTTTTTTTGCTATTATTTTTATTGTATATTTTTTGATTAGATTTATTATACAAAGAGAACATGGATCCTGATGAAACCCGGACTCGGATTTACGTTATTCGAAACCGTGCGTATATATTTTTTTTTTGTTTTGCTTAAGAATTTATTTAATTATTTTTTTTTTATTATCTTTATTAGCTCGAGGCCCGGACTTTACCATGGAAGTTGAGTGGCCGGAGGGGTTTACCCCTCCGCCGGACCATATCGTTTCGGCAATCCTGTTATCGGAAGATGAAGAAGACGTCTCCGAATAATTAATTTGAAGAGAAAACTGTTTATTAAATTGAATTTATTTTCATGATGCTAATTATCATATATATTTTTTGTTTAATAAATCAGTTTTTTTATCTTTATCTGAATCCGTTTTATTACATTAGTTTATTAATTTTTTTTTTTCTGAGAATAAATTTTAATATATGTTCGGTTTCTATTCCTAAAATTAATATAATTATTCTAACTTAATATTTGCTATATGCTTATTATTTTTTTTTTTTTTATTGCTATTTTTTTTTTTTTTAATTGACTTGTGCGTCATTATAATATTTTTTTACGTTATTTCTATGTACAGTAATGACCCTGCGGCCTCGCTGTATATAGCTACATTCTCGTTCCCTATAACTGCTGTGACCTCGTACGGTCCTAGCCAGATTGGGTCGAGTTTCGTTCTATGATTATTATCTTTTAATAGTACTAAATCGTTAACGTGTAGTTCTTGTGGATTTTCATTTTTATCATAACGTTCTTTACTTTTGGTCACTAAGTATTATAAACTTCCTACCGTATAAATATGGTCGAAACTATTTAACTCCGAATATTATTGCAAGACATTCTAATTCTGTTGTTGAATAGTTGCTTTCGCTTTTATTTAATGTGCGCGACGCATAACATATTGGCAAATCTTTACCTATTTCTCCTTGAGATAAAATAGCCCCGAGTGCTTTATTACTCGCGTCTGTAGTTAATAAGAAGGTCTTTGTGAAATCCGGATATTTTAAAACTGGTTCTGAGCATAACGCTGCCTTCAAGGTATCGAATGACTTTTGACATTCGTTACTCCATACGAAACTCGTGTCTTTCTTTAATAAATTGGTTAGTGGTTTTGCTATTGCGCTATATGAATTTATGAATTTCCTATAATAACCACTTAATCCTAAAAATGATTTAATGTTTTTTACAGTTGTTGGTATTGGAAATTCTACTACTGCTTTTAATTTTCGTTCGTCGGGTTTTATTCCGTCCTTTCGTAATAACGTGTCCTAGATATACACATTCTCTTTTTAAGAAGTTGCATTTATCTGGTTGTAATTTTAAGTTGCTTATTCGTAAACGCTCGAAAACTTCTATTAATTTTTCGTTATGATCATATAAATTTTTTCCATATACTATTATATCGTCTAAGTATACTAAGCATTTTATTCCTATTAAACCTGCCAGAGCTGAATTCATAACTCTTTGGAAAGTTCCGGGACTCGTTTTCATTCCCTGTATCATTCGTTTGAAATGCCAGTGACCTTGGTTAGTCGAAAAGGCTGTTAACTCTCGTGAGTCCTTTTCCATCAAAATTTGGTAAAAACCACTCGATAAATCCAAAAGAGAGAATAATTGACTATTTCCTAGTTGATCTAGTATTTCTGTAATATTTGGTAAAGGGTGAAATTCATTTATAGTAGCTTCGTTAAGTGCTCTAAAGTCTACTACTACTCTAAACTTTTGTTTGCCTGAATTGTCCATTTTCTTTTGTACTAATAATAGTGGGGAATTCCATGGACTTCTCGATTTCTCGATAATTCCATTTTCTTCCATTTTTTGAATTTGTGAATTTATTTCCTCCTGTTGTGCGTGTGGTAATCTATAAGGTCTACGATAGATAGGTGGCTGATCCTTTTTTAACTTAATAGAATGTGTGCCGACATTGGTAAATGTTAAAACATCCCCTTCCAAATGAAATATGTTATTATATCGTTCGCATATTTCGTAAATAGATTGTTTTTCAATTTCGTCCATGTGGTCAGTTATTATTATTTGTTTCAAACGTTCTATTCGTTCTTTATGATCATTTGTCGATTCTACATTATATATTTCGTATTCAGTATCAAAGAGTATTTTATTTAAATCAATTTCAGATATATTTTTCGTTTCTTCCGAAATATTCAACATGCTAATTATTGCCCTACCATTATTAACGATAGATACTGTACTACTGCAATATACGTCCTTTACTAGTTCTTGCTTATGTATAAATATTTCTTTGCTTTCTATGAGTGGGTCAGCTATCTGTATTCCTACAATAGTTTCAGTCCGCGGATTTAATTTAATAAAACTGGTTTTATCGGTCTCTTTGAAATTTGTTAGCGCATGCGAGGTCGTTAGAATAATTAATTTGTTGTTTGCTACATCGACTATTGCGTTATTTTTCGACAAGAAATCGTTTCCTAATATTCCGTCCTTGGGTATTGGGAATCGTGCACTCACGATATGAAATTCGGTTTTAATGTTTTCGCTATTTAATTTAATTAATATTGATATTTTCCCTATGGTTTTTGTAAGACATTCATTTATACCGCGTAGATTTATTTTTTGTGTTTCGTCTACTTCTAGTTCTTCGCGTAAGCAATTTATTTTGAGAATATTTACCAGACTACCTGTATCTATCATTAAATGTAACTGATTTGTTTTTGCGGCATTAGAATTGAATGTTATATGATTATTTTCTAGTTTTGCGAATACGTGAAATATTCGTTCGTCGGTTGTTCCACGATAATCTGGTTTATCGTGCGAGTACCGCGTACCTCGTTCGATACATTGGCGTTTCCCGAATTATTTCTACTTTCGTCGTTTCTCTTTTTATAACATGAATCTACATTATGACAGTTTTTATTGCAATATGAACACGTAACTGGTTGTGCATTATAATTTGTCGGCGGTTGCGTAAAATTATTTCTATTAGGTGGACGGTTGTTATTTCCGTTGCTCGCGTAGTTAGGTCTCGAATTATTTCTACATTGTGATGCAAAATGATTTCCATTGCAGTTATAACATTTTATTGGTGGTCTATTAATTGGTTGAGAGAAGTTGTTTGCTCGTGGATAATTATTTTGCGCAAAATTATTCGGCCTTACAAAGTTATTTGGTCTAACGTTCCTATTGTTCCTAATTTCAAAATTTGGTCTACGTTGATTATTGTTTTGTGAATAACTACTCGAATAATGATTCCTATTTTCCTGTTCTAATCTTAGTTCTACCTGTTCTGACATAGCGATTTGTTTCGCGATTTCAAGAGTTTTACCATTACGAGATTTTACTATCGGTTCTACTAATCCTTTAATAAATACTGCTAGAGTTTGGTCCCTTAATGTTTCATGTATAATTTTTGCTTCTGTCGGCTCTTTGTTTAATGTGCTTACGGTACATAACTGATAATATAGTTTCTCTACTCTGTGGCAATAATCGTTTACATCCTCATTGTGATTCATTCTAATCGAATTTAATTGAAATTGTAACGACGATGCATTGGTTGTTACTTCGAATGCGTCTGTTAAATATGCTTTTATAAATTGCCATTTTGTTACGTTTTTATATTTAATCATTTCTAATGCTCTACCCGTTAAGCGTGTAGTAATATATTTTACTAATATTGGTGCGCTAGTTGCGTCGACTAAACCTACTGCCATATCACATGCATTTATGAATTGGTAGATATCGTCTATCCCTGTGCATACTGGAATTAATTTAAAAGCGTCTTCTAATTTTATGGTTACTGCCATTTTTTTAATGCGTGATTTAGATATAAAATCTAACGACTGATGTTCAAAACTATCTGTGACTTTGCTACGTGTGACTACTCCTAATTGTGGACTTGGGGTTTTACTTGTGCTACCTACTAACTGGGTATCTACTATAGTATTTAACTGGGCTTTCTGTTGGGCTTCAAACTGGGCTTGGGCTTCTCTCTGGGCTAATAACTGGGCTTCTAACTGGGCTTCTTCTACTACACTAGTGTCATACAATGAATTAGCTACGTTCAAGGGAGATGTATCTTCTTTGTCCATAAATTAACTTAACCACCTATTTAATACGTTAATAATCATAATAATACTCAATAAAATTCAATAATGCCCTATAAATACAACAATAACTTCAATAATATGCCCTCTAATAAATTCAATAAACTTCAATAATACTTCAATAATAAAAATGCCCTCAACAAATAATAATCAATAATAACTTCAATAAAAATATGCCCTCAATAATAAAACTTCAAATAATCAATATGCCCTCAATAAATTCAATAAAACTTCAATAATAATCAATAAAATATGCCCTCAATAAATTTTAAAACGATTTACACCATTACACTTATAATCAATTACCTAGATTTATCTTAATATGTCTTAATTATGTTGCATACGTCTATGTAACAAATTTAAATAACTATTCACTCACAATAATGCTGTGTTCATGGCTGATGATGACATGTTGCCGTTGATGATGCTGCTGATGGATTTGTTGGTACTGCGATGTGACTGATTTGTTTTTGTTGGTTCCTCCTGGAGTTGTCTTCGCTGAAGAGTGATCAATTCCTCGTTGTTGACAGTAGCCTTTGATACATAATATTGACTCATTTCCCAGAGTAGAATCCCATTATTGCCGAAAAGACACTAAAAAGCAATATTTAGTACATGATTTAAATCTGTCTAAACAATTATACCTCGATTTAGACGAACATACAGAGGTACAACAACAACAAATGTAAGAACAAGACAAGAGAGAATACCAAAAATAGATAAAACTTGTGATATTTGTAAGCTAACAGTTAAATACAACAGTTGGTCTAAACATGTGCAATCTATTCGACATCAAAACAATGGTATAAGACCAAGAATATCAAGAGAGATAATACCCAAACCACATAGTTTTCAATTTTAGTGAAAAAATTTTTGAAAAAAACAACACTATTCGACCTATTTTAAAAAATGAAGAAACAGCATTTCGAGATAGACTAAAAACTCATATTATTAAAAATAATATGGGTATTAAAGATATACAAACATTTTTAAATCGTTTAGATAATCCAGTAATAGGACTACTTAAACACGAATTAAAAAAAAAAAATTTAAAAGTTAATATTATGTTTCTTGCTATATATAAGAGAGGTAATAATGAAGAAAATATGGAATATGAGGAAAAAATTTTAAAACACAAAATAAAATTTTAACAAAAAATTCTAACTTAAATGAATTTTATACAAATGCAAAAATAAAAATTGTAAAAGAAGAAGAAGATTTTATAATGAAAAATTCACAATGGAGACTTCATCAAATTTTAAGTTTGGGAATAAATATAAATAAATATGTTCCTTTTAAGGGTTCTTCATATATTTCATTACCTAAACATATTAAAGATAAACATGCTATTATAAATGTTAAAAATAAAGATGATAAATGTTTTCTTTGGGCAGTACTCTCTGCTTTACATCCTGTTGAAAAAGATGCTCAAAGAGTAACTAAATATATTCCTTTTAAAAATGAATTTGATAAAGAATTTAAAGATATTGAATTTCCGATAAAAACCACAGACGTTCAGAAATTTGTTAAAAGAACAAAAGATATTTCTATTAATATTTATTGTTTAGATAAAAAAGTAATTGTACCTTTACAAGTAAGTAATATCGAAAAAACTAATCATATAGATTTATTATATTTAACAGTGGATGATAATATGAATAAAGGACATTATTGTTGGATTAAAGATTTATGGAAACTAGTAGGAAGTCAAGTTACAAAAGATGGTCATAAAAGATTTTTGTGTAAAATGTGTTTAAATAGTTTTCATGAAGAAGATAATTCTGGTCCAAACGTTGCTCAAGAATTTTATGAATGTATGAAAAATGAAGAAAAACTTATTTCTAAAATATATGATAAAATAGTTCCTATGAAAACATTGAATGTAGAACAATTAAATAATTATTATTATAAATCTGATAAATGTCATATTTGTGAAAGATATTTATCAGATTTACCTCCAATGTTAGAGAAAAAAATTAAAATAAGTAAAGACACTATTGAAAATTATAAAAATACTGATGTTAAAAAAATTAAATATTATGAAGATAAACTTAAAATAATTAAAGACTCTATTAAATATTATAAAAAGACTGATGATGTTAAAAAATTAAAATTGTATGAAGATAAACTTAAAAAAATTAAAGACCCTATTAAATATTATAAAAAAGAATTAAATTTTTATGAAGATAAACTTAAAAAAGAATTAGAAAATAAAAATAAAAATATGCGAAAAGTTCAGGATCATGACCATTTAACTGGAGAATATAGAGGAGCAGCACATTCAATCTGTAATCTTAACTACCAAAATCCACGTTTTATTCCAATTGCTTTTCATAATCTTTCAGGTTATGATGCTCATCTATTTATAAAAGAATTTGGAAACGATAATGAAAGAATAAAAATGATCCCAAATAATGAGGAAAAATATATTTCTTTTTCAAAAATTATGTCACGTGTAGTAACTAGGAAAGGTAAAAACATAAAAATATGTACAGAATTAAGATTTATAGATTCATTCAAATTTTTACCTAGTTCTTTAGAAAAGTTAACAAATAATTTTAGAAATGATTCGAAATTAAATTTAAAAAATAAATTTAAAGAACTTAGTAAATATTTTCCTGAAGAACATTTAGATTTAGTTACTAGAAAGTTAGCATATCCCTATGAGTATATGGATTTTGAAGAAAAAATTAATGAAACATGTTTACCTCCTATTGAAAAATTTTATAGTTCTGTAACGGGCTGTGACTACGTACATATTATAATAGTAATAATATATAAAATAATATATTATATTATGCTGTATTAAGTATAATACGCTTGTAATATAATATATTATATTCAATAACAAATATAAATGCTGCAGAGGGCACGCAACCTGATAATAGTAATAATATAAGCGTCCGGGCAGCCACATCGATAAGAGTACAGAACTAATTAATAGTAGAGCGCAATAGGTATACGCGCGCATTATCCATGTTCTAGGAAAGACGAAAAAGCCGTAAATAACAAAAATAGATAACTTTGAAAACATATAATCCCAATTAACATTATTTCGTAGAGGACGCCGAAATGACGTCAGGTGTACGCAGCTATGTACCATTTTTTATACTAAAAATGCCATAGGAGGGATCTAATAGGAAAACCGACGAAATACGTCGATGGACAAGTGTCCATCAGACGAACACCAGCCAAGACGACGAGCACTATAGCAGAACAGCCACAAAGTCGATACTAAGTCACAACCCGTTTACCACTATTTTATAATTTAATTATTTGGACTTAGAATATTTTCGTGTTAAATAAATACAAATAAACTATCTTTATACCATCAACTTGTCATTTTAATTCAAAATACCATCAATATTGAGTTGAAGTGGTTGGCACGTTACAAAATTGGCGCTGTGGACAGGGAGTCTCAAAGGATACTTAGAAGAACTTGAAGAACAATTAAAAAAAATTTTTTCGAAATTTTCGAAAAATTTTTGAAAATTTTTCAACTTCTAAAATTCAATCAAGGAGGAAAATCCATCACTGGACCACCGTTGGGAGCCTGTACACCTTCCAGCAACTCCGAGAAAGAATCCTGTACAACTACGTAACACCCAACTACAATCAACATTTCAACCGAGAAAATGGAAGCACCCGCTGTACCAGCTGCGTTTTTGTAAGTATGCTTAGGTAATAAATATCGTGGTGTTCGTCTCCTATGGTTTATGCATGAGCATAGTAATAAGTGAAGAAAATAGTCGTGTTAAGTAATATAAGAATTTTTAGGAACTTTGAATTTTCGTTTGAACAAACCGAAATTGTGTTAAATTTTACCAGTGTTTTTAATAAAATAAATCGATACATTTTCAAGGATTAAATTAAATAACATTTGAATAAAATAATAGTTTATTTTAAAATAACGTCATGAATTATTTTAAATAAATTAAAAATTTTTAACTTTAAATTAAATTAAATAAAAATTTTATTTTCAGGTATTTTATGTTTCAATCATTTTAATAGAATAAGATAGATATTGTTCAGTACTTTAAGTCATTTCTAAATAAAATAAAATAATAATTTTATTTACAATAGATTTATTCAATCATTTAAATTAAAATAAATTAACAGTTTAAATTAAATAAATTTTAACCATTTTAATAAAATAAATTCATTAACATTAAAATAATTTAAATAATAAAATAATTTAAAATAATAAATTAATTTAAATAAAATAAAATAATAGATTAAATTAAATACATTTTTATTCATTCTAATAAATTAAATGCATTAACATTTAAATAATTTAAAATAATAAATTAACTTAAAATAAAATAAAATAAAATAATAGTTTAAATTAAATACAATTTTTAACCATTTTAATAAAATAAATTCATTAACATTTAAATAATTTAAAATAATAAATTAACTTAAAATAATTTTCAATCATTTAATAAATTTAAAATAATTTAAAAATTTTTTTCCATCATTTAATTAAATTAAATTAAAATAATACTTAGTTTTAAACTAAATCTTCAATCTTTAAATAAAATAAAACAATAATTTTATTTTACAATAAAATTATCCAATCGGTTAAATAATTTAATTTAATAATTCAATTTTAACTTAACATAATAAATAATTTAAAATAAATTTCAAATTATTTAAATAAAATAGAAATAGTACTTTGATTTTAAAATAATTTTCAATCATTTGAATAATTTAATTCAACAATTTAATTTAAACATTTAATTAATTTAACATAATAATTTTAATAAATTTTAATCGTTTAGTTAAACAATTTAATTGTTCAGGATTTTAATTTTCATATTCAAATATAATTTTTCTGATTGATTAATTATAGACATTTGTACCTACTATTTAAATTTATTTAAGCTGAACAATTTCTATTTTACGCATCAGATTATCGAATTCAATTGTGTTGATTATTATAATAATTTGAGTTAATTAATAACTTTATAGAATAATACAATTATTTTAGGAATAAATATAGTTATTGAAATACAACGGAAATTCAATTCAGTTATTTAAAGAAGAAATAAATTAAAGGCATTGTTTTATTTAATTAATTATTTCAGATAGTAGGTAATTAATTTGAGAAAAATTTATTTTATTAATTAATTAACAATTATAGTTGAAATATTTTAGGACGTTTTCACTAGTTAACAAATTCCATTCTAAAAGCAATTCATTGAAATAGTTCATGCTGATTATTATAATAAATTAAGAATTAATTAAGAATAATTTTAAGAAAAAGGTGGTTAATTAATTATTGTTGAATATATTGGTGATTATATTGAGAATTATTGGGAATTTTATTGAAAGGCCGTGAAGTAAGTTCTTATATTTTGTGAATTTTATTGAGACAATTGATGTCTGTATTTGGAAATTTTAATTAAAGGCCGTGAAGTAAGTCCTTATATTTTGTGAATTTTATTGAGACAATTGATGTCTGTGTTTGGAAATTTTATTTAAAGGCTGTGAAGTAAGTCCTTATATTTTGTGAAATTTTATTGAGACAATTGATGTCTGTATTCGGAAATTTTATTTAAAGGCCGTGAAGTAAGTCCTTGTATTTTGTGAAATTATTTAGACAATTGATGTCTGTGTTGGGATTTATTTGAATTTATTATAGGCCAAGTTGTAAGTCCTTTTGTGTTATTTGAATTTTACGACAATTGAAGTCGAGTTATTTTATTGAATTTATTATAGGCCGTGCAGTAAGTCCTGATATTGTGAATTTTGAATTTACGACAATTGAAGTCGAGTTATTTTATTGAATTTATTATAGGCCATGTTGTAAGTCCTTTTGTGTTATTTGTGTTATTACGACAATTGAAGTCGATATTATTGAATTTTATAGGCTATGCAGACGTGCATTTTAAGTCCTGATATTGTGAATTATTTGAAGACAGTGAGTCTATATTTTGAATTTTATTTTACAAGGCCGGAATAAGTCCTTATGTGTTGAAAAGAGTAGGTTGATTTATAAAGAAAATTTTAATTCAATTAATACAGTAATAAGAGTTACTATTTTAAATAGATGTCGTATTGACTGATTAATTTGAATTAAGCAAAAAAAAAAAAATTTAGAGTAACTAGTGAAATTAAATTTTAATTTTAAATCGTATTTATTAATTAAATTAAAATTAAATCTAAGATAGGCAAGTTAAGTTAAATTTTTATTATTAATAAAATTTACTTTAAATAAATTATTGAGTAATTAAATTGGATTTAAGTATTGAAGCAATCGGGTTGATTGTAAATAATTGGTAACGATTGTTATTAATTATTTATTGTTAATTATTGCTGATTTATTTTGATTGTTTGATTATTTGATTAATAATTTACTGTTTATTCTACGCACTATAGTTATAGTTATTTCATTAAACTTCATTAGAGAATTAATTATTGCGTACAATTTAAAATTTTGTACACTAGTGTGTCAGTTGCACTTTAATTCCGTTTTCATTCATACTATTACATTAAGTGATTATGACTATTGATTAATGAGTCAAAAAGATAATAATACTAGTTTGACTGAAAGTGAAACTGAAAGTATACAATTAATCGATCAGGAAACTAGGGAAGCAATAGTAATTAAATCAACAAGTTCTGATATAATTAATAACGAGGATAGTGAATCGAGTACACCCAGTTCGAAGGAAACTGATAACGAACCAGTTACCGAAACAACAACAGTTGAAGATAAAGAATTATTAATTGATTTAAGTACCGAAGAAGGTTATCAATATTCCAAAGATTTCGATAGGGAAAAATATTTAGAAGCTATAAGGGAAAAAGATTTATTGAATACAAGCATACGACCGATAATAGTAAACGAAACTGAGCTACGACAGATAGGTACTCGTACGCAGAAGGGGATAATACATACACAATTAGAATACGTTAAACGAACCAAGAAAACCAAAATGCCAGGAAAGATTCCATTAGATAAGGCAACCCTCATGATCCCTACATGTACCGGCGAACGGGACGTTTACCAATTCATAAAAGCTTGCGAATTAGCATGTTCGGCAGTAGAGAAGGAAGACCTACCTATACTCACGAAATTTATTAACACCAAATTGTTCGACCAAGCTTTAAATGTGTGTCGATATAGGGACACTAGCGATTGGGAAGGTATAAAATCAATTTTATTAGACGCTTTCGAACCTCAACAATCCACTTCTTCATTGCAGGTAGCATTAAATTCAGTACGTATGAGAAGTAATGAAGACGTAGGTGCATATGCGCGAAGAGTAGAACAATTATATTTCAACTTATGTGTAGCAAGTACAAAAGGTAAAACTACAGAGCAGGCAAATACAATCCGCGATCAGTTAAAGGAACAGACATTGGTAGTATTCATTAAAGGGTTAATACCTAGTTTAAAGACCATTGTGAAATCTCAAAAACCACCCACTTTAGAATTAGCTATTCAGGTTGCTAAGGACGAAGAAACCGAAATTAAGTCAGAGTCCGATGCATACCAATATTATGGAGGCAATAGTTCAGGTAGACAAGTAAACAACTCCACCAGGGATACCAATAATTCTAATAGGTGGAATAATAATTTTAATAATCGTTATAATTACAATTCATCCAATAATAATAGACCTGACGTAAATCAAGGTAATAGGAACAATTTCAATAATAATCAATACCAGCCTCGCAACAATAATAATTTTAACCGCAACAATGATTATAATCGTAGTAATAATTATCGGAATAATAACAATGCAATAGGTAACATACGATGTTATCAATGCGGAGGCAATCATTTTGCCCGGGATTGTGTACAGCATCGTAATAGTAACAATTCGCGTCCATCTAACAATAATTTCACGCGACAGCCTACTAATTACAACGCTCCGGTAGACGTTATATGCACGTATTGTAAAAAATCTGGACATGACGTTACCAAGTGTTTTAGGAAACAGAATAACGATAGGTACAATAATAATTCGGGAAACTTGCCGAGATCGGGCGACATGAGTGGCGCTCGCCCGATAAATTTAATAGCCGCGGTCGAGGAAGATTCCGACAATGCCTACACGTCGTATCAGTCTTAAACAACAATCATGTCACTTGCCAGTCTGTCAATATAAGAAAAGAATTTATAGAATTGCTGGTAGATACTGGAAGCGATGTTAACTTAATAAAATTTAGTGCTTTGACAGGTGACACACTAGTACACGAAAACAAAAAAATATATTTAAAGGGAATTAATGATAAGATAGTGTCAACAGTAGGACAAATTAAGATAACTTTAAGATTTAATGAAGTTAATATTGAAACGGTATTTCAAGTAGTACGTGATTCGTTTCCTATACCTAAGGATGGTATTTTAGGACAACAATTTTTAATGGAAAATAAGGCAGTAATTGATGTAGCTAATAATTCGTTAATAATAAATAATAAGATAGTCAATAAGATAATTAAGGAACAATTATGTTTTAAGTTGAATCCACGAACGGAAACAGTGGTATCTATACCAATTGCCGATCCGGCTATGGAGAATAAAGAAATTATAGTTTATAAGCAGGAATTAATAAAGGATGTATACTGTGCCAATGTGGTAGGAACAGTAAAATTAGGAAAAGTTATAGTTAGTATATTAAATGTTTCCGAAGTAACGAAGGAAATAAATGAAAGTATAATGAATCGAATATTACATGATACCGCGACAAGTTATAATATACATACGGTACATGCCGATATTAACAACGATAATCGTGTAAATAGAATCCTTAATTTAATACGAAGTGATCATATGAGCATTGATGAGCGAAAATCCATTTTTGAAATATGTGAGCAATATTCCGAAATATTCCATTTAGAAGGCGATCGACTAACTTTTACAAATGCAGCCGAGCATGTCATTAATTTAAACGTTAATCAACAACCCATTTATTAAAGACCATATAGGTTGCCACATTCACAACAATCTGAAATTAAACAACAGTTAGATAAAATGGAACAGGATGGAATTATAGAACCTTCTAGTTCACCTTGGAACGCCCCGCTCTTACTTGTTAAGAAAAAACTGGATGCAAGTGGTAAAGAAAAGTTTCGAATTGTGATAGACTTTAGAGCTTTAAATCAAGTAACTTTGAATGAATTTCATCCCTTACCTAACATCACGGAAATACTCGATCATTTAGGACAATGTCAATTGTTTAGCGTAATTGACCTTGCCTCAGGTTTTTATCAAATTCCGTTATCAGAATCTTCGCGTGAGCTTACAGCTTTTTCCGCGAATAATGCACACTACCACTTTAGACGAATGGCGATGGGGATGAAAACTAGCCCCTCGACATTCCAGAGACTTATGGATAATGTATTATCTGGAATAATTGGAATTAAATGTCTAGTATATCTTGACGACATAATTATTTATGGGAAAAATTTGATAGATCACAATAATAAGTTAGTAGATGTATTCGAGCGACTAAGAACGCATAACTTAAAGATTCAACCAGATAAATGCGAGTTTGTTAAACGGGAATGTATATACTTAGGGCATGTTATATCTGAAACAGGAATAAGACCGGATCCAAAGAAAATCCAAGCTGTTCTTGATTTCCCTGAACCTAAAAATGTAAAACAAATTAAATCATTCCTAGGATTATCTGGATATTATCGGAAGTTCATTGAAAACTACAGTTCTAGGCCTATAACGAATTTATTAAAGAAAGATGTACCGTTTATTTGGAATGAAGACTGTGATAGGGCTTTTGGAAAATTAAAACACGCTTTATGTACAGAACCTGTATTGCAATACCCAGATTTCACGAAAGAATTTATATTAACAACAGATGCTAGTGGGAAAGCGTTAGGAGCCATACTATCTCAAGGGGAAATAGGAAAAGATCTGCCCATAGCTTACGCTTCAAGGACTTTAAGTCCCAGTGAATCTAATTACTCCACAACAGAACTAGAATGTTTGGCTATCGTTTACGGAATTAAGCAATTTAGACCTTATTTATACGGAAGGAAATTTACTATCTTAAGCGATCATAGACCACTAGCTTGGTTATTTAATTTAAAGGATCCTTTATTAAAATTAGCTGGGTGGAGTATACAGTTAGAACAGTACGATTATGTTATTAAATATAAACCGGGAGTACAAAATGGTAACGTAGATGCTTTATCAAGAATGTTCAGTATACAGGATATAAAGGAGGAAAGCTATAACAATTTGGAAACGTTAAGGAAGTACATGGAGAATTGTTAGAGTCACCATCTGACTATCACATAGTTAATGAAATAGAAAAGTATTATAACTTCAGGACAGGAACCAATTACGAAATAAAGCAGAAATTCGGGGATACTGTTTTCTTGAAATCAAACAAACAAGTAGGCGAAGTAACAAAAGTTAAACACGAAGATAGGTATATAATATTCTTAGTAACCAAAAGTAAGGCTAAACAGATCACTACGTACGAAAATCTATATACAGCTCTATTAAATCTAAAACGTTTCTTCGAAAAACATTCTCTGAATAAGCTTATAATGAAACAGTTAGGTAGACAGGACGGGTTAGAATGGGAAAAAGTCAGAGCCATGATTAGATACATATTTAGAAACACTCGAATAGAAATATTAATTTGTTCAAAGATGGAGTATACAGAGGCAGAAAAGTTGATTACATTCAAACAATTTCATGGCTCAGTACTTGGAGGTCTTGCAGGAATAATCAAAACAGTTAGAAAAATAAAACGTCAGTTTAATTGGCCAGGGCTCAAGTCTGATGTTAAGGATTACATTAAGAAATGTGAGTCCTGCCAAAAGAACAAAGTTACGAATAGGAAAGTTAAACAACCCATGGTTATAACCACCACGAGTTCAAAGCCATTCGAAAAAATATTTCTAGATATAGTAGGACCATTAGTAACTACTGTTTCTGGAAATACCTATATTTTAACAATGCAGGATGATTTAACCAAATTTTCATTAGGAGTACCATTACCAAATCACACAGCCAACACTGTCGCTGAAGCTTTTGTGGTACATTTTGTTTGTATCCATGGAATGCCAGAGACCATATTAACTGATCAAGGGACAGATTTTCTAAGTAAAACATTCACAGAAATATGCAAACTTTTAAAAATTAATAAGATAAATACTAGCCCGTATCATCCACAAACCAATGGTGGATTGGAAAGATCACACAGAACTTTAGCCGAATATCTTAGGCATTACGTAGACAAGGATTTAAACACCTGGGATCAATCATTACCTTATGCGTTATTCGTTTATAGTTCAACAGAACACTCATCCACAAATTATCAGCCATATACATTGTTGTATGGAAAAGAAATAAATATTCCAGTAAATTTGAAAAGTAACCCCGAACCTAGATACAATTACGATGATTACCTGTATGATTTGAAACTAAGAATGCAGGAATCTCATAAAATCGCTAGGGAAAGATTAATCAAAAAGAAAATCAAATCAAAAGCTAATTATGATAGTAATGCACATAGTGTAGAGTTGCATGTAAAAGACTATATATTGTTAAGGGATAATACCCAAAGAAATAAATTGACACCGTTATGGAAAGGGCCTTTCGAAATTTTAGAAGTGTTAGACACTGAAAATATTGTTATCCAAAGGGGAAGAAGAAAGGTTACCGTACACAAAAATGACGTGAAAAAGTATCATGAAAATCCAGATTAAGAAATTGTTAAATCATACATATACAAGTATAAAAATCTAATCAGTCATGCCCCTAGTTAACAAAATGAATTATTTTACAGTTTTTACAAAAGTACGTTAGAAGTTTGGTTTGGAGCATGGTTACTCGACCTTTAGTAAAACGGTAACCATGTGACATAAAAATGGAAAATACTCATTTTGTTTTAATAGTAAAATAATATTACCGAAATTATGCCAGTACAGTAAATACTGATTTTTAACAATAATGTAAAGAAAAAATTAAACACGCACTTATTAAATATACTGGTCTGTAATTCCATTGGAGATTATGAAATATTTGTAATCATTAAAAATAAATTATATATAACATGTAACTTAACTAAAAAAAATATTATTGTATCCAATGCTATAGTAATATAGTATATTATTGTATTAGTTATTAAGGTATAATGTGTTAACCAAAAATTTTAATTATTATGTTATTATGTTTAAAAATCAGATGAAAAATATATTATATATTGTTATGTAATGAAACTGTTATGTTATAAAAAAAAAAAAAAAAAAAAATGTTATGTTATGTTATGTTGTTAAAAAAAAAAATATTGTTATGTTTTGTGATGAAAAATTATGTATTGTAAAAGAAATAATGTAAAATGAAAATCATTATGTCATGAAAAGAAATTATGTAAAATTGTCTTTATGACAATTATTAACAATTTATGTACTATGTATTTATATCCATGTCTTATGTAAAATTATTTTAAAGATTTTTGTAGTTCTACAAATTGTAGCCCTACAAAAACCTTTGAAAGGGCGAGGAGGTGTAACGGGCTGTGACTACGTACATATTATAATAGTAATAATATATAAAATAATATATTATATTATGCTGTATTAAGTATAATACGCTTGTAATATAATATATTATATTCAATAACAAATATAAATGCTGCAGAGGGCACGCAACCCGATAATAGTAATAATATAAGCGTCCGGGCAGCCACATCGATAAGAGTACAGAACTAATAAATAGTAGAGCACAATAGGTATACGCGCGCATTATCCATGTTCTAGGAAAGACGAAAAAGCCGTAAATAACAAAAATAGGTAACTTTGAAAACATATAATCCCAATTAACATTATTTCGTAGAGGACGCCGAAATGACGTCAGGTGTACGCAGCTATGTACCATTTTTTATACTAAAAATGCCATAGGAGGGATCTAATAGGAAAACCGACGAAATACGTCGATGGACAAGTGTCCATCAGACGAACACCAGCCAAGACGACGAGCACTATAGCAGAACAGCCACAAAGTCGATACTAAGTCACAACCCGTTTACCACTATTTTATAATTTAATTATTTGGACTTAGAATATTTTCGTGTTAACTATCTTTATACCATCAACTTGTCATTTTAATTCAAAATACCATCAATATTGAGTTGAAATGGTTGGCACGTTACAGTTCTCTCACAGATAAAAATATAACTAAAGAGGAATATGAAAACTCACAGAAAATTTGGAAAGTGTTTAATATACAAAATATGCGTGAATTCACTAGTTTATATAATAAGATCGATGTTTTATTATTAACAGATATAATAGAAAATTTTAGAGATATTTCTTTAAAAAATTATAAATTAGATCCTATGTGGTATTATACAACACCAGGATTTGCGTGGGATTGCATGTTAAGAATGACAAAAGTAAAATTAGATTTATTAACAGATGTCGATCAATTATTGATGTTTGAATCTGGAATCAGAGGTGGATTATCTCAATGTAGTCAAAGATATTCAAAAGCAAATAATAAATACATGGGAGATAAATTTAAAAAAAAGGATGAATCAATATTTTTAGAATACTTGGATGCAAATAATCTTTATGGGTGGGCAATGAATAAATATTTACCTACTGGAGATTTCAAATGGGTTGATAATCTGAATGATTTTGATGTAATGAATATTTCTGATAAATCATGTAAAGGTAATATTTTAGAAGTCGATTTATCTTACCCTAAAGAACTTCATGATCTACATTCAGATTTCCCTTTAGCACCAGAAAGACATTTTGATAACAAACAACTTCCAAAATTATTAACAACTTTGTATGATAAGAAAAAATATATAATACATTATGAAACACTAAAATTATATATTAATTTAGGTTTAAAGATAGAGAAAATTCATAGAGTATTAGAATTTAGTCAATCTCCTTGGTTAAAAGTTTATATTGATTTTAATACTAATCTTAGAAGCTAAGAATGAGTTTGAAAAAGAATTTTTCAAATTAATGAATAATAGTGTTTATGGACGTACTATGATGAATGTTCGAAATCATGTTGATATAAAATTATGTTCTAATGCAGCCCAACTAGAAAAATTAATTACAAAACCAAATTTTGATCGAAGGACAATTTTTATAGAAAATATAGCTGCCGTACATATGAAAAGAACACAAATATCTTTCAAACAACCAATATATTATGTAGGAATGTGTATTTTAGATTTATCTAAAATGTAAATGTATGATTTTTATTATAATATTATAAAGAAAAAATATGTAAATAGAGTTAGATTGTTATATACAGATACAGATTCACTAATATTAGAAATAAAAACTAAAGATTTTTATCAAGATATGAAAATTATGTTAGATCATTTTGACACTTCAGATTATCCAAAAGATAATATTTATGGTTTACCTTTAGTTAACAAAAAAGTTTTAGGCAAGTTTAAAGATGAGTTAAATGGAAAAATAATGTCTGAATTTATAGGTTTAAGATCTAAATTATAATCTCATCGAATCTTAGATACTGAAAAAGAAATTAAAAAAGCTAAATGTGTTAAAAAAAATGTTGTAAAAAATAAAATATGTTTTAATGATTTTGAAAAATGTTTACTAACAAAAGAATCAAAATATGTTAAACAAAATTTAGTTAAAACTAAGAAACATGATATTTTTACTGTAGAACAAAACAAAGAAGCTTTAAGTGTTTATGATGATAAAAGATTTATTTTGGAAAATGGTATTGATACATTAGCTTGGGGACATTATAAAACAAACATAGATAGAAACGATTTTGTAAACCATCTCAATACACTGATTGGAAATCAAAATCAAAAAGATTAGAAAAATATTTTTAATAGAACAATGTTAAAAAAAAATTTTTTTACTAATATAAATAATAGAAATGGAAAATTGTAAAAATCTTTTAGAAATGGAAAATTGTAAAAATCATTTAGATATGATCCAAAGGTATAAAAATATACTAAAAGAGTTATCAGAAATTGAATCATCTATGTATAGTTTAGAAACGCATGTATCATCTTTATATCAATCTTATGATAATAAGTATAGTTACAATCGTTACCAAAAAAATTTTAAAAAATTATTTGGTTATTTTAAGGAAATTCATAATGAATTAGCGAATCATATAATGAATAATTGGTTTGAAAACTATATTTAATGTTCACTAGTTTGTTGTTAGACTTTTTTTAATAGAACAATTTTATTAAAAAATATTTTAATTATTATTACATTTCGATTTTAATTATTAATATCATAAGTATTATGAAAAATATTTTGGGTGTATTTAATAAGTTTTGCGAAAAATGTTTTTATTATTATTGCATTTCGATTTTTATTTTTAATAATTAAGTTTTGTGGAAAATATTTTTATTATTATTGCATTTCATAAGTTTTGCGAAAAATGTTTTTAATTATTATTGCATTTCGATTTTCTGATCTTTTTGCACATTGTTTTCTTTGTGATCTTTTACTGATATATTATGAGGTGCGCCAGGACTGGTATATATATACTACTTATATATATTATAACCGAGGGGAGCACGAGTGATTGACTCGATCGATGCATAGATCGGAAAAGTTTCTCACGAATGAGCGCACAGTCGATGTACCAAATTCGCCACATGGTGAACAGTGCGCTGCGTACACACAGTTAACGTTATTTGAAAAATTCCGAATACAAACGTCGTACAGACTGTGCAAACTTCTCACCTTCTGCCATACCTATGCAAGAAAAAAAAATATATATTATTATATATTATTATCTGCAAGACCGCATTAAAAAATATCATTTGCATGCGCCGCGTATCATTATATATTGCTATCATTCTTATAATTTAAAGTTCTTTGATATTAATTTATAGAACAATATTATATTACAATATTGTATTGCGAAAATATATTCATTTTAGATTCTGCGATTGTAATACCTAATTATAATAATAATAGTGATAAATGTACCTACTGCAGGTTTTACAAATCTGTATTTTCGGGCGTAGAAATACTGTTCCAAAAGTGAATCAAAAGATGCTTAAAAGATTGGAAATTACATCTAGTAGTAGAATAATATATATATATTAGTATATTCTGAGTCAGCTCGTTGTTTTTCCGCGGTAATTACAACACGTTCAAGCGGGAATGTCCACACAGAGCACACTGATTTTACCGCGTAACACAAACCACGGGGAGATTACACACTCGTTGTCCATCTATTTTCCGCTCAAACAAAATAATTAACGTATACCATTATACAACGAAAATGCATGGATAACAATAATTGTGAAATCACCCTGTAAAATATGTTTTAAGGTAAATATTTTTGTGTCAGAGGCATATAAGTGGACAACGAGTGTGTAATCTCCCCGTGATTTGTGTTACTGTTAAATCAAGGTAAAAAGGCTTACTGTCAGGCAAGACCACTTGCATAACATACTATAAGTTTCCCCTCCTCCCTTTTTTTGAGTTAAGTATTTCTCAGCCGGGTTTAAACTTAAGTGGACCGTTTCTTCACCAAACGTTTTGGTTTAGGCCCTTCTAAATCGTACTTCCGGAGTCAGGAGTCCTCGACCCCTCCCCCTAGGTGTATTTTGGAAAACGTTTAGTTTATGTACTACGTTTCTGAAATTCAATATTTGAGTAGATTGGAGGTCAGTGATTAAATTCGGTTTCTTGTGTCTTTACCGTAGGAGCCGTTTTTTTCCCATCTTCTGGGGCTTTGAAAGTTAAAAATTGGCGTTTTTTCAGGTTTCTTTGCGCAAACACTTAGATTTTGGGCGGGGCGAGCCGTTTTTGTAGTAGGATGTTATAGAGGACTTCGTCCCGGGTCGATGGGTACCAAGATCGAGGTTATCCGATATTTGGTTCGTGAGTTATGATTTTTCGTGTGGTCGTTGTACTTTGAAAATTACGTAGTTACTTGTTTTTTTGGATTCATTTTCGATTTAAATCACTATGAAACTCTTAATCCTGGTATTTTGGCGTTCGACGATTCAGAAAAGGTCTATGGTTGAAATGCGTACGACAATTATTTCGCCCGTAATCAGGGTAGAAAAGTTGAAAAACGCATTAAGTGATTTTTTTGTATACCTATTATATTCCTATTATAATATACGTCTGTTTTAAGTTTTGAGTAATAATTATTTTGAATTTTTATTAGGTATTTGGTTATATTTTAACGTTTTACTCTTAGGTCCGTGCTATTATAGTGTGTTTGATTCTATAGCCCCAAGTCGTTTTTAAAGTGTGAACCTTTTTTAATATGAGCCATTTGTTCGTGTTTTTTTTTTTTAATTATGTTTTCGTTTGTATTCGGTTTTGGTTGACCAGTGATCGGCCCATTTTCGACTTTCGTTGTGTATATATTGGTAGACTAATCATTTTTAGGTCAAATAATTCAAAATGTACAAGGTTTTGAGTAAAAAAATGCCTGTACTTTATAATATATATTTTAGAAAGTGTTATCAATGATAAAAAAAACTTTTTTCTACGCATTCAGAATTGAACGAATCGTCCACATTTTTTACTCTCATAAGACTGCATAGACCCAGTAACGATATGTAAAAACATATAAATCCGGTCTTTAGTTATCATCAATGGGTGGCTTCTTATATCAAGTATTTTTCATGTACAAATAATATGAAACATAATATTGTATTGTATTTGTATATTTCTTTTGAAACTTAAAAATAAAATAATTTTACTTATTGGAACCTATATATTACGAGTTATCAATCCTAGTTCCTAGATTAATAATTGCCACTTGCCAGTGTGCTTATAGCCTACGACAGCAGCAGTCTTTACTCTTTACGGTCTCCTACGGAGTACGGACACGCAGGAACGCGTCACACTCGTCACTCACACACACACCATAGATAAAAGTTGTTTACCGCTTTGTCTGATTGTATGTTTATATATAAACTTGTCGGCGTTGCCGCGGCTGGAACTGGGTAATTGCAGACAAAAAAAATAATACAAATCTATTAATAATACCAATAATTTGATATTATGTGATAATAATATTATATAATATCATATTCGATGGGAATAACGATCGTAAACCGTCGGTGTGGTAGTGGTTTGTGCGATAATAATAAATAATAAATTATTTATCTGTCGAACATTTCGGTCACTCGACACTCGCGTCTCGCTAGTCGCTACTCGCTCTCGCTGTTTATTCAGATCAACATCAACGCGCTTTGTCAGTACAAGTAAGTACCTACCTACTTATTAAAATAATAATTATAATAGTAAATAATGATATTAATTATAAATTTGTATAAATTATGTTAGGTAGGTAGGTATATAATTTTTAATTCCGGGTTATGCTTTTATGTTCTACAATTTTTTTCTGACATTTTTCAATTTATATTTTTTCCTCGATTTTTTCTTAATGAAAAGAAATGAGGTTTTAAGTTTTAAAAATAAGGGCACAAAACTTGTTACGTTAGGTACCTTTATACATTTTTAGTTAATGACAATTTGAAAAATGTGAACTTATTTTAGGTAAACACACTTAATAATAAACTGAAATAGCAGGTACCTACTATACTATGTACTATTAGGTTTATATAATATAATACCTATTACCTATAAATTATAATATAGGTACCTAATATTTAAGATATTTACAATATACCCATTACCTACTATAACATCCATAACTATTGAATCGTGATAATTATAATAATAATATATTATATTCAGTGATAGTTATTGATAATACGCTTCATAATGTAGGTACCTACTCGCCTCATTTTTTTATCATTTATATTTAATACATATTTGTTGAGGCGTTATGAACTTATGTTGTAGGTGTATTACCTGTTATTCAATCTTACCGTTACTTCAAACTTTTTAAAACAGATTACAAATATTGAAATATGTCCAGAAAATTATCAAAATTTCATGAATTATCTGACAGAAGTAAACGAAGGCGGGCTGATGAAGCTGGATGCTCTCACTTTTCTTACAATATATCTTCATCAGATATTGAAATAACTGCAGTCTCTCCATTACTCGATAGAAATATCCAAATCCCTCCAATTGTTTCATACGACCAAATAAATGTAAATTCAGATCCTTCTTATAATGATGATTTTCCTAATGATGATCAATATCAGTTTGGAAATATTAACAATGATTTTATTAGTAGTAGCTATAGTAGTTTTAGTAACAGTGATAAAAGTAGTGATGAATCTATTCATGAACCATATTTTCAAACAAGCCATGAAAATGAATCTCCCATAGGCATTAAACATTTTCTTAAAAATTGGGCTATTAAACATAATGTAACAGAAGTGTGTCTTTCAGATTTATTGGTTGGCCTAAAAATTAATGTTGATGGCTTATCTAAGTTACCATCTGATGCTAGGACTCTGTTGAAAACAAATATAGTTTTTGAGAAAAGTGTTGTTGAACCCGGTAGCTATATTCATTTTGGTCTGGAAATGCAGTTAATACGTTTAATCTCTAATATTCCATCAGTTAACAATATACAGGACCTAAAACTATTACTTTATATTGATGGCTTACCATTATTCAAAAGTTCAGCCGGTCAAGTGTACCCTATATTAATTGCAATAATGAATGTTCCTCAATTAAAAAATATAGTGTTTCCTGTAGGCATTTATTATGGTATGCAAAAGCCTTATAATACAGGGTGATTTTTTTATCGAAGAACACTCATTATTTCAAAAAGTATTAATGTTTCAGAAAATATTTTTTTACATAGTTTCAAGTTGTTAAAAAACAATATTTTTATTAAAAAATTATATTTTTAAATATTTTTTATCCTTTTAATTTTTTAAGTTTTTTACTTTTTTGAATGACAACATCTAATTTTAATTTGATATTTAAAAACAGAATATTTTTCTGAGTATTTCGATACATAAAAATTGAATTTAGGGCAATTAGTTTATGAGTTATAAGTATTTAAAGTTTAGATGAGCGGAGTAGAGTGGTACGGGGTTACCCCGCGAAATGTTTGTCCTCTACTCCGCTCATCTAAACTTTAAATACTTATAACTCATAAACTACTTGCCCTAAATTCAATTTTTATGTATTAAAATAATCAGAAAAATATTCTGTTTTTGAATATCAAATTAAAATTACATGTTGTCATTCAAAAAAGTAAAAAACTTAAAAAATTAAAAGGATAAAAAATATTTAAAAATATAATTTTTTAATAAAAATATTGTTTTTTAACAACTTGAAACTATGTAAAAAAATATTTTCTTAAACATTAATACTTTTTGAAATAATGAGTGTTCTTCGATAAAAAAATCACCCTGTATATTTGATTTTCTTAATCCATTTATTAATGAGCTGATTGATTTAATGACAAGGGGTATAATAACTGAGCTAGGAAATAAAGTATCTGTTAAACTCATTGGTATATGTTGTGATGCACCTGCTAAAAAAGATTTATTAGGTATTAAAGGACATGGAGGCTACAATTCTTGCATTAGATGCACAGTTCATGGTAGAACGATTGAAAGAAGGAGAACTTTTACCGACTTGGACTGTCCAATGAGGACTAATGATGATTTTATAAATTGGGTAGATGTTAATTTTAGACAATCAGATACGCCATTGGTTAGAATACCTGATTTTGATTTTGTTAAGTCAATTATTCTTGATTTTATGCACCTCGTATGTTTAGGTGTAATGAGAACAATGCTCTTAATTTGGTGCAATTGTGAACTTCCACACAAACTATCGCGAAAACTTATTCAAGTAGTTTCAGATTTTATGACAAACAATCGTAGAAGCTTACCTGTGGAATTTGTTAGGCAGCCTAGGGATTTAAAATATTTGTTGCGATTCAAAGCAACAGAATATCGTTCTTTTTTGATGAAATATACAATTAATATGTAGTATATGTAGTCAGCCTTGACACGTGTGTACAATATAGTAACTAGTTATGTACGAGCATAAGACTCACTCTCTCACGGATGTAACATGACCTCGGTCGTGCATATATATAGGGCCTTTGATGTATGTAATATTCACTTGCACAGACGCTGTCATACTGAGTGTACGCGGTGTGTGTGTATAGTCACAGTTTAATTGTCCAGTTGTACGTTATTATATATTATACTTATACATAATCATATTGTCGTGTTATTACTTATTATATTAATGCTAACATCATTAGTCCGTCAAGCTTCACTTTCAACATTTTTTATTATACTTGGGACCAGTTGCTTTAAAAGGAGTTTTGACTGATGAAAAATATAACAATTTTCTTACATTACATGTAGCCATTTCAATTTTGTTAAATCCAAAAAGTTGCCAGAAGCCAGATTTAACTGAATACGCCAGATCGCTTCTTCGGCATTTTGTGCAAAACTTTATGAACTTATATGGCGAAATGTTTATTACACACAACTTCCATGGCTTTATTCATTTAAATGATGATGTACAGTACTTTGTACCATTTTAGACTCTATTACCTTCGATACAATTTCAGCGTTTCCATTTGAAAACTACCTACAAACTATTAAAAAAATGACTAAAGGAAATAATAAACCCCTTGAACAAATTGAAAAACGATTAGGTCAGATATTCTCTATCCATTCAGAATTTCCATCAACCAATACATGCAAATTTCTGGAGGATTTTCCAAAATTAAAAAACACTTATTCGAATGGGTCTCTGCCTCCTTACTGCAATGGTCCACAATATTCTACACTGCTATTTTCTAATTTTACTATTAAAATCTTACCTCCAAATAATTGCTGTGGGACAAAAAAAGGTGAGGTTGTTGTAGTTGAAAATATTTGTTATTCAACAAAGCTTAACTGTTATGTTATTGTAGGTAGAACATTTTTAGATAAAAATGACTTCTTCAAAAAACCTTGTGAAAGTTCCTGTTTAGGTATTTTTGAAGTTCAAAAGCAATCTGTTCTTAAATGTTGGCCTATTAATGAAATAATAACTAAGTATGTTTACTTCAAATACAAACAAAGTTTTATCACTTTTCCACTACTTCATACAGTTTAAATAAATAAGCACTCCTATACTAATACATAATATTTATGTTCACTATTAAATAAATAAACACTCTTAATTTTAATAATAATAATAATAATAATAACTACTTCATACAGCTTAAATAAATAAACACTCCTATACTTACATAATAATATTTATAATTTACTACGATCTATATTCATATATAGAATATCCATAGTATTTTATGCAAGGATTGAAACTGGTTCAATATTTTCCTCGTCTTACAGTATTCCTTAAAGATTTTCCCTTTTTATGGCTGTTATGTTATTTAGTTTAGTCAGAATGTGGATATTAATACACATAATTGATAACGGAGAAAAAGTGCCAGATGTCATTCCCAACGCATGGAAAATTGACCAATCAAGTTGCTGGTATCCGAAAAACTTAAAGTCAAATATCATAAATTCTTTAGCTCGGAAGCAAATCATGCCCGACCATAGTAGTGATGATTGGGAATATTGTACTATGCAAATTATAGAGACCAATTTAAGTGAGTAATATACCATAAAATATAATATATACCTATAATATATTGAATAAGTTGTTTTAAATTATATAATATATTATGACTTATAATTATTCTGCAATAAATTAAAGTTACCTTTATTGAATTAAGAATTTTTTTCTTGATTCTTAGCTAGCTTTACCTATTTAATATAATGTATTAATTATAGGTGATTTTCAAATTGGTCTTAAAATGATGGTAAAGTTCTCAAAAAATGCTCAAAATTTACATTCTGATTATGAGCAGAGGGGACGAGGAAAAAGAACTAAGTCATCAAAGCGCTTATTTGACAATTTAGATAGTGAATGCTCTGTTGATGAAGACATTGAACCATTAAGAAGTAGCAAAAAAAGACCGTATCATTCCCTGTTTTTCCTTCAAACATAAAAGGTGATATAATATTATGCTACACATCTTGTTTGTTATCTCCATCCATCATATACAATAAGTACCTACACTAACACCTATTACTATGCAAAATTTAAATTGTGGAGTTATGGTTGTTCGATTTAGAATTTAAACTCTTAAATTTGAAGATGAAAATACTAGTGTTCACAGCTGTCTGTGTTTGTTAGTTATTCAAAATATTAATTTTTGAATCTCTTTAAAATTAAAAAAAAAAACCAATTATACTTTATTCCAAATAAGAAACACCACGTTGCTATCGGTTTGCTAAGTAAAAGTTGGTGTTTCTTATTTGGTCTAGAGTATAGTGTAACTCAGATGCCATAATCATAATAATGAGTTATGTAAATTAGCTCTAATGTCTTAATAAACGGAGAAATTGAATAATAGCTTGTGTTGCATTCTTTATTAATATAAAAATGTATTAAATGTTACAATATTTTTTTTTTTTATAATGTTATAATTTCTACAGACAACACTAGTGATGAAACACTTCTAAACATTTCTAATTGTACACCAGCAAGAAAAACCTCATTATCAAGTCAAGATAATATATCAAACGAGGAAACTTTAAGCACAACGGTATCCACCCAAACATGTTCTACAAGTAAGTCGGATGTTAAAATGTCTTTATTACTTGAGTGTTCCTGCAGTTATAATTATTGTTTTATTTGACTTAAAATATTTTTCAGACAACATATCTGTATCAAATGTTTTTGAATGTAAATTAGCCAAAAAATCACATTCTTGTACTTTTCAAAATTGTATAAGTAATGATAAAGAAACCTTGCTAGTTTCTATAGCCCATCAACTATGTAAAATATCTGGTAAGTATTAAAAAGTAGTTAAATTAGCCCGAATGCATATTAATTAAATATTTTAATTTTAATCATAGCTGAAAATAAGAAAATAACGTCAAACATGTTTTATATTAAACAAGAATTAAATTCATTTATCAAGAGTAAAAAATCAAGCCATTGTGATGAGTATGAGTCAACCAGTTCCAAAGAAAATGCACTAGTACCATTCCCTTTGAAAAATGAAGATGAGCTCATGTTAATTGAATCAAAATTAAAATCTGAAGATTTATCATTCACAAATAAATTGGTAGGTCACTAAAATTTGAAATTATTTAAAAAAATCAATTGTATGGTCTCCATGTATAAGTATACAATTTTATATTTATTATATCATTATTGTAAATAATTTATTATTATTTTATTATATTACACATTTTTATATTTTTAGCTAATATAAAGTAATTAAATTATCTTATATAGGTATATGGAGAAATACCATATAATATTTAATAGGTAATTTATAATATAATATATATTATTAAGTATTTATATACAGTATTATTATAATACTAGATTTTGGCGTTTGTCATCCCGCCTGCGGCGGAAAGACTGTGTGGGCGGTGGTGCATCTTTGTCGGCGATGCTGGGTTTTTTGATCTGGCTTGCGGCGGGAATGGGGGATCGTCGGGTATTGTGTTTTGTCGTGTTGGCAGCACTGGTTAAGCGGTAATTTTTGAACTCGGAAGAGTGTCTAGTCGTAAGTCACGCGATTCAAGTCGATCGTACAACACAACCAGCCAGGTAGGCAATCCGACTACGTCGGATCGCAGACCATACCCCGAGCGTGTATGTCCGGTTCTCGTATGTGTGTTGAAATCGGAAATTCGGGTTCTCTGAGTTTGAGTGTCTAGCTATCAGTCATCTCGGGTAAAAGTCGATTCTCGAGTGTCGGTTGCAGGGGGGGTGTAAGTCGCTCGTATGCAAGTAGCTAGTCAGGTAGGCAATCCGACTACGTCGGATCGCAGACCATGCCCCGATCGTGGATGTCCGGTTCTCGTATGTGTGTTGAAATCGGAAATTCGGGTTCTCTGAGTTTGAGTGTCTAGCTATCAGTCGTGTCGGGTAAAAGTCGATTCCCGAGTGTCGGTTGCAGTGGGGGTGTAAGTTTCGTTAAAAATGATAAATGTGACGAAAAAAAAAGAATTTCGATTTAAATCGGCCGCCGGGTTCGTAACCACGACTGTCGGGTGACCCGTTCTGACGCTTAACCTACCTAGCCACCTACCGAGATAAAATTAGGAGTCAAATCTATGACTCTTAAGCCGCGTCGGCGTCCCCGCGAAAGGCGAACGCCGTTTGGAAGGCCGTCAAAGGGCGTTTGAGCGCGCGATCCGACCTCTTCGGCGAGCGGACGACCGGCTCCGCCGCCCTCGGACGTATAATACGCGAGTTTTGCAAAAAAATCGAACCTCGAGACGCACGTATTCATGCCTGTATATAGCGGTACCTACTCGGTACCTACCTACTCTCGTTTAAGCGACGCCGCTCCTCCCCGGGACTCGTTTTTGAAAAAGTAGGTAAGCGCGCCGGCTATAAATTTAGCGTGGAACTCGAATACGTCCCCGACGGGGAGGTCGAACGTCTCGTAGAGTTGCTAAACGCGACTCTAGTCGAAAAAGTCGAGAAAACCGTCGAAACGGCGACGACGCGGCGCTCTCGGCGATCGAATCGTCCGCCGGGGGACTCGTTTTTGAAAAAGTAGGGCCGCGCGCCGACTGTTAATTTAGCGGGGAACGCGAATAAGATCCAAACGGAGAGGTCGATACGCCCTAAAACGCCTAAAACTCGAATTTTCAAAAAAACGACAAAAAACGCGCTCGACGGCGGCGCGCCTATTGCACTCGATCTCGGCGGCGGCGGGGCCGACGGGAAAAAAGTACGGCCGCGCACGGCTTATAAATCTAGCGGGGAAGGCGAATAAGGTCCGAACGGTGCCCCCCGAGGCATAATATTACATAACATGTATGTTTTAAGAAATTAAAATGTATTGAATTTATTGTAGTCTTTTCATGTTTACTTATTATTACTTACATTATTATGTATGTAACGACATTGTCATAAACAATCGACATACCAAGGTCCTACTAAAACTCTTAGCTATAATAGTTAAATGTACTGCAATACTCATAAAAAATGTCTATCTAATCCGTACATTCAAACTACTTATATTTTTAATATATTATTGAAATGCTGATTAATTGCGGCTTCCACAACGCCCGGAATCGCCTTACACAGGCAGTTAGTAAATATAAAATTTAATTAGGTACGATAATAAAATTCAAAATACAATTTATTAAAGCGAACATAATATTTTAGAAGATTTTAAAAACAATTATTATGTAGTAGTAATGCAAAGAAAAAATCGGTTGTCTGTAAAGTCGGTTTACTGACGATAGTTGAACGTGACAACGTGTTAAGAAAATACTGAAGGAATGGTAGCATTTTTCAAAAGTAAATTTTAATTTCATTTGTTTAATAGATTTGTTTTTTTTTTTTTTAATTGATCTTTTTAAAGCCCGGCGACTATGGCCATTAGCTTGATTGTAGGGTTTATGATTGTAATTTGAAGGTAGTAGGGTTTGAAATTGTAGGGTTACTACACGTGTATGTTGTGTTTGGCAGAATTTCTATTGGGGCACCCGTAGGTTTCTGCCATGCCCCGGAGTGCCCCCTGTTCTCCGGACACCGTGACTTGCCCGGAGAAAAATGCCGCCCAGTGGTCGAGAGAATCGAACCCGCGACCGCCGGCGCCGCAGACGACGAAAAAATCGGTTGTCTGTAAAGTCGGTTTACTGACGATAGTTGAACGTGACAACGTGTTAAGAAAATACTGAAGGAATGGTAGCATTTTTCAAAAGTAAATTTTAATTTCATTTGTTTAATAGATTTGTTTTTTTTTTTTTTTAATTGATCTTTTTAAAGCCCGGCGACTATGGCCATTAGCTTGATTGTAGGGTTTATGATTGTAATTTGAAGGTAGTAGGGTTTGAAATTGTAGGGTTACTACACGTGTATGTTGTGTTTGGCAGAATTTCTATTGGGGCACCCGTAGGTTTCTGCCATGCCCCGGAGTGCCCCCTGTTCTCCGGACACCGTGACTTGCCCGGAGAAAAATGCCGCCCAGTGGTCGAGAGAATCGAACCCGCGACCGCCAGCGCCGCAGACGACGTGTTCGACCGCTCGGCCACCTCGTCCCCCATTAATAGATTTGTATGTATATAGAGAAGGAGGTAAATGGAAATCACAATGGAATTTATAAATTTATAAATTTAAGGGGCAAAAATTATTTTGAAAATAAAATTCTTATCACTTTCCTTATCAATAAAAACAATATTTAAGAAAATCCCAATAAATCCTATCAAAAACTCAAAACCCCGAGTTTCCCCTTGGCGAGGTGGGTGTTAGTACTCTCCCGGACCAAAATCCATCTAAAAAGCAAAATCCAAAAAGGGGGAGGAGGTGCCCCCGTTCCCTAAAGCAAAAAACGGTAGTCTTCATAAAAAGAATGGGTTCCCCCTTGGTCCGAGGTCTTTAACTTGAATTCTGTTCGAGTTATACTCAACTCAAAATGTGGGGGGTGGGGGCTTTGGTTCCCTAATGTTGAAAATTCATCTGGGGCCTAAAAAATTGAGATGACAATTGGTACGGGGTCTCTAAGTCGAATACCGGCTAAGTTATACTTCGTCAAAAATAATTACTCGTTTAATGGGTCCCCCACTCCGCCCGACGGTCGCGGGGTAATCGATTTATAAGACGTTATTATCACGTCAAAAAATTGAAAAACACAGGTTTTTGAATTTTTGAATCTCGAGCACTTGAACCGTGTTGAAAGTGAAGCTTGACGGACTAATGATGTTAGCATTAATATAATAAGTAATAACACGACAATATGATTATGTATAAGTATAATATATAATAACGTACAACTGGACAATTAAACTGTGACTATACACACACACCGCGTACACTCGGTATGACAGCGTCTGTGCAAGTGAATATTACATACATCAAAGGCCCTATATATATGCTCGACCGAGGTCATGTTACATCCGTAAAGAGAGTGAGTCTTATGCTCGTACATAACTAGTTACTAAATTGTACACACGTGTCAAGGCTGACTACATTTACTACATATTAATTGTATATTTCAACACCCTCCCTCAATTAATAATCTCTTTAATTGTAGTCACTCCTATGGCTGACCGCAACTTCTCGAATCGTTCCTTAACCAAAGGCTTGGTTAGAATGTCCACAATCTGGTCCTCTGTTCCAATGTACTGTAGTTGGAATTGTCCCTCTTCGTATTTCTCCCGTATGAAGTGGTACCGTACGTCTATATGTTTTGTCCTCTTATGAAACTCCGGATTCTTAACTAAACGTATAGCACTCTGATTATCTATAAATAAAACTGGTTGTTTGTCACCTGTTGTTGATAAGCTTGTTATCAACCGTGTAATCCACAAGATCCCTTTGACAGCTTCACTGGCCGAAATATATTCAGCCTCTGTCGATGACAATGGCACACAATGTTGTCTCTGCGATGTCCATGAAATTATGCTTGACCCGTACCTGAATAGAAATCCTGACATCGAACGTCGTGTCTGAATGTCGCCTGCGTAATCTGCATCGCTAAATATTTCTAATGACAATTTTGTTTTGTTATTAAAGTACAAGCCATAATTAAATGTTCGCTTGATATATCGTATAATCCGTTTTACCAAGTTCCAATGAGCTTTAGTTGGTTTTGCTAAGTAACGACTAGCAAAGTTTACTGCATATGCTATATCTGGTCTTGTTACCTGTGATAAGAACAGTAAGCTACCTACTGCCTGCCTATAAGGAATATCTTCATTCAATATTTCCGTATCTTCTTTTTGTTCAAGTGTATGTGATTTGTCTATTGGTATTGAAAGTTCCTTGGCGTCCAGCATATTAAATTTATTAATTATGCTACATGCATAATTTGTCTGATGCACAAATAATGAACCATTTTTCATTATATTTACCTGCATACCTAGGAAATAATCTAAGTTTCCTTTTTTAACCTCAAACTCTTTCTCCAAGTTCGTTAAAAGTTTCTCTATTATCTCTTCATTATCTGCCGCGATTAAACCATCGTCAACAAATATTGCAAGAATAATTTGGCTGTTATCAGCTTTGAATACACATGCATCCGCTTCGGTACATTGTAAACCAAATGCATTCAAAAAGTTCTTAAAGCGTATATTCCAACATCTTGGACTTTGTTTTAAGCCATATAAACTACGCTGAAGCTTACATACTTTATTCGATCCATCTTCGTATCCTGGTGGTTGTACCATGTAAATTTCTTCCTGTAGTTCTCCGTACAGAAATGCTGTCTTGATGTCGAATTGTTGTAGTATTAATTTTTCCACAGCTGCTACTGCGAATATCGCCCTAATTGATTCGTATCTGACCACTGGCGAAAATGTTTCATGGCAATCTATACCGTATTTCTGTGAACAACCTTTAATGACCAATCTGGCCTTAAACTTATCGATATTACCGTCACTTTTTTATTTGGTTTTGAAAACCCATGCGTTACGTAATACAACCTTGCCCTGAGGCAAATTAACTAGTGACCAAGTGTTGTTTTTGTGGTAGTGACGTAATTTCCTCACTCATAGCGTGCTCCCACTCGTTTTTCTGTGGGCCAGCTATCGCTTCATCACGATTTAGTGGTTCAACGAGATTGGTGACGAACGACGACACATTATACCTGATCGGCGCTTTTAACGTATTTCGATCACGTCACACCATGCCACTCCTGTTGTCGACCGTCGTCAATTCGACCTTGACCGGATCGTCCTCGATTTGAGTCTGAGTATCTGTGAATTCTAATTTGTCTGCAATTATATTTTCCAATTTATTACCTTCGTTTTCGAATATAATATCTCTAGACATTGAAATTCTATTTGTTTTCTAATAATACACACGATAACCTTTCGTGTTATCCGAATAGCCAACAAATATTCCTTTTTCACTTTTAGAGTCCCACTTTTTACGTTTTTGCTTTGGTATTTGTGTATATACGACAGTACCAAAAACTCGTAAGTGTTTAATGTCTGGCATTACCTTGTAATATAACTCGTATGGTGAGTTATTTTTAACTGAACTGGTTCCTGTTCGATTAAGCGTGTAAACAGCCGTGTTTACCGCCTCCGCCCAAAGTGATACATCCAAATTTTTCGCACAAATCATTGTCCTCGCTGACTCTACTATTGTACGATTTTCCCGTTCCACTTTTTCATTTTGCTGTGGTGTGTAGGGAACTGTTAACTGATGTCGAATCCCGTGTTTTTGTAAAATACCCGTAATTTCTTTATTTACGAATTCTAATCCATTATCCGTTCGTAATATTTTGACCTTAGAACCTGTTTCTGTTTCAACACTTTTTATGAACGTCTCAAAAATATTTTTAACATCATATTTATTTTTAATAAAATATACCGTTCTATAATGCGAGTAGTCGTCTTTGAATAACAAAAAGTATTTTGAACCGCCTATAGAGCTTACCTCCATTGGTCCACATAGGTCTGCATGGATTAAATCACCGACATTGTGATACTCCGTATTACTTTTACTAAATGATTTACGACTTTGTTTACCTATTATACAACTGCTGCACATGAATTCGTCGTCCTTGGCCGAACATACTATTTCGTGTTTCACCAAACAACTTTTTACGTACTGTAAATTCTGATGTGCCATGCGCTCGTGCCAAACAGACAACCTGTTTTCGACAGCTACCGTCGCGTACCCGTTTGTCGGTACTTCGACCTTGATGTTTAACTCAAACAACCTTCCGCATCTCTTACCTGAGCATACGGGTTTCCCCTGTTTAGTTAACATACACGTCTTACTATCTACGTCATTACTAAACCTTTATCCATCGCGGCTCCGCACGAAAATAAATTAAATTTTAGTCCTGGCACGTGCAACACGTTTGCCATGTAATTTTTATTCCAATTACCGTTTACGTATGATAATATATTAATATTACCTCTACCTGCTGCATACAGATTCGTCCCATCACCTATCGTGATTTGTTGCTTGTTGTCCAGTGGTTCATAACTTGAAAACCACTCTCGATTTGCGCTCATATGATCCGACGCGCCCGAGTCTAGTACCCACGCATCTGTTGCAATATTATTTATACTTGACTCGCTTACGAATGCGTTCAAGTTCGCACCTATCGTACCGGTTTTACCACCGTGTACACTTTGTAGAAAATTTCTACAGTCTCTTTTATAATGACCTAGTTTACCACAGTAATAACACTTAATATTACTTTTATTCGTAAATTGATTTTTACCTTTTCCATAATTACGACTGCCGTTTCTTCCATCAGATCTGTTTTGAAATTTGGCCGGAAATGCACTCGATTTCTCTTGTTCACCAACTTCACCTTTGATCTGGATAACCCATGATTCTTCAATCAACAATCGACTAGTCAAATTATTTATATTTTTACTTCCCGTCGGGACTGAATCCCAAGCACTGTAAAAATGATTATATTCTTTTGGTAGTGTCATTAGTATTTTTGTCATAACCATGTTATCCGTAACTGGTTCACCCGCTACTCTCAGTTTCCTTCCTAAATTGACCAATTTAGAAATATGCGTCGACATGTCATCTGTCGACTCCTTTGAATAACTGAAAAATTGTTGTTGAAGCAAATGTATACTTGCTTCAGACTTCTGCTCGTAAATACTCAGCAGTTTCTCCCACATTTCCAATACAGTCTCACAGTTAATCAAATATTGTAATGGACCATCGTCCACTGAGGTAACTATTATTTTCTGACATTTACCGTCCGCTTTTTGCCAAGCGTTTGTATGCCTTTGCCAACGTGCTTTGGCATCCTCGTCGGTCTCTCCTGCCGACTTTTTTATAGGTAGACCTGGTTTCGTCCATTCACCTGAAACTATCTCACCTACTTCCAAGGCAATTAAAATGACCTTCATCTGGAACTTCCATAACGACCAGTTTTCCGCACATAATTTTGTTATCTTCACCGTGTCTTCCATGACCGATGGTTTCCCGTATACTTTCCTGTATAACAATTTATAACAAAACTTTACCTATGTACACTGTTCCGCCGTTTTCCGAAATCCAGGATATCTCCGACTGGTTGTAGTTTTCTGCGTTAATACAAATATAAAAAATACTTCGATCACGAATCCACTAGACTGTTTGTCTTGGTTATTGACTGGGCCCATAACCTGTTGAAAGTGAAGCTTGACGGACTTATGATGTTAGCATTAATATAATAAGTAATAACACGACAATATGATTATGTATAAGTATAATATATCATAACGTACAACTGGACAATTAAACTGTGACAGTACACACACATCGTATACGCTCTGTACAACGACGCCTGTGCAAGTGAATATTACATACATCAAAGGCCCTATATATATGCACGACCGAGGCCATGTTACATCCGTAAAGAGAGTGAGTCTTATGCTCGTACATAACTAGTTACTAAATTGTACACACGTGTCAAGGCTGACTACATATACTACATATTAATTGTATATTTCAACAAACCGTTTCTGAATTTTTCGTTTTTACATATTATAATATTACACACGGTAATATCCCAATTTTCATAATATATAGAAATACGGAATAATATTAATAATAATAATGTTCGAAAATATTCGTCGATAAGGAAAAGGGAGATAAGCGAGCGGAATTTATAGCGAACGCGCGGGAAGTGTTGTGATTGGTCGTCATGGAAGAAACGCGGAGTGCCGTCAGCGCTCCCCGCGGATCTTATACGCGTTATTAGCGTTTTATTATATAAGACTAGATTTTGGCGTTTGTCATCCCGCCTGCGGCGGAAAGACTGTGTGGGCGGTGGTGCATCTTTGTCGGCGATGCTGGGTTTTTTAATCCAGCTTGCCGCGGGAATGGGGGGTCGTCGGGTATTGTGTTTTGTCGTGTTGGCAGCACTGGTTAAGCGGTTATTTTTGAACTCGGAAAAGTGTCTAGTAGTAAGTTACTCGATTCAAGTCGATCGTACAACACAACCAGCCAGGTAGGCAATCCGACTACGTCGGATCGCAGACCATGCCCCGGGCGTGTATGTCCGATTCTCGTATGTGTGTTGAAATCGGAAATTCGGGTTCTCTGAGTTTGAGTGTCTAGCTATCAGTCATCTCGGGTGAAAGTCGATTCCCGAGTGTTGGATGCAGTGGGGGTGTAAGTCGCTCGTATGCAAGTAGCTAGTAAGGTAGGCAATCCGACTACGTCGGATCGCAGACCATGCCCCGGGCGTGTATGTCCGGTTCTCATATATGTGTTGAAATCGGAAATTCGGGTTCTCTGAGTTTGAGTGTCTAGCTATCAGTCATCTCGGGTGAAAGTCGATTCCCGAGTGTCAGATGCAGTGGGGGTATAAGTCGCTCGTATGCAAGTAGCTAGTAAGGTAGGTAATCCGACTACGTCGGATCGCAGACCATGCACCAGGCGTGTATTTCCGGTTCTCTTATGTGTGTTGAAATCGGAAATTCGGGTTCTGAGTTTGAGTGTCTAGCTATCGCCTATCAGTCATCTACAGCGAAAAGTGCTCGAAACGGCCGTTCAAATCTGATATACCTACCATGTATATTTATTTAATTATGAGAATTAAATCAAATTAACAAATAGATAATTATATTGGTGAATAACAAATTTTATTGAAATGTAATACTATCATATTAAACGTAGGTATGTATAAATTAATACACCATACAATTTTTTGGCACTTATCTTCGTAAGTACCTACTATCATAATATTTTGCTGTTATATTGTAAGTCTGTATATAATATATGATGTACCTACCTACCAATTTATTAAATGCCATATGATGTTTTAAATTATTTAGTAATTATAATTGCATAATTATAATGGTGCATCATTGTGTTATGACTTATGTATTATGTGTATGAAAGTGTGTATGAAAAAATCGAACTTTTTGTCGCATATTTTCATTTCCGTATAAAGTAATAACAACACTGTCCGCTCCCCGATCTCCTCCGCGGAACACGACTCGAGCGAAGTACAGACGACGGCGGCTTATAAATTTAGCGGGGAATGCCAATAACATCCAAACAGGCAGGGTAATACCACTAAAACGGGCCAAGAAACGAATTTTAGAAAAAAAACAGCAAAAAACGACGCGACGCATGTATTTATTGCTGTATTTAGCGATACTTCCACGGTACCTACTCCCTTTTCCGCGACGCCGCTCTTTCCCGGGACTCGTCTGTGAAAAAGTAGGGCCGCGCACCGGCTATAAATTTAGCGGGGAACGCGAATAAGATTCAAACGGGGAGGGTAATACTACCAAAAGGAGCTAAAACTCAAATTTTTGAAAAAAAAAAGAAAAAAAAAAAAGAAATCGAACTCTTCGTCGCATAATATATTCACGCCCATGTATAGTAATAAAGACACTGTCCGCTCTGCTAAATCATTTGACGGGGAACGCGAGTAAGTCTTCAACGGGGAGGTCCGAAGTCAGTAGAGGCGTTAAAACTCGAATTTTGAAAAAAATCGGAACATTTACGTTAAAAATGATAAGACGGAAGTGATAGCGAACGACGAAAAAAAAAAACCCGAAAAAAAAAATTAATTATCACGGCCGCCGCAAATTATTGGATATTCGCGGGGGCCGGGTTTGAACCCACGACCCTCGAGTCACCTAGCCTAACCTACCTAACTACCTACTGAGATGAAAACCTGAGTCAAATCTATGACTCTTAGGGCCAGTTGTACCGTTCTGTAGTTAAACATCGATTACCTAATCAGTGATCAAATTTTAATCAATGATTAACTATTGATGTGTTGTATAGTTGCTGGTATGGCGGTGATTAGGTAATCGATGATTAAAATGAGACTAACAAATTATTGTACACTTGTTTACAATATTTTTATTTATTGTTGGCACCAGTTCACGCTTTATCACAGAACTACTGATAACATTCATAATAACGATATATTTATTTATGTTGAAACCTTTATTATTTAATAATTAAAAACTTAAAAGTTAAAACACTTTATTAGTTACTTTTGTATTAAAATATACATAATATTCTATTACTATGGAAGTAGCTTCCAAGAAGCGTACTACCAATTTTACGTCTTCCGAAGAAGAATTACTAATTACATTAGTGAAAAAATATAAATCTGTGTTGGAGTGTTTGAAAACTGATGCTGTAAATGCCAAGTATGTAAAGTAGTTCTATAATTGTTTGTTTAACTTTTTATATTTGTACTCGTGTTGTGTTCTACCCATTGTAAAACACCATTATAATATGTGATATATTATTCTATACTTAGTAAGTAGACAATTTTTTTATTATAGTATGAACATCATAAATCTGTATAGTATTTATATAACTGTGTATTTACCAATAACCTAATGTCACAGATGTATGCTTATCTGTAATAATATTAAATAAAAATATCACATATTAATATCATTAATTGAGTCTATACGACACTGATTGGATTTCGTAGGCAAATGTTTACTGACTATATAATCTGACTAAAAAGAACTATACATTTTAATTATTTATAACATTGCAGTATGTGGAATAGTAATTGTTTAATCAATTTAATAGTATAATAAAATGTGAATAGTTGATAAAAAGAATACTTTAAATAAATACTTAAAACTCTAAATTGTGTTAATATTCATTAATATTTATTTTAATATTATAAATCATTACATTAATTTGACCATTTTAATTTATTGTTGTTGGGTAGATACTATATTATTCAAAATATGTATGATTTGTACCTACAATTGTAAAATATTTGAATGTGTTAAGTGATCATTTAACCTAAGAAAAACTAAATTCCTACCTTTATTTTCATTTTCAACATAATAAATTCAGGCATTATTCTAATACATAATTTAAGTGGCTGTTAAACAATACAATAAAACTATTAAATTAAATGAAACTCCTGTAATATGGTATTGAACATACTTTCAACATTTTTTTAAATCCTATTTTCCTGTATGTAATAATTAACCAATGAACAGCATACAACACGAGTACCATTATATCAGCAATAATCTTATGGGTAAATAAATGTAATATATTATGATATTTCCATTTTTAGAATGAAAAAGAATGCATGGTCTAAAATTGAAAGAGAGTTTAATTCCCAATCAATAGAGACCCCACGTACTGCCGATATGCTGAAAAATAAGTATATTAACTTAAAAAGAAAAGTTAAAAAACAGTATGCAGATGAAAAAGTATATCATCGGGGTACTGGAGGAGGCCCATCAAAGTCTTTTTTGGAGTCGTCTGCAGCAGTATCAATTGGGGAAATGTTACAAAATAAAATGACAGGAGAAATGCCAGTATATGATTGTGATGCACTTAATAAAGACACATCAGATGAGATAGAGATTGATGTTAGTCTCATCAACAAAGACATTTTTGATGATCATAGTATCATCATTATGCCAGATGATACTTATGACATGCATCATGCAACTGAAAATCTTGAAGAACCCAAGACAAGTGGTTAGTAAAACTGATATTATAAATTGTATTATTTAAAAAATTAACTATTAACTAATTAATCAAAATTTAAATTCTATTTATTTTTTAAATTATAGGAGTAACCAGGAATTGGACAAATTGTGAATCAGAAATTACCGAAACTGACGATGTTGAAGAACCAAGTACAAGTGGTAAGTAAAACTGGTATTAAAATAGTAATGTTTAAAAAAAAACCATTAATTTATTTAACAAAGTTTAAAGATTAATTCAGGATTAATTAAAGATAAATATTTTATAGGAGTTGCTAGGGATTGGATCCACTATACTCCAGCAGATTTAAAATCAAGATCAGCGTTAACTGGTAATACATCTGGTAAGCAAAGTATTTTATTTATAAATTAATTATAGTGTAGGTAGTTTTTATTTAGTCAATGTCTGTATTTTAATTTTGCTAGTGACACATAATTTATAAAATTTAAAAAATACTAACATTTTGAGACTAATTATTTATGTATGTAAACATAACTAATTTAAAAATAAAACAAAATGTATTAAAATACTGAAATATTTCATTTTTTTAAATTTCATGAAATTTTCAAACACTATTTATGATGAACCTGTAAATTTAATTTAGATGGTAATGTGTCAAAAAAGTGTAAGGGATACCAGGACAAAATTTCTCAATGGGTTTCTACTCGTGCATCTCTATCTGACCAACAACAAAAAGCATTTATTGACCATCATAAATTAAAAATGGATCAAATGCGTGAAAAACATGCAGTCGAATTGAGAATGATGGCTGAGAAGCATCAAATTGAAATGCAGAACTTAAAACTTACGAATGAAATATTACATTTACAAAAAGAAAAAGAAAAGAAATATTAATACAATATATACAATATAAGTTACCTATAGGCTATAACCATATAAGTTCCTAATACTACAGCTTTTATATATTATCCATAAGATTGAGATATTTTTTTTTTATTTAATTTTGTTACTGCAATAATAATATATATGTAATACATAAGTTCCTAATACTGACTACAGTTTTTATATATTATCTATAAGTTGAGATATTTTTTTTTGAATTTAATTTTGTTACTACAGTAATAATATATATGTAATAATACTGTTGTTTTTGTTTGTTTTATTAAAAAATATATATTAATATCAATTAATGGTTAAATATGGCATTTTAATTTTAAAAAAATATGTAGAATTATATATAGTTTAAACATTGGCAAAATATCGAAGTAATTTTCTCCTTGTACTATTTTGCACTGCATTCCTGCTAATTGCATCCCCTGGATTGTTGAAATCTGTGATTCTAATAGAAGATTCTACTGCTGTGGTCACTCTTGGAATTCCTTCTTTAAATTCACAGGCTATATTATGAAGTACAGCTGTGGCAACAATTATGGATTGTGATGAAGTTCTTTTGACATTTATACCTGTAGCTAATATTGGAAAGCGACGTTTCCAAACGCCATAACTTCTTTCCACAGTATTTCTTGTACGGATTAAAGATTCGTTATATTTATCAACGGCTGCTGCAGTTATACCAGATGCAGGATCTATTAGTGAGCCAGGGTTCCCAACTAAGGTCATAACAAAATCACGCTGTGCTACCAATAGACAATTCTGCATTTCACCCCTTTCAAACTTTCCTCGTATTGCCGAATTGTTAAAAATAGTGGAATCATGTGATGACCCAGGCCACCGAGCAACAATATCTTGGATTTTTAAATTTGCATCACATATAGTTTGGACATTAATTGAGAAGAAGCTCTTTCTGTTTCGATACATCTCTGCATTATCACCACCGGGTGACCTTATTTTGACATGTGTACAGTCTAAAGCACCAATAACCAAAGGAAATTTAGCGATGTTATAAAAATCTTGTTTGACTTGTTTTATTTCCATTTCATTGTTAGGAAAATGCACAAATAATGGACGTAGTAAAGCAATTTCATGCGAAACAAGTTTAACTATGAGGCTGGCTGTTGACTTATGGACTCCAATAAAGTCCCCACAGACAACCAACATTGACCTTGTGGCATAATATCTCAATGTCAGGAGCACTTTATGTTCAGAACTTACTGCATGATTCCTACAATATATTAAAATTGAACCTATAAGTAATCTCATAATACATATTTTGAACAACAACCTACACAATATAATTAACTTACCAATCGGTACGGGAGCAGATGCGGTCACCAATCAAATTAATAATAAAACGAACTGAAGTTTTGGACAATCGATATCGGTCAAAGAATTCATCATCTCTCCAATGCGTAAAATGGTCTGCCCTTTGTCTAAAGTTTCTTTGACGTCTGGGAAAAGCAATCATCACCATCAAGTCGTTAAAATCATCATCTTCGATATCAGAATCGGATTCAAAAAAATTTTGGTCGTGATCAAAATACATTATATGAAAATGATGAATAACGATGAATATAAAAACAAAATGTAAAACACAACAGATTTAGGAATATAGAATATAGATTATAATTGAAATAAAACTTCACGCAAATTGAAAAATATGGTTTTATTTAAATTATAAACAAATTATAACAGAAACTGATAAGACTTACAAATGATAACATGAACAATAATCAGCGGTTAAATAGTTAACAACAGTTTAACCGGCCATTATTGGGTGGTTAACTTAACATTCGTTTAATCATTGATTAAATCTTTGACAGGCACTGTACAACGATTCAAAATCCTTAATCACTGATTAAAACTTAATCGTAGTTTAACCACAGACGGTACAACTGGCCCTTAAGCCGCGTTGCCGTCCCCGCGAAAGGCGAACGCAGTTTGGAAGAGGTTCAAAGGGAGTTTGAGCGGGCGATCCGACAGCGAGATTCGCGAAGAAAATCGAACCTCGAGACGCATGTATTTATGCCTGTATATAGCGATACCATACACGGTACCTACTCTCGTTTAAGCGACGCCGCTCCTCGCCGGGACTCGTTTTTGAAAAAGTAGGGCCGCGCGCCAGTTATAAATTTAGCGGGGAACGCGAATAAGATCCAAACGGGGAGGGCGATACGACCGAAAGGGGATAAAACTCGAATTTTTTAAAAAATACGGCAAAAAACACGCGCGACGGTGGCTTTCGTATCGATATCTGCCGCCGCGGGCCGGCCGGGAATTAAGTAGGACAGCTCGCCGTCTATAAATTTACCGAGGAACGCGAATAAGGTCCAAACGGGCCCTCCCGAGGCACCCGAGGGGGGGTAAACCTCAAAAATGTTGAAAAAAAATTGTGAAAAATGGTCAAAACCGTGAAGAGTGATAAGGAGGAAAGATAACGCAGTGACGGCTCCCCAAAAAAACGTCTCGACGTATGTATTTTGCCTGTATATTGCGATACCTACACGGTACCTACTCTCGTTTCCGCAAATTATCTATTGACCTGGCGGCGGTTTCGAAACCACGACCCTCGGGTCACCTATCCTAACGCCTAACCAACCTAGCCACCTACTCTGATGAAATTCCGAGGCAAATGTATGACTCTTAAGCCGCGTCGCCGTGCTCGCGGCGATAAAATAAAATTCTTATCACTTTCCTTATCAATAAAAACAATATTTAAGAAAATCCCAATAAATCCTATCAAAAACTCAAAACCCCGAGTTTCCCCTTGGCGAGGTGGGTGTTGGTACTCTAACGGACAAAAATCCATCAAAAAAGCAAAATCCAAAAGGGGGGAGGAGGTGCCCCCGTTCCCTAAAGCGGAAAACGGTAGTCTTCATAATAAGAATGGGTTCCCCCTTGGTCCGAGGTCTTTAACTTGAATTCCGGCCGAGTTATACTCAACTCAAAATGTGGGGGGGGGTGGGGGCTTTGGTTCCCTAATGTTGAAAATTCATCTGGGGCCTAAAAAATTGAGATGCCCACTGGTCCGGGGTCTCTAAGTCGAATACCGGCTAAGTTATGCTTCGTCAAAAATAATTACTCGTTTAATGGTCAAGACGGACATTTTTTCGTGCGTGCAGCCGGCTCCTTCGATTTATAAGACGTTATAACGTCAAAAACGGTTTTTTGAATTTTGCGTTTTACATTATACTACTATTACATACGGAAATATCACAATTTTTATAATATATAGAAATACGGAATAACTCGGGTAATATAATAATATAATAATAATATTCGAAAATATTCGTCGATAAGGAAAAGGGAGATAAGCGAGCGGAATTTATAGCGAACGCGCGGGAAGTATTGTGATTGGTCGTCATGGAAGAAACGCGGAGTGCCGTCAGCGCTCCCCGCGGATCTTATACGCGTTATTAGCGTTTTATTATATAAGACTAGATTTTGGCGTTTGTCATCCCGCCTGCGGCGGAAAGACTGTGTGGGCGGTGGTGCATCTTTGTCGGCGATGCTGGGTTTTTTGATCCAGCTTGCGGCGGGAATGGGGGGTCGTCGGGTATTGTGTTTTGTCGTGTTGGCAGCACTGGTTAAGCGGTAATTTTTGAACTCGGAAGAGTGTCTAGTCGTAAGTCACGTGATTCAAGTCGATCGTACAACACAACCAGCCAGGTAGGCAATCCGACTACGTCGGATCGCAGACCATACCCCGAGCGTGTACGTCCGGTTCTCGTATGTGTGTTGAAATCGGAAATTCGGGTTCTCTGAGTTTGAGTGTCTAGCTATCAGTCATCTCGGGTAAAAGTCGATTCCCGAGTGTCGGTTGCAGTGGGGGTGTAAGTTTCGTTAAAAATGATAAATGTGACGAAAAAAAAAGAATTTCGATTTAAATCGGCAGCCGGGTTCGTAACCACGACTGTCGGGTGACCCGTTCGACGCTTAACCTACCTAGCCACCTACCGAGATAAAATTAGGAGTCAAATCTATGACTCTTTAGCCGCGTCGCCGTCCCCGCGAAAGGCGAACGCCGTTTGGAAGGCCGTCAAAGGGCGTTTGAGCGCGCGATCCTACCTCTTCGGCGAGCGGATGACCGGCTCCGCCGCCCTCGGACGTATAATACGCGAGTTTTGCAAAAAAATCGAACCTCGAGACGCACGTATTCATGCCTGTATATAGCGGTACCTACTCGGTACCTACCTACTCTCGTTTAAGCGACGCCGCTCCTCTCCGGGACTCGTTTTTGAAAAAGTAGGTAAGCGCGCCGACTGTAAATTTAGCGGGTAACGCGAATAAGATCCAAACGGGGAGGTCGATACGCCATAAAACGACTAAAACTCGAATTTTCAAAAAAAACGCGCTCGACGGCGGCGCGCCTATTGCACTCGATCTCGGCGGCGGCGGGGCCGACGGGAAAAAAGTACGGCTGCGCGCGGCTTATAAATCTAGCGGGGAAGGCGAATAAGGTCCGAACGGTGCCCCCCGAGGCATAATATTACATAACATGTATGTTTTAAGAAATTAAAATGTATTGAATTTATTGTAGTCTTTTCATGTTTACTTATTATTACTTACATTATTATGTATGTAACGACATTGTCATAAACAATCGACATACCAAGGTCCTACTAAAACTCTTAGCTATAATAGTTAAATGTACTGAAATACTCATGAAAAATGTCTATCTAATCCGTGCATTCAAACTACTTATATTTTTAATATATGTTGAAAGGAGGTTATAATATGGATCGACAAAAGATAAAATATACAACACAATTTAGTTATAGTAAGAATACGTAATATTTCACTAAAACTAAAACACATAACTAAGTATGAAAAGTAATTTGACTTCTAACAATGTAAGTACTATGCTTACGAGATATACATGACATACACATAAGTAATACCTAAAATGCAGTGCCTACAGTACACAACTAAACAATCTTATATACTAATGATCTACTGACCCCTGGCTCACGCCACTTTACAAGCTTGCTTATTGGCTAATACAATATCACGCCATATGTGGTGTGATTTATCAGATTCTAATAACAGCTATATTTTGTTATACACAATATGATTATACTACTAATACAATATTAAATTATATTCAACACACCCCCGTAATTAATATTTTATATAAACAAGAAAAATTAAAGTAATTTCAACACTGATAATTTTTGCCTTAATTTTTCAAACCTATCCTTCGGAAGTGGCTTAGTAAATATGTCTGCATATTGTTCTTCTGTTTCAACGTACTGTAATCGAAATAATTTTTCTTCAAACTTTTCCCTGATGAAATGATACCTGACGTCGATGTGTTTAGTTCTCTTGTGAAACTCTGGATTTTTCACAAGTCGAATTGCACTCTGATTGTCCACATACAATGTCGGTTGTCCACCCGTTGTACTGGTGCAGATTTCTTTTACCAATCTGTCAATCCAAATCAATCCTTTGATTGTTTCACACGCCGAGATATATTCTGCTTCAGTTGAACTTAGTGTTACTATGGGTTGCCTTTGCGCTTGCCATGATACCGTAGATACTCCTAGCATGAACACATGACCAGAAGTTGAACGTCTTGTCTCTGAATCTCCTGCATAATCTGAGTCTGAAAATACGCTTAAACACAAATTTACGTTAGATTTGTAACATAAACCAAATGTTGTTGTTCCTTTTACATAACGAATTATTCGCTTTACCATGGTCCAATGTACCGACGTTGGATTATTTAAAAACCTACTAACATAGTTAACAGCGAATGCTATATCTGGCCTCGTGACTTGAGATAAGAATAATAAGTTTCCCACAGCCTGCCTGTATGGAAATTGATTATCACTCGTTGTTAATTTCTGTTCTATAGTATGTGACCTATCAATTGGTGTAGATAACTCCTTCGCATCTAATAAATTAAATTTACTAATAATCGAATTAGCGTAATTTGTCTGGTGTATACATATTGATCCGTCAGTACATCTAGTTATTTCCATACCTAGAAAATAATCTAAATTACCCTGTGTTATCTCAAACTGTTGTTCAAGACCTTGCAACAATTCATTTGTTTTTATTATGCTACTCGACGCTATCAAACCATCATCAACGAAAATAGCTAAAATTAATGTTTCATTATTATAATGATTAAAATAAATACATGGATCCGATGCACTTTGTTCTAGTTTGAACTCTAATAGAAATTGCTTAAATCTATTATTCCAACACCTTGGCGATTGTTTCAACCCATACAAACTTTTATTTAGTTTGCATACTCGTTCTGTTGAATCTTCGAATCCAATAGGTTGTCTCATATATATGTCTTCCTCTAGATTACCATATAAAAATGCCGTTTTTATATCAAATTGTTTTAAATCGTAATTTTCTGCTGCTGCAACGGCTAAAATTGTTCTTATTGATTCATACCTTACTACTGGCGAAAACGTTTCTGTATAATCAATACCATATTTTTGTCTTGATCCATTAATGACTAACCTAGCCTTAAAACGATCATTATGTTTTATTTTATAAACCCATGAGTTGTTTATAACATTTGCTCCCACCGGCTTTGATACCAAAGTCCACGTTTCATTATCACCTAATGATTTAATTTCATCGTTCATCGCTTCTACCCAATTAGTTGCGTTATTGCACGAAATGGCTTCTTTGTATGTTAATGGCTCAGTTTCTACATACTTGGTAACGAATGATTGTGCAACAACCTGTCTGGTGGTTTTAATTTTGTTCTATCACGTAGTTGCATATTTGGATGTTCTTGTTGACTTTCTGTGTCGTTTTCCACTGGTTCTGATTTTATCTCATGAACCTGTTGTTGATTTTCATCATACACTACTACTTGTTGATTTATTTCGTTTTTAAAAATAACATCTCTAAAAATACTTATATTAGTTGTACCTGGAAACCATACTCTGTAACCTTTGGTATTATTGCTATAACCAACAAAAATGCCCTTTTTGCTTTTTGCATCCCACTTTTGTCTTTTCTCTTTTGGAATATGAGTGAATACTTCAGTTCCAAATATTCTTAAATGACTTATTTTTGGATCCTTGTTAAAATAAAGCTCATACGGTGTTTTACCTTTAATTGAACTTGTACCAGTTAAATTCAGTGTATACACAACTGTATTAACACTTTCTGCCCATAATGATATATCCAATTGCTTTGAATGTATTATTGTTCTTGCAGCTTCTACTATTGTCCGATTATCTCGTTCAATTTTTCCGTTTTGTTCTGGAGTGTACGGAACTGTTGTCTGATGACTAATTCCGTATTTCTGCAAAATACTAGTTATCTCATTATTAACAAATTCCAAACCGTTGTCAGTTCTTAAAACTTTTACTTTACATCCTGTATCAGTTTTAACTTTTTGTATAACCGTCCCGATTATATTTTTAACCTCATTTTTATGTTTCAGAAAATACACCATCCTATAATGTGTATAATCATCTTTTATTAATAGGAAATACTTTGACCCACCGATTGAATCTTTCTGCATCGGTCCACACAAATCTGCGTGTATTATTTCCCCTACTTTGTCACTACTTGTCGTACTTGGTTTAAACGAAAATTTATGTTGTTTACCCAACATACAAGAATCACAAAAAAATGTATTGTCCTTATCAGAAATCGTAATATTATGGTTTTTTAAACAATTAATTACGTACTGTATATTCTGATGTCCTAACCTTTCATGCCATAATCGCAACGAATCTTTAATCGCAATATTTACATGATGCGTAGTATTATCTAATACTTCGACTTTGAACTGCAATTGAAATAATTTTTCTTTTCTCTCAGCTACACATACAATTTTATTGTTTCTAGTAAATACACATTTATGTTTATCACTAATCATTTTAAGTCCTTTATCTAAAGCTGAACCGCATGAAAATAAATTATATTTTAATTCCGGCACGTGTAACACATTTAATAGATAATTTTTATTCCAATTACCTTTAACATACGACCAAATTAATATTTTACCTGTACCGATTGCGTACATACTTGATCCGTTCCCGATTTTGACTTGAGTCGGATTTTCTAATTTTTCGTAATCACGAAACCAATCATAATTTGCACACATATGATCTGATGCACCTGAGTCCAATATCCATTGTTCATCATCTTTGATTGATACCAATGTCGACTCACTTATAAATGCGTTGTCGTCTTTATCCGACGATTGTCCTTGATTTTTAAGAAAACTCCTGCATTCCCTCTTGATATGCCCAACTTTTCCACAGTAAAAACATGGACCTATTTTTTTAGTATTACTTGAACTACTAAAATTGTTTTTACCTTTTTTCTGACTACCATTTTTCCAGCTCGACTTATTTTGAGATTTTGTAGTAAATGCACTAGATTTTTCAACATCAATATTACACTTATTGCTTTGTTGTACCAAACGTGATTCTTCCAATAACAAACGACTTGTTAAGTTATTAATCGTTTTATTCTCTGATTGCATTGAATCCCATGCGCTGTAAAAATGCTGATAGCTATTTGGTAGAGTCATTAGAATTTTTGTTATTAACATGTTATCTGTTATATTTTCACCTGCTAATCTTAAATCATTAGTTAATTTTTCTAGTTTAGAAATATGTGCTGAAATGTTATCTGTGGGATCCTTTACGTAACCAAAAAATTTTTGTTGTAATAAATACATATTCGCCTCAGATTTTTGTTCGTAGACACTTAATAATTTTTCCCACATTTCATATGCACTTCCACAATTAATTAAATATTGCATTGGACCACTTTCTACCGAAGTTACTATTACCTTTTGACACTTACTGTCTGCTTTTGTCCAAGCGATTAATTGATTTTTGTACCGGCTTCTTGCCTCTTCATCGGATTCCTTGTCCGAAAGTTTAGTTATCTTGGAACTTGGTCTCGTCCAGTCCCCTGTAATCAAACTACCTAACTCAAACGAGTTAATTACTATTTTCATCTGGAACTTCCACAATGGCCATTCTTCTGCGTTCGCCAACTTTGACACCTTGACCGAATCCTCCATGACTTGATCAAATATATGAACTGCAAAAATGTACCTTAGTCTATTTGTTCCCTGTTAGAACCTGTCAAATTCTAATGTTGAATTTTTCTTTTGTTGTCCTGTAATCATCAATGACGATGATCTAGTGATCTAGTGATCTGGGCCCATAACCTGTTGAAAGGAGGTTATAATATGGATCGACAAAAGATAAAATATACAACACAATTTAGTTATAGTAAGAATACGTAATATTTCACTAAAACTAAAACACATAACTAAGTATGAAAAGTAATTTGACTTCTAACAATGTAAGTACTATGCTTACGAGATATACATGACATACACATAAGTAATACCTAAAATGCAGTGCCTACAGTACACAACTAAACAATCTTATATACTAATGATCTACTGACCCCTGGCTCACGCCACTTTACAAGCTTGCTTATTGGCTAATACAATATCACGCCATATGTGGTGTGATTTATCAGATTCTAATAACAGCTATATTTTGTTATACACAATATGATTATACTACTAATACAATATTAAATTATATTCAACAATATATTATTGAAATGCTGATTAATTGCGGCTTCCACAACGCCCGGAATCGCCTTACACAGGCAGTTAGTAAATATAAAATTTAATTAGGTACGATAATAAAATTCAAAATACAATTTATTAAAGCGAACATAATATTTTAGAAGATTTTAAAAACAATTATTATGTAGTAGTAATGCAAAGAAAAAATCGGTTGTCTGTAAAGTCGGTTTACTGACGATAGTTGAACGTGACAACGTGTTAAGAAAATAATGAAGGAATGGTAGCATTTTTCAAAAGTAAATTTTAATTTCATTTGTTTAATAGATTTGTTTTTTTTTGTTTTTAATTGATCTTTTTAAAGCCCGGCGACTATGGCCATTAGCTTGATTGTAGGGTTTATGATTGTAATTTGAAGGTAGTAGGGTTTGAAATTGTAGGGTTACTACACGTGTATGTTGTGTTTGGCAGAATTTCTATTGGGGCACCCGTAGGTTTCTGCCATGCCCCGGAGTGCCCCCTGTTCTCCGGACACCGTGACTTGCCCGGAGAAAAATGCCGCCCAGTGGTCGAGAGAATCGAACCCACGACCGCCAGCGCCGCAGACGACGTGTTCGACCGCTCGGCCACCTCGTCCCCCATTAATAGATTTGTATGTATATAGAGAAGGAGGTAAATGGAAATCACAATGGAATTTATAAATTTATAAATTTAAGGGGCAAAAATTATTTTGAAAATAAAATTCTTATCACTTTCCTTATCAATAAAAACAACATTTAAGAAAATCCCAATAAATCCTATCAAAAACTCAAAACCCCGAGTTTCCCCTTGGCGAGGTGGGTGTTAGTACTCTCCCGGACCAAAATCCATCAAAAAAGCAAAATCCAAAAGGGGGGGAGGAGGTGCCCCCGTTCCCTAGAGCGGAAAACGGTAGTCTTCATAAAAAGAATGGGTTCCCCCTTGGTCCGAGGTCTTTAACTTGAATTCTGTTCGAGTTATACTCAACTCAAAATGTGGGGGGGGGTGGGGGCTTTGGTTCCCTAATGTTGAAAATTCATCTGGGGCCTAAAAAATTGAGATGCCCATTGGTACGGGGTCTCTAAGTCGAATACCGGCTAAGTTATACTTCGTCAAAAATAATTACTCGTTTAATGGGTCCCCCACTCCGCCCGACGGTCGCGGGGTAATCGATTTATAAGACGTTATTATCACGTCAAAAAATTGAAAAACACAGGTTTTTGAATTTTTGAATCTCGAGCACTTGAACCGTTTCTGAATTTTTATATTATATTACACACGGAAATATCCCAATTTTCATATTAATATATAGAAAAATACGGAATAATAATAATAATGTTCGAAAATATTCGTCGATAAGGAAAAGGGAGATAAGCGAGCGGAATTTATAGCGAACGCGTGGGAAGTATTGTGATTGGTCGTCATGGAAGAAACGCGGAGTGCCGTCAGCGCCCCCCGCGGATCTTATACGCGTTATTAGCGTTTTATTATATAAGACTAGATTCAGGTGTTTGTCATCCCGCCTGCGGCGGAAAGACTGTGTGGGCGGTGGTGCATCTTTGTCGTAGCTGCCCGTGTGCCTCGATTCCGGGCGTTGGGGAAGCCTTCGAGGTGGTCGAGTGAAAATCGTTTCACGGGAGATTCGAAAAGTAATTAAACCGTACCGAAAACTGTGACTGAGTGTCTAGCGGTCTCTCCTCGACTGTTGTAATCCCGTGCCCCGGTGTATGCCCGGTTCTGTTTTGTTGACTGTATAAGAAATTAGGAATTTCGAATAATTGTAATCGAATGTCTAGCTATCAATCATCGTTGTATGCAAATCCATGAGTTATAGGGCATATGTGTATGGCGGATTGGATACATGACCCGTATCATGCCCTGTTCTTTTGTGCGTGTAAAAAGGATAAATGCATAAAGAAAACGGTAATTGTGTGTCTAGCTTTCAGTCCCCAACCAGTACAAATTTGTGCGTTTACTGGGCATACCTCCTAACATCGATAGTCAGAAAACGTATTATTGTAGGAGAAAATGTTAAAGCCAAATGTCAATTGAATAAAAAGGTTAAGTAGTCGATTTAAAGGCAATCATACTTCCCAGGTATATAGGTGTCTGGTTGCAAATGACCTGTGCATATGAAATGAAATTAAAACATTACATAAAGCTAATTAAATGCTCTAATTAAATTAATGTAGGTGTGGCGTACCTATCATAACGTTATTAAGCATTTGGTACAGTTAAATGAATATATGTGTAGCCTATAAAATATCGGTTAATTGTATCATGTTGTATATTATATGTGTGTTGTGCACATGCTTATAGTTTTTGGTTTTTAAAACTGTTTTGAATACTATCAATCAGAATCTTTTACAATTTTAGGTTTAATATAAGCAAGTAGTAATAATGTATAATAATAATAATAAAAATAATAAATATGAACATGGATTGTTTGTTTACATTAGTTATATTTTTTATATTACAAATAATATATATATAATCAATTAGGTAATACTAATCAGTATTTGCATAATATTTTTACAATGAAAATTTTTTGCGGTTGCAAAATATCTAATCATACCTCATTATGTTGATTACAACATACAAACATACAATATAGTGTAGTTTAATGATGTTTAAAAAAATTAAATTGATTCGTGCGTCGACTGCAATACGTAGGAATCAAACATATTATACATGCAACAAAATTGAAAATGTCTTACAAACCTATTGGTCATAGTAGAATAGATATATGCTTTTGAAATTATAATAATTTGTGTATGAAACTTACTATTAATCAATTTAAAAGTATATATAAACACATATATCTATATATATGCATGTGGTACATCGGTTGCAAATTAACAATTAACAATGAATAATAATTAAGTGTTAGGTGTAGGAATGATTAACAGAGTGTGGTTTAGTTACAAATTAGTAATCATTATTGATACAATGATGATTCTTTTTGTTGTGTTTCTGTTACATGAGCATTGATGAAGTCTTTTCCAGTATAATGTTTCTGAAATAATAAAAATGCATACAATTATTTACTGATATATTTTGAGAGTACATACATAATTCTAAATAATTTACCACATAGTGTGCGAGTCGCAGCCAGTTTAAATGCATTTTTGACATTTGATAGAAATACAATAACAAAATCCGCATCAAGAGAGAAGCACATATAGGTTGTCGAATTCCCCCTATGTCATAGTAGTTGTACAATAATGATTCTGTTGCTGTTACACGTGCATTGATGACGTGTGTGAAGTTGGCCCACCCATATAATAGGATTTACTTCATAGTAGCAACAATATTTTGCAAGTAATTTGCAAGAATTTGCAAGCTCATTTTTAGAATTTGCAAGTAACCAGTTTTTGAGTTATTCAAGGGTGGGCCAAATTCACTTAGCCCACCCGAAGTGTCCGAAACGGTCCAAATTGGTACCAAACGAGAGCTTTTGATTTGCAAGAATTTGCAAGTGTGATTTCAGAATTTGCAAGTCACCCGGGCCCCGCCCGTGAGCTTTTGAACTTGTGAACTTAGCCCACCCAAAGTGTCCGAAACGGTCCAAATCGGTATCAAACGAGAGCTTTTGATTTGCAAGAATTTGCAAGTGTGATTTAAGAATTTGCAAGTCACTCGGGCCCCGCCCGTGAGCTTTTGAACTTGTGAACTTAGCCCACCCAAAGTGTCCGAAACGGTCCAAATCGGTATCAAACCAGAGCTTTTGATTTGCAAGAATTTGCAAGTGTGCTTTCAGAATTTGCAAGTCACCAGGGCCCCACCCGTGAGCTTTTGAACTTGTGAACTTAGCCCACCCGAAGTGTCCGAAACGGTCCAAATCGGTATCAAACGAGAGCTTTTGATTTGCAAGAATTTGCAAGTGTGATTTCAGAATTTGCAAGTCACCCGGGCCCCGCCCGTGAGCTTTTGAACTTGTGAACTTAGCCCACCCAAAGTGTCCGAAACGGTCCAAATCGGTATCAAACGAGAGCTTTTGATTTGCAAGAATTTGCAAGTGTGATTTCAGAATTTGCAAGTCACTCGGGCCCCGCCCGTGAGCTTTTGAACTTGTGAACTTAGCCCACTCGAAGTGTCCGAATTGGTCCAAATCGGTACCAAACGAGAGCTTTTGATCAAGTTTGATTTTAGAATTTACAAGTCAATCAGGCTTATGTAATATTTTAGATTTTTTTTTAAACTTTTTCGATCTAGTAGTTTTTCAGTTATTAAGGTACTAGGAATTTTGTTTACTAAGAATAATACGTGTATGGTAATTAGCAAAGTAGATTTGGGGCTTAGGATATTTGAAAATTTTAGTAGTTAGTACTAATTATCATTAATCTATGAAGATAAATAATTTGTAAAAACTATTAAGTAGGAATACTGAATAGTGAATATGCACTACAACTAATATTACTTATTAGGTAATTATATTTTTTTATTTTAAAACCATATTTTAGGATTATTATAGTATAAACATTAAATATTTCACCAACTACTTATTAGAATTTTGATTTAGATACTTCTACATTTACAAGAACATTATCTGCTAAATAATTTGGATAAAAAAGGAGATTCTCATTAGAAAAATTTAATTTTGTTTAGCCACAGGACACTCTTTAATAGAAGTACCAAAAATATTACGAATTTGGATATATTGTCCTTGGGTATAGGTACTTAAAAATTCTAAAAATTAGTATTTGACTAAATGTATTTTTTAAATAAAATAATTAGTGAGCATTTTTTACCAAAACGTCAAGTAAATTTTGTATTTCTTTACACGGCCCCTTAAAAAAGCTGATCTATAGGCCTTTGGTGTTTCAGTCCGACACTTGCCTACCTATGCTACTTTTGCTGTATGTTCGTTGTTCGTAATACGTCATAATACTATGTGCGTTCAGAATTTAAAATATATTGTTAAATAATAAATATTATCACGAAAAGAAACAAAGAAACGTTTTACATAAACATCATTTGAAAAAAAATCAATATCTTGAAGTGTTATATGTGATTTCCATTGTTTTTATACTATTTGTATTCTATTTTTAACTCTATGTGCCCTAGCTGCCGGAGAACACGATGCATGTGCTTTTTATCAACTGTCTTTTTTATCAACTATCTTTTTAAATGGTTCTATATACATATCATTATTCTCAATATCATGTTATCTTTGTTTCAAATTATAATTTATTATATTCTAATCATTAACAGAACGTTGTTGCATAGAGTCATAACAGACGTACACCGACTAAAATATTTTTAGTTTTATTTTAAAAGTTTCTTTTTAAAATGGAGAATAAAAAGGTAAGTAATTTATAATAGTCTTTAAGTTTTTATTTGTTAATTTAAGTAGAATAAAATAATAATAATAATTACATACAAAGTGCAACTTACAAAATCATTTGTCACTTAAAATGCAACAGTGTATAAATCAGTTTTTGTAGTTTTTTAGGAGTCACAAAAAACGTGTTAAATTATTTACACCAATTAATTATATGTTAAAATGTTGTTTGTCTTAGTTAATCCGCATTAAAAAAGTGTTTATAATACTAAAATTCAAATGTTATTAGATATTCATTGTTTTACATGAGATACACATTGTTTGACCATAATTATATATCAGACTTAGATATTAATGTATAATAAAGCACACAAATATTATAATATATAAGTAGTATATTGTATTTTATAATATGTTATTTATGTTAAATAAAGGTAGGTATACAGATTCCATAGATCTGGATAATATGTTATAAGTGTGACTTCCTGTCAATAGCTTAATAGATAATAAGTAAGATTTGCATTGAAGACTTCCTTCTTCAATCCAACTAATAGTTATACCCAAATAAGATTTAAATAAATTAATAACATGGATATTATTTAATAATGAAATTAAAAATCTAAAAAGTATGGTTTTTGAATGTCGACCATGCATCAGCAATTGTAGTGGTTAATTGTTCAACTGATTTTAATTTACATTTCAATTTTTCAAACACAATATTAAAACTTATGTCAATATATTTCTTAAGAGTCTGTTGACATAAGATTTCTACCTGGAAATTCTTTAGAAATATCAAATGATATGCTTAAAATGTACATGTCACACTATATTAAATGGTAGAAATGTGTTTGTTATTAAATCTTGTATCATTTCATTAAGTGTTTCTGTAAAATAAAACAAAAAACAATTATTAATAGTAACTCATTACTATACAATAAATAAATACTATAAGACATTTTTAAACCTTTTTTATTATTGAGGAACTACTTAAATCAATGTATCAAATTTAATATAAATAGCTTTTCACATTTAACTATTGAGTAAGTAGGTACATAGTATAGGCACTAAAATAATATTGCAATACAATTTAATATAGATAAATAATTATAAATAAACTTGATTTAAAAAACTAACTAGAAAAATATTTATTTATTCTAGAACTAGTAGAACATAATATTTACATTGAGAAACTATATTTATGTGATTATCTATTAAATGTATGAAGTTGTTCATAGATGTTTGTGTTGTATACTTGTATTAAATTTGATTTTTTTTAAACATTTGATCTGCTTCTGGTGTCATATTGATCAGTGCTGTTAATTTATTTTCTTCTACAATTTACATCAATAGATTCATTCATACTTGGCATCAGTCATTCTTTTAGTTTTTACAAGACTCTGTTTAAGCTATGAAAATTATAAACCATTATAGGAATTTTCCATTTAAAATATTTAATTATATATCTAGGTATGGTTATACTTACTTATTACTTACATAGTCTATGACCTGAGATAAATTAATATAATTAAACCCTGAATAAAATAAAACAAACATTTATTTAATTATATCATATGCATGGGATGTGCTTGCATACTCTGTAGCCTGGCTGCCTGGGGTCATGTTAACATTTTTTTAGATGGCATATGAACTAAGTTTCAAAATATCAATATTTAAAAAACTAGGTAATTGTCTAGGTCCAAACCCAGGGAACAAAATAAACACTATAGAATTTTTCAAAACAACTCAATATTAAAATTATTACAATATGACACCAACAATATTGTAATGTATCTACATAAATATCAAAATTGTTAATAAAAATGTATATTGTATATAATCAATTTTTTTTATTTTATAAATAATGTAACGCTTATGACCCTAGTCGTCGAAGAAGAAATTTTGCAAATTTCAAGACTAATCATATAATAATTAATGTTGAATAAATTTAATTAAAAACAATTAATTAATTAAAACAAATTTAGATTATTTATAAAAAATAGTAAATAAGTAAATAATTTGAATATAGTTAATAAAATAAATTGATATAAATGATTAATAAAACTACTGTATGCTTAATAAAATGAATGTATGTTTGATAAAAATATAATACATATTTAAAAAATATATTTGATAAGAAATCTAAATGTTATAAAACAGTCTTTATTTGTTAAAAATAATCAATACAAAATCTATATAAAAAAAATCTGATTTATTCATTTTTTTGTAACAAATATAGATATTTTTTAGAATTATAGATTTTTTATTGATTTGTTTAAAAAATATAGATTTATTATCAAATAAATGTAATAATTATAAAATACAGATTTTTTTTAAAAAATATAAATAGTATTATCAATTATATATTTTTTTATTTAATGAAGAAAATCTAAGCATTTTTACTGTCCTAAAAGGTGATAACACTGATAACATTATAGTTATTGAATAAATTATTATTTTTATTTTTTTAAACAGTCTCAGGTTGGGAGAAAACCGAAGATATCTCCAGATTTAGTTTTAAGAGAATTAGAGTCTATGGCATCAGAATTATTTGATGAAAAGCATAATATTAAACGTTATTCAGACCCAATTTGGAAAGAAATAAGTAATAGTTTGGATGGAAAATTATCAGCTAATTCTTTATACATAAGTGTATATCACGACCGTCATTCTTGGCAAACTGTGCTAAGGCAAAAGTGTTCATATCCACTTATTGCAGTACCTAACACTGTTGAAGAATATGACTCTGGCAATACTACCTCTGAAACAGATGATGAATCAGACGGATCATCAGATGGTAAACTTATATTTAAATTTGATATTCCTTCAAGAGACTTTCTTAAAATGAATCCCTGCAATATAATTTATGGAAAAAAAAACACAAGAAAAACATATACAGTTTTAAAACAAGGAATATGGACAAATATAATAAATGATTGGTTTTTAAAATCTTGTAAGGTTCCTTGCTGTATAATATATAAACGCTGTAGAGTTACAAATAATGCGTCTAGGGCAAATCATTATTTAACGTTCTCGGGAAAATGTCGAGACTGTGGAGCAGAAGCAACAGGGTGGGCAGAAGAAAAACCAGAAGACGGTATGCCATTAACCGTGAACATTATTTTACTAGGTGTGAAAAAATCAGTTCCACATCAATCAAAAAGACCACTGAATGGAGCTAAACGTACAGAAGTAGGATTGGACCTTATACATGATTGTGCTAGTAACTGGAGGAGGAACATTACTAAATCGCTAAAATTTGGAGATAAAATACCGGCCAATGTATATAATAACAATACACTTAGAAAATGTAAGCAACAAAAGAAGGATGAAATATTACATATTACAAATAAATGTCCCATTATGTCACTCATTGAATTAAAGTATTCAGTTTATTCTGGTTCTATTCATTTAATTTGTGCTGATCCATTAATTGTCCATTATTGGACACCATGTCAGTTAGTCGTCTTCAAACAACTAAGGAAATCGTATGTCCGTCTCGCTATAGATGCCACAGGAAATGTTGTTAAGAAAATTAAAAGGACAAAAGATGGTTTGTTATCTAGTCATATATTTCTATATGAAGCAGTCGTATCAACAAATGAATACCAATCGTCCATCACACAGATGTTAAGTGAGAAACAAGATACTTTCACTATTTTTTCTTGGTTGACACGATGGTTAAATGATGGGGTGACTGCCCCTCAAGAAACAGTTTCTGATTTTTCATTGGCATTACTTGGAGCTATCTGCCGAGCGTTTTGTGGAGGGATAACACTCCGGGACTATGTTGAAACGTGCATCGACATTTTAAATGGAAACCTATCTCCACGTTATGAGCTTCATTGTTATATTCGAATAGATATAGCTCATATGATAAAACTAGTATGTCGTTGGAAATGTTGGTCAGACCAAAATACCAATCACGTTAAAGAATTTTTTGTAAGGTAATTCTGAAATTAGAAACCGATTAAATTTTTTCGCTAGTTGAGTTATAACTTGTTACCTTCATAATAAAAAGATCACAAATGTTTTCTTTACGTGTGTGAGATTGGCCCCCACATTGTTCAATTTTCCCAATTCTTCGTAATTATTTGAAAACCAGTTTTCAGAATTGGAATTCTTATTTCACGGCAAGATGATATTTTAAGTAAGAGGGAGGCCAATATCCGATTTTGATTTTATATAATTAATTAAGATTTTTTTTATTAATTTTCAATGTTTTTATTCAACTTGGAATTTTTAAACAACTATGCATTTCTTATTATAATTATTTTTATTTTTAGTTTTAAATTGTTTTAACCTATTTAGATTTTTTTCTTCTACTTGGCTTTTTTATACGATTTAGAATTTATTGATACAATTAAAATGTATTTATTCTAAACATATTGTTTTTATAAATATAATTTCATTAAAAAAAATCTATGCAGAACAAAAAGCAATTTTTAATAAAAAAAACTCCAAATTGAATAAAAAATAATAACTAAAAATAGAATAAAAAAAATATGGGTAAGTGGATGTCGCTCTGCTGTAGAGTAGGTTACAAGTGGGTCACTGTATAATGGATGGTATTAAATTTGAATTTAATGATATAATATCATTGTATAAGAAAAACGATTCTGAGCGAAGACGGTATGTCAGTCTAGGTATAAGACATATTATATACTTATCTATGGTATTAAAAAAAATTGACCTATAATAGGTACCTATAATAAATTCCAAATTAATTATATCACAATATCCATTAGGTACTTATAACGTTTTATACATCAACAACAAACCGTGGAACTATCATAGATATATAATAGTACTACTGAATATTTTATAATTTATTAATTACAATGATTGATAATTTTCGAGATTTTGATAAATTCTGTCAAAATTCGATCTTTAAATACTTATAAAAAAAAATTGTGCAATTGAATATCCAATATTGTAAAATTATAAACTTTAAACGCTCATAAAAATTTAATATGACTTTCCGGTAGAGATTTTTTTATTATTGATAAAGGTAGACAAACTTATGAGTAATCTTGTATTACATTTTCAAATCTTAGATTTAAAAAGAAAAATTTTTACGAATTCTTAACTCAAAATAATTTGCTATTTTTCGTGATTTTTCCATATTTTGTCAATTTCTGAACTTTAAATGCTTAAAAAAAAAACTGTGACTAAGGATTTTTAATATTTTTCATCTGCCTATGAAACAATATACTATATAAGCTATAATATAGCTATATAATAGCTTTCTATTAAATTTTCAAGCTTTTTTAACCAACAAATAAAATGTTATTGATATTTTTAGAAAAAAAATGAAAATGTCCGTAAAGAGCTCAAAATAAGTCAAAATAGTTGGAAAATGTTATGGTGTATAGAAAATGGTAATATAAGCATTCAATCAAAATTGCATGTACGGTCATTTGTTTAAGAGTTGCACGAATAACCAAATTTCTCGAAAACAGATTTTTCGTAAAAATTCCCGTTTTTCCTTAATTTTTATGTTGTTTTTCACGGTGCTTTTGAAAACTACTGGTAAATTTAAATTTTGACCTCCTCAATGCACCAACGATATTCAGTTTCGAATCGAAAAAGATACTGAAGTTGAAAATCGAAGCATTATTTCGACTACTTATCGTGTACACAGATACAAAAACAAACACACATCATTGTAAAATCAATACATTCATCGCTCCGCTCAGAATCTAAAATCTTTATTGAATAAATAAAATCTAGTTGGGGGGGGGGCAACTTCACACACGTGTTTTCATGGAATATTTCTATTATAACTTCTATACATATTAACTAACTTAGTAATATTAATTTAATATTCTTTAATATTTTAAATTTTTCTATAGATGCATTGTCTTATTAATAAATGCTGAGTCAATTGAATATTTTCAAAGTATTTTAATTGATACGTTAACTGTGGCATCAGGTCGTCATAATGGCTCATTAATAGATAGCCCGTATGAAAATTGTCCAACTGAAAAATCATTTATTGAATTGAAAAATAAAATAAAAGGTAATTATTTTTTCTATTATTCAAATTAAGTGTATTTGTTTCCTTCGTTATTTTAACTGGATTAAAATATAATATTTACTCCAAAAGAAAATGTATTGTCCTAGAATTTAATTTTATATTACATGTATTACAATTATTAATTGTATATGTTTAAGGCGTCGAGCACCTTTCAGAAATTGCAGAGTTATTAGATCAACCAACTTCAGAATTTGAGGACGAAGAAGAAAATGAAATTATAGATATAAATCAACAGACTTCATCTTCTTTTTTAAATACTTTTCTAAAGAAAACAGAGTCAAAAATTAATTTGAATATATCGTTGGAAGGTGATAGATTAAATGGTTACTATTTACCCAAATTCAAGACAAATGTATTAAGAATTTGTAAGCAATTTCCGCTATGGTCTAAGGTGATGTTGACATATTTTCAGTCACCATATTCTACTGCTACATCAGCATCAGTCAAAGGAGATTTTTCAGAGTTGAAAAAAAAAATATTGAAGCATGAAGGCAGACCAATGACGGTGGATCGCTTTGTTTCTATTCATATTCAGAGTCTAGAAAGTTCAATGAAGTTTGCAAGAAGTCATCAGCTATATACAGAGAGCAATGAATTTGATCCAAATATTGATTCTTTTAAAAATAGTCAACTCATCAGTCCAAAGACCATTCCATATCACAGTCCACATACCAGTCCGCGAACCAGTTCAAATAACAGTCCACATACCAGTATAAATAACAGTCCACATAGAAGTCCGCAAACCAGTTCAAATAACAGTCCACATAGAAGTTCAAATAATATCCCACATAGAAGTCCAGAAAGTACACGTAGCAATTCGATTAGTTCTAACCATAGTTCTGTATTGAGTAAAGATACATTGAAAGAAGAAGAAACATGGAGAGGTTTAAAAAATTCACCTATGGGTCCTCTTATAAAGGATAAAAAACGAAAAAGACAAACCAAGTATATGAATCCCTGCCCAGAAATTGATCGTATTCTTAATAGATCTAGAATGAGATCTCATAAAAATACACTGATTTTTAATGGTAATATTGCATCACAATGTAAAATAAAAAGTGAAATTTATATTGCAACAAACACTTGTCCGTTTGACTCGGTTGTGGTAGCCATAACAGTGGCATATAATGACTATCGTTTTTATAAAGTGTTCATAGATAATACCGAAAACCAATTTTTGAATTTCGCCAAAAATTTAGCTAAGTGTGGTGCGACAAGTGCTTTATACAAAAGTCGAATTGAATTGTTACGTTTACACTTTGAAATAAGTGAAATATATCAAAAAGTCAATGTGATAAATGCGGAGTGTAACGTAATAAAAATAATTGATTGCTATTTAAAGCAATCTCCAAGTGCTATTGAAAACGTAGTTTGTAACGAATGTGGTGATGAAACTACTCGTCCTTCGCCCACAATAATTGTAAAGTTCAATAATAGATTGAATGACTTAGAGGATCTCTTAAGCGCTTATATAGAACCAAAATATTCGGTTTGCAAGAAATGTAATGGTTCCAAGAAATCTGAAAGAACACTGGGACATCACATATTTATAGAGACTGACAGTGTTAAAACTCCTTCAAAATTAAGCGATATTCCTAAAATATTAAATGACAAGTAAGAATTATTAATTGTTACATATTATTTTATTTATATTGTTATAAATTATGATAATCGGAAATTAAAACAAATTAAACCATAGCGGTAAACATATTTTCAATTAATTAATAGTTTTTCATATAAGCACGACATTATTAACAAACAACTTTATAAAGATTTTATTTTTTTGTTAAAAAATAGTTATTGATGGTGATTTGAAAGTTTATTGAAAGATCGGTTTCATGCAACCTGGCATTATAGTTTTATCATATAATTTGGAACATTATATTAATAATATCATACTTACTATGTACTTATTATATCATTTCAGGTTTATTTTAGTAGCTGTAATACACTATGCACATGGACACTACACAACATACATAGATAGAGTAGGAAAAAATATATGGGAGTTGCATAATGACCTCAATAAAAAAATAACTGTCATAAAAAACGGAGAAACGTATGTACAACCTCACATATTAATGTATGTACAATCAAAATGATCTTTTTTTGCAAACTAAATATTTTTCTATTAACCTATCTGTTACATACCTGTTTTTATTCAATGTACCTAACTATTATTCTTTTTTTTTTTAAACTATTATTAAAATTATTTATTAATATTTATTATTATTATAATATGATATATTGTTATTGAAATTAACTTTTATATACCTATTAATATTGTTATGTTTTTTTTTACCCTTTAGGTTACAATTTGTATTAGGTACCTATTTTGTTTGATGTTATTACCAGTAATATAACTACTTTATTTTAGCATAAAGTACCTTTCTATAGTTAGCTGTTATGGCGACTGTATTTGTAAATAGTCAATAAGTTTGTGATATGATTTTAATTAGGTACTGTTTTTAATTGTGATCTTATTTTATACTATATATTCTTAAAGAGTCAACTGAAAAAAACATATCTAAAAATGTTGAATACTTTCTTTGATCATCCTACAAGTTACAAGTGATAGCAATGATTAATTTATAAATAATTATTACTACAATTATAATATTATAGTTACTGTAGTTTACTCTTATATATTAATAATGTAATGTTTTTTTATAATTTGTTATAATTAATTTGTATCATTTCATTTTGTTGGTTATAACCAGTATAACATTTATATTCTTCTATAGCAATCTGCTATAGAATGTGTCAACTATATATACTTGTATATAGTCAAAATGTTTGGTTATAACTAGATACTGTTGTTAATAATTATATTACTTGTATTATATGTACCACGACGTTGAAAGAGTCAACCATCGCATAATAAACAGGAATTACTAAGTGATTTTTAATATTTTATTTGGTCTATTCATATTATTATATTAAAGTTCACAAGCTGAAAGGTCGCAGGTGGAGCCTGAGTGACTTGCAAATTCTGGAATCAAACTTGTAAATTCTCGCAAATCAAAAGCTGTCATTTGGTTTAATCGTTTTGGTTAATCTACTATTAAAGAGTTTCCTGTGTCTATATAAACTTTTATTTTACAAATGAGAATCTCCTTTTTTACTCAAATTATTTAGCAGATGATGTAGAATGTAGAATTATCTAAATCAAAATTGTAGTTGGTGAATTATTAAAATATTTATACTAAAGAAATAATCCTAAATTATGGTTTTATAATAAAAAATTAGAAGTACCTAATAAGTAGTATTATTTATATTGAATATTCACTATTCAGTATTCCTACTTAATAATTTACGTTCATGAAGTTGGCCCACCTGAGTACTTCAATTTCTCTTAAATCTATGCCATTATCTTGCAAGATATTTGCAAGTATTTGCAAGTCTATTTTTATAATTTGCAAGTCAAAACTTTCACCGTGAATCCGAAAAATGTAAAGATACCTCACGTAGCCCACCAATTTTGACCGAGAACTTCGAAATCGGTATCAAACGAAAGCTAATAATAAGAAAGTATTTGAAAGCCCCTTTTTGAAATTTGCAAGTCCATCAGATTGCCGCAATGAACTTTTTAACTTGTGAAGTTGGCCCACCCACTTTGTCCTAGAACTTTAAAATCAGCACCAAACGAAAACTTATGACTAGCAAGTATTTGTAAATCGAGTTTTATAATTTGCAAGTAACTCGGAAAGCCAGTAAGAGCTGTCAAAGTTACAAAGTTGGCCCACACAAGTTGCCCTAAAACTTTTAAAATGGTATCTAAATATAATTAATAAAGCTAGTTGAATAAAATAAAAAAATATAATATAATTCTAAAATCAAACTTGATCAAAAGCTCTCGTTTGGTACCGATTTGGACCAATTCGGACACTTCGAGGTGGGCTAAGTTCACAAGTTCAAAAGCTCACGGCGGGGCCGAGTGACTGCAAATTTGAAATCACACTTGCAAATTCTTGCAAATCAAAAGCTCTCGTTTGATACCGATTTGGACCGTTTCGGACACTTTGGGTGGGCTAAGTTCACAAGTTCAAAAGCTCACGGGCGGGGCCCGGGTGACTTGCAAATTCTGAAATCACACTTGCAAATTCTTGCAAATCAAAAGCTCTCGTTTGGTACCAATTTGGACCGATTCGGACACTTCGGGTGGGCTAAGTT
>CARXXK010001079.1:0-69811 GCA_949089665.1 Macrosiphum euphorbiae | reverse complement strand
CGTTTTCGGTGACAGTAATGAACAGTGTCCGCGATTCGACGCAGTCGGATTGCATACGTGATGACGTGACACGCGGCCATCACACATTATCCGACACCCACAAAAATACGAACAACGTCGAGGAAGGTGACTGACCTGCTAGACCCCAAAACATATTTTCACGTAAATTATATAGCCGATGACACGAACCGGTCGTCACGTTGTCTACCTCCAACATCGTGTCGGTTGCCTACAAGGATAACATAGATGGGTGACCTGCTAGACACCAAAATCAGACGGGGGCTATATGATTTGCACGGAAGCCCGGAATATTTTGAATTTTCTCACGTAATTTATTCTTTAATTTTGCGTTTTCGGCAACAGTAATGAACGTCGTCCGCTATTCGACGCAGTCGGATTGCATACGTGATGACGTGCCCCGACCGTCGAATATTGTCTTCAAGGGTGACTACGATCAAAGTCGAGGAACGTGACTGACCCGCTAGACCCCAAATACTATTACTACGGCGAACGTCACTCTAGGTGACCGAACTGCTAGACACCCACAAATATTACTATATTATTTTTTTATCAAATTTCGAATTTCCGGCGGCGTCGTCGAAAAAACTCTGCCCTGGCTACCACGGGCTACCACGTCGAACCACAGTGGTCCTAGCTTTATCACACATCCTTATCACCATACCTCCTCATCACCCATACACCGTGTCGGCTGAGACCCACGACCGCACCATGAGACCACCGCTGCTTCCGAAATCGACAACACTCGGGGCCCGGTCACGGGGGTCTGGGGGTGTCCCCCAGCGACGCTCGGAGAGCTAGTCTTACTATATAAAACGAAAACCCGTGTGGCGCTCCCTATGCGTTAAATCCGAACCATCGTAAGAGAGAGCCAATGAGAAAATTCAATTTCCCCGGAGGGCGGTCTCCCGGCGGCGGCGGAGCCGTCGCAGCGTAATCAGCATTTCTTATCACTGTTTCGAGATTTTTTCGAAATTTTTCGAGTTTTTCGAGTTTTACCCCCTCGGGGGGCCTTATTTGACCTTATTCGCGTTCCCCGCTAGATTTACAGGCCGCGCGCGGCCGTATTTTCTTCCCGGCGGGCCCGCGGCGGCCGATCTCGCGCGCGATACGAGCGCCGCCGTCGCGCGCGTTTTTCGCCGTGTTTTTCGAAATATCGAGTTTTACCCCCCTCGGGGGCCCCGGGCGTCCCCGTTCGCGTTATATTCGCGCTCCTCGCTATATTTGTAGCCGGCGCGCTATTCTACTTTTTCAAAAATGAGTCCCCTCATCCGACTAGACAGTCGCCGACGCCGCGGCGTCGTCACGATTTCGACGGTTTTTCCGACTTTTTCCAACAGAGTCGCGTTTCGCTTCGTTTGTAGACTTTTCACCTCCCCGCCGAAGACGTATTCGAGTTCCCCGCTAAATTTATAGCCGGCCCGCAGTCCTACTTTTTCAAAAACGAGTCCCGGGGAGGAGCGGCGACGCGCAAACGTGAGTAGGTACCGAGTGGGTACGTCGTGTGTGTGCTATATACAGGCATAAATACATGCGTCTCGACGTCCGATTTTTTTCGCGAATCCCACCGAATCTCGAATTTTACCCCCCTCGGGGCCTCGGGTCTCCCCGTTTGCGTCTTATTCGCGTTCCTCGCTAAATTTGTAGTCGGCGAGCTGTCCTACTTTTTCATAAACGAGTCCCGGGGAGGAGCGGCATCGCGGAAACGAGAGTAGGTACCGAGTAGGTACATTTTGGGTATCGCTATATACAGCCATAAATATTAAATACATGCGTCCCGACGATCGATTTTTTTCGCGAATCTCACCGAATCGAACTTCCGAAGCCGGTCGAGACGGTCGTCCCCTTACCGACGTGTTCGACCCCCCCGCTCGGACGCCATTTGACGGACGTGGACGCCGCTTTCCAGTTTCGGGTGCACGGCGACGCGGCTTAATAATCATAGATTTGACACGATATTTCATCTGAGTAGGTAGTCGATAGGTTAGGGCGCTAGGACATGTAACTAGGAGTCGTGGGTTCGATACCGTCCCCCGGCGATATCGAAGATTTGCGGCGGCCGTGATAATCTTGAGTTTTTTTTCGCGTTTTTTTTTTCGTCTTTTCTCCATCAGTTCCGTATTATCATATTTAAATAGTCCCCCCTCATAGTCGGGGTACTTTTGACCCCCCCCCAATCAAATTTTTTTTGGCCGAGCATAACTTAGCCGGGGATCGTCGTAGCCGTATTATGTAAACGGCTATGGGTTGTGGGTGAAAACGTGCATACCATATCAAAAATTACCCCCCCCTCCTTTTTTTGATTTAAGTATATCTCTGTCACGTTTCGACTTGGGTCCCCCGTTTTACCACCAAAATTTACGTTTCAAGACCCTCTAAATAGTCCCCCCATAGTCGGGGTACTTTTGACCCCCTCTCAAATTTTTCGGTGACAGTTAGGAACGCCGTCCGCGATTCGACGCGATAATAATAACTAACTTACATGTATGCTTTGTCGTAGGTACCTATTAAATATATCACAGTTTGGTTGAGGTTGAGTTGTTGGTAATATTATGAATAACATATTGATATATATATATATATATATATTATGTGCTATTTATTATATACATGTATCTTTATACCTATTGATATATTTATATAATAACATTTTATAAAATATATATATATTATACTATGTAGTAAGTACTTAATGTATTACAGTTTTTAGGTGAGTCAAATTATGTATATTAAAAATATAATCTAATGTGTTTAATTAAATTATATGACTATGCTATAACTATTTAATAATAATAATAATAATAAATATTTAGTTAACACTGCTACAGATTATAAATACTATTTGATATAATATTTATAAACTAATAGATCTAATTGAAAAGATTAAATTCTGGTAGTTAAATTGTACAATTATTATAATATACCTAACTACTCTCTTTGATATTATTTATATGGATAGGTTTGATCGTTTGATGTAGTAGATATTTAATATATAACTTAACGTATTTAAATATTACTATACTTATTAAACTATTTAATAAATAATAATAATAAATATTTAATTTACACTTGATTTTATCCAACGCACATATATGTTTCCTTTTTACTTCAATAAACAATAGTGCAAGTACAATATAACTACTAACCTAGGTACATGTATACTTTGTAGTAGGTACCTACTTAATATATCACAGTTTGGTTGAGGTACGATACAAATACTGCTGCAGATAGTATATAATACTCTGATAGTTAAATTGTATTTGACATAATTTGTTATTGCTCAAAATATAGGTAGGTCTATAGTGTATATTAATTTAATTATGAGTTTCAAATTAATAAATTATGAATAACAAATTGATATATATATATACATTATGTACTATTTATTATATAGATGTATGTTTATACCTAATGATATATTTATATAATTTAAGCATAATATTATGTATGTACAAAGTGAAATCAGTACATATTTTGGTCCATTGGTCTAAAAGTTTAAATGAAGTACTATTTACTATTAATTATATCATTGGTATTGGTTGGTATATAAAATATGTATTTTTCTAATAGTTTGCATTGTGTGTTAAACGGTATAGTGTTATAATATATGAACTGGGCATATTGTAATATGTAAAAATTTAATTAGAAGAAGTAATAGTGAAATTGGTAAATAAGGTAGTTGGTCATAGGTTAGTACTCCATGAGTAGGTACATAACATTGATGGACTAATAGAGAGTAACTAAGTATTGGAAACAGAGGATTTCACTTCTAAGTATATAATAACAAATTATAAATATATATATATATATAATATATTATGTAGTATTTACTAAATTTTTAGGTGATATTAAAAATATGAATTATATGAATTTAGTCATATCATATGACTATACTATAAGTATTTAATAAATATTTATTTATAATAAGTATTTAGTTAATACTTGACACATTTACCATGAACAACGCACCTATATTTTTCAAATAGTATATAATACTCTGATGGTTCAATTGTATAATGATATGACATTATGACATAATTTGATATTACTCAATATAATATAGGTCTATGGTCTATCACGTATATTTATTTATTTATTTAATATCAAATGTAATAATTTATGAATAATAAATTGATATATATATTATGTACCTACATAATATGACTAATGTATTTTATAGATGTACCTATGTATATACATAATAGTATAGTTATATAATTTAAGCATATTATATGTATGTACATGAATTAATAGTGATATTAGTATACATTTTCGTTCATTGGGCCAAAAATATAAATAAAGTACCTACACATAATATTATTAAAATTATTTCAGTTAACATATTATTGGTACCTATATAGTAAGTAGATGAATTGATAGTGAAATAAAATTAGTACATAAAGTAGTTGGGCACAGGTACTCCAATGGTATATAATATACTATGTAGTAGGTACTTAATGTATTACAGTTTTTAGGTGAGTCAAATTATGTAGGTATATCAATAAACAAAATATAACTTAATGTATTTAATTAAATTCTGGCAGGTAAATTGTATAATGATATGACTAAACTATACGATACTGTCTACATAATATGCCCGTTAATATACGCGACATTATGCGAGTGGGCCGCGGAGTGGGATGGAGTGAGTGCGTGGGGGGGAAACTTTGTCGACGCGAAGCGCGCCCGTTTCGACCTGCCTCTTGTGATCGGCGCTCGTACAACGCACATCGACTCTCACGGAAAAGCCAAATACGTTTCGTGTTATTTAACATTCAGTGTTTTTCTTTGAGTTTTGTTGTCTTTTGGGCGCTTTTCACATACCCGGTGAGTACAACTTCTATAATAATATCTACTACTATATAATATTCAGATAAACTACTGATTCTATATGTTTGCACCAGCTACAGACATCATGGCGCGTTTCGTGTTTTTTTCGTACACCGCAAATGTACTTTGAATACCTATAACTTTTTTATATCCGCATTCGTATTAGTTGTGTATTATCCAGTCGCTGTAGTCGATGTTTAAGTCCGTTGGCTGTTTCTTCGCGTTACCATTGCGGTACCTACGTGTTTTATCGCTTTACATTTTGCGTTAACACTTAACAGTTAATTGTGCAATTACGAGCTGGGTATGTCATTTTTCGTATTTTTCTATTTTTTATGTACATCACGTAAGCCGGTGTGTACCTATTAATTCTAAAAATAACACGCGAGTCTCATACCTCACCGCTGATAACAATAACTGATACCTACAACAGACAACAGTCGTTGTATTCGATTGCAACGTTTTTTTTTTATGACGGGTTTTTCATATTTAGTATTCACTTTTTACTTATTATTACTATAACCTGTTCTTGATGCTTTTAGGCTATTCAAAATGGTCAAACGATGTGTGCTATGCGGAATTGTGGAGAAAACATTATCGATGTTTCCGTACACAAGTAATTCACCCAACACGTACCAATACCTACTTATCAATATATTATAATAAATTATGTGTCGCCTTAGATTTCCAACTGGCGTATACCGTATACAGTTACTGTTGGCGCGACTTTTAACAAACGTTTACATAATACGGGAGACATTGGTTCTAACACCATGTTGGTGCGTGGAAACAAAACCACAACCAGCTGACCGAGTGCCGTTTCCATATCGTTGCGCCTTCGGCAATGCAACGCTGAAATTCTTGATGGAAATACAGTATGCTATTATTTCAGGACACCTTCATTTATTCGTAAGTGATTACGGGCCTTATCAGTAATTTTTGGGCACGGTAAAAATACTATTTTCATTTTCGACCCGGCTTCGGAGTGGTGGATCTTTTATCTGACGTTTAGTCGGATTGCTTACGCATTTAACGATGTTATCATCAATCAAGGTGGTGACTGACTTGGTAGACACTCAACAGATCACGGCGGCACGATTCCCTCGAACCGGCCGTCACACATCGTCAAGTTGTCTACCCGGGTGACTACGACCAACATCAAGTCGATCGACACCGCGGAGAACGCCGCCGTCGTGCGTCGTGTCGCTTTTACTATAACATACAGGCTTCAATACAGCCCCCCCCAAATGATTTTAACTTTTTTTCACGTAATTTCTTCTTTATTTTTGCGTTTTCGGTAACAGTAATGAACGTGCCCCCGCCTTCGCACATTGTCCGCTATCCGACGGGGTCGGATTGACTACCGGATAACATAGATGACTGACCTGCTAGACACCCAAAAAAAGGCGGTGGCTATATGATATGCATGGACGCCCGAAATATTTCTTCTTTATTTTTGCGTTTTCGGTAACAGTAATGAACGTGATGACGTTCATCAGCCGTCGCACATTATCCGCTATCCGACGAAGTCGGATTGCCTACCAGGGTGACTACGACCTACGTAGAGGAAGGTGACTGACCTGCTAGACTCCAAAACATATTTTCACGTAAATTACACACCCAATCCTCGAACCGGCCGTCACACGTCGTCACGTTGTCTACCAGGTGACTACGTCTCACATCGATTCGGATTGCCTACCAGGCTGACTACGACTTACGTAGAGGAAGGTGACTGACCTGCTAGACTCCAAAACATATTTTCACGTAAATTATACACCCAATCCTCGAACCGGCCGTCACACGTCGTCACGTTGTCTACCAGGTGACTACGTCTCACATCGATTCGGATTGCCTACCAGGGTGACTACGACATACGTAGAGGAAGGTGACTGACCTGCTAGACCCCAAAACATATTTTCACGTGAATTATACACCCAATACAATCGAACCGGCCGTCACACGTCGTCACGTTGTCTACCGTGACTACGTCTCACATCGAGTCGGATTGCCTACCCGGATAACAATTTTTTTGCACGTAATTTATTCTTTAATTTTGCATTTTCTTTAACAGTAATGGACGCTGTGATACTTGATGACGTTCATCAGCAATCGCATATTTACCAAGGTGACTACGACCAACGTAGAGGAAGGTGACGGACCTGCTAGACCCCAAAACATGTTTTCACATAAATTATATAACCGATGCATCGAATCGGTTGTCACGTTGTCTACCCGGGTGACTACGTCCAACATCGTGGAAGGTGACTGACATGCTGGACCCCCAAGAAAAGACTTTGACAGGTATCCGGTTAACTAATCCACTATCCTTATCACGAATCCTCCATCCTTATCACACATCCACTTTTCTTATCACAAATCCAATATCCTTATCATAAATTGTTATCACAAATCCACCATGCTTATCACTTATCTACAATCCTTATCAATAATCCACTATCCTTATCACAAATCCAGTTTCCTCATCACTAATTTATACCACAAATCCTTATCACTAGACCTTCATACCACCCATTAACCGTCCAGCTCGAGACTGGCGACTGGCGACTGGCGACGGCGGCTATATGATTTGCATGGACGTCCGAAATTGTTTAAATACTTTTCAAGTAATTTATCACTTTTTTTGCTTTTTCGGTAACAGTAATGAACGTCGTCCGCGATTCGACGCAGTCGGATTGCATACGTGATGACGTGCCCCAACCGTCGAATATTGTCTTAAAGGGTGACTACGATCAAAGTCGAGGAACGTGACTGACCCGCTAGACCCCAAATACTATTTCTACGGCGAACGTCACTCTAGGTGACCGAACTGCTAGACACCCACAAAAATTACTATATTATTTTTTTATCAAATTTTGAATTTCCGGCGGCATTTAAGAACGTTGTCGGCTAACATTGTTGATTATATGGGCTACCACGTCGAACCGCGGTGATCCTAACCCTTATTACACACGGACCGGCTCGAGAACAACGACCAGATCAGATTTAGTTAATTTTGCGTTTTCGGTGACAGTAATGAACGGTGTCCGCGATTCGACGCAGTCGGATCGCATACCTGTTGACGTGACCCGCGGCCGTCACACATTGTCCGCTTTTACTACGGCGAACATCATTTCGAGGTGACTGACCTGCTAGACACCCACGAAAATACGACCAACTTCGAGGATGTGACTGACCTGCTAGACCCCAAAACATATATTCACGTAAATTATATAGCTGATCCTGATGACACGAACCTGATAGACTCCAAAAAAACAGACGGTTGCTATAAGACTTTTATGGACGCCAGAAATATACGTAATTTATTCTTTAATTTTGCGTTTTCGGTAACAGTAATGAACGTCGTCCGCTATTCGACGCAGTCGGATAGCATACGTGATGACGAGGCCCAGCCGTCGTATATTGTCGGATTGGCTTTAAGGGTGACTACGACCAAAGTCGAGGAACGTGACTGCCTGCTAGACCCCAAAAAAATCGCAGCGGCTATGTGATATTTGAATTTTTTTACGTGATTAACATAAGTAAAAAATTTTGACAGCTATCCGGTTAACTTATCCACTGGTAACCTAATCCACTATCTAACATCCACCAATATAACATCCTTATCACAAATCCACTATTCTTATCACTAATCCACTATCTTTATCATAAATCCAATATCATTATCACTATTTTTTATCACTAATCCAATGTCCTTATCACCAGCCCTCTACATCACCCACGACCGCACCACGACTCACGAGACCACCGCTGCTTCCGAAATCGAAAACACTAATGACCAACTGTCGGGGGTCTGGGGGTGTCCCCCAGCGACGCTCGGAGAGCTAGTCTATACTATATAAAGCGTGAACCCGAGGGCGCCGCCTATGCTTTAAATCCGAACCATCGTAAGAGAGAGCCAATGAGAAAATTCAATTTCCCCGGAGGGCGGTCTCCCGGCGGCGGCGTAGCCGTCGCTGCGTAATCAGCCTTTCTTATCACTGTTTCGAGATTTTTTCGATTTTTTCGAAATTTTTCGAAATTTTTCGAGTTTTACCCCCTCGGGAGGCCCGGGGTCTCCCCGCTGTGACCTTATTCGCGTTCCCCGCTAGATTTACAGGCCGCGCGCGGCCGTATTTTCTTCCCGGCGGGCCCGCGGCGGCCGATCTCGCGCGCGATACGAGCGCCGCCGTCGCGCGCGTTTTTCGCCGTGTTTTTCGAAATATCGAGTTTTACCCCCCTCGGGGGCCCCGGGCGTCCCCGTTCGCGTTATATTCGCGCTCCTCGCTATATTTGTAGCCGGCGCGCTATCCTACTTTTTCAAAAATGAGTCCCCTCATCCGACTAGACGGTCGCCGACGCCGCGGCGTCGTCACGATTTCGACGGTTTTTCCGACTTTTCCCAACAGAGTCGCGTTTCGCTTCGTTTGTAGACTTTTCACCTCCCCGCCGAAGACGTATTCGAGTTCCCCGCTAAATTTATAGCCGGCCCGCAGTCCTACTTTTTCAAAAACGAGTCCCGGGGAGGAGCGGCGACGCGCAAACGAGAGTAGGTACCGAGTGGGTACGTCGTGTGTGTGCTATATACAGGCATAAATACATGCGTCTCGACGTCCGATTTTTTTCGCGAATCCCACCGAATCTCGAATTTTACCCCCCTCGGGGGCCTCGGGTCTCCCCGTTTGCGTCTTATTCGCGTTCCTCGCTAAATTTGTAGTCGGCGAGCTGTCCTACTTTTTCAAAAACGAGTCCCTGGGAGGAGCGGCGTCGCGGAAACGAGAGTAGGTACCGAGTGGGTACATTTTGGGTATCGCTATATACAGGCATAAATACATGCGTCCCGACGATCGATTTTTTTCGCGAATCTCACCGAATCGAACTTCCGAAGCCGGTCGAGACGGTCGTCCCCTTACCGACGCGTTCGACCCCCCCGCTCGGACGCCATTTGACGGACGTGGACGCCGCTTTCCAGTTTCGGGTGCACGGCGACGCGGCTTAATAGTCATAGATTTGACACGATATTTCATCTGAGTAGGTAGTCGATAGGTTAGGGCGCTAGGACATGTAACTAGGAGTCGTGGGTTCGATACCGTCCCCCGGCGATATCGAAGATTTGCGGCGGCCGTGATAATCTTGAGTTTTTTTTCGCGTTTTTTTTTTCGTCTTTTCTCCATCAGTTTCGTATTATCATATTTAAATAGTCCCCCCTCATAGTCGGGGTACTTTTGCCCCCCCCCCCCCCAATCAAATTTTTTTTGGCCGAGCATTACTTAGCCGGGGATCGTCGTAGCCGTATTTTGTAAACGGCTATGGGTTGTGGGTGACCACGTGCATACCATATCAAAAATTACCCCCCCCCCCCCCTCCTTTTTTTGATTTAAGTATATCTCTGTCACGTTTCGACTTGGGTCCCCCGTTTTACCACCAAAATTTACGTTTCAAGACCCTCTAAATAGTCCCCCCATAGTCGGGGTACTTTTGACCCCCTCTCAAATTTTTCGGTGACAGTTATGAACGCCGTCCGCGATTCGACGCGATAATAATAACTAACTTACATGTATGCTTTGTCGTAGGTACCTATTAAATATATCACAGTTTGATTGAGGTTGAGTTGTTGGTAATATTATGAATAACATATTGATATATATATATATATATATTATGTGCTATTTATTATATACATGTATCTTTATACCTATTGATATATTTATATAATAACATTTTATAAAAATATATATATATGTTATACTATGTAGTAGGTACTTAATGTATTACAGTTTTTAGGTGAGTCAAATTATGTATATTAAAAATATAATCTAATGTGTTTAATTAAATTATATGACTATGCTATAACTATTTAATAAATAATAATAATAATAAATATTTAGTTAACACTGCTACAGATTATAAATACTATTTGATATAATATTTATAAACTAATAGATCTAATTGAAATGATTAAATTCTGGTAGTTAAATTGTACAATTATTATAATATACCTAACTACTCTCTTTGATATTATTTATATGGATAGATTTGATCGTTTGATGTAGTAGATATTTAATATATAACTTAACGTATTTAAATATTACTATACTTATTAAACTATTTAATAAATAATAATAATAAATATTTAATTTACACTTGATTTTATCCAACGCACATATATGTTTCCTTTATACTTCAATAAACAATAGTGCAAGTACAATATAACTACTAACCTAGGTACATGTATACTTTGTAGTAGGTACCTACTTAATATATCACAGTTTGGTTGAGGTACGATACAAATACTGCTGCAGATAGTATATAATACTCTGATAGTTAAATTGTATTTGACATAATTTGTTATTGCTCAAAATATAGGTAGGTCTATAGTGTATATTAATTTAATTTTGAGTTTCAAATTAATAAATTATGAATAACAAATTGATATATATATACATTATGTACTATTTATTATATAGATGTATGTTTATACCTAATGATATATTTATATAATTTAAGCATAATATTATGTATGTACAAACTACAAAGTGAAATCAGTACATATTTTGGTCCATTGGTCTAAAAGTTTAAATGAAGTACTATTTACTATTAATTATATCATTGGTATTGGTTGGTATTGGTTGGTATATAAAATATGTCTTTTTCTAATAGTTTGCATTGTGTGTTAAACGGTATAGTGTTATAATATATGAACTGGGCATATTGTAATATGTAAAAATTTAATTAGAAGAAGTAATAGTGAAATTGGTAAATAAGGTAGTTGGTCATAGGTTAGTACTCCATGAGTAGGTACATAACATTGATGGACTAATAGAGAGTAACTAAGTATTGGAAACAGAGGATTTCACTTCTAAGTATATAATAACAAATTATAAATATATATATATATATAATATACTATGTAGTAGGTACTAAATTTTTAGGTGATATTAAAAATATGAATTATATGAATTTAGTCATATCATATGACTATACTATAAGTATTTAATAAATATTTATTTATAATAATCTTATACTATAAAGCGTGAACCCGAGGGCGCAGCTTGTGGAGTAAATCCGAACTGCTATAGACGAAAATGGAGCGAAAACGCGGCGGCGGAGCGTTATCACTCATCCTTATCGCTTTTCGCGGTTTCGACCTGTTTACACGATTTTTTTTCAAACTTTTCGAGTTTTACCCACCTCCGGGGCCTCGGGGGGCACCGTTCGGACCTTATTCGCATTCCCCGCTAGATTTATAGTCGGCCCGCGGCCCTACTTTTTTCCCGGCGGGCCCCACGCGGCGGATATCGCGTGCGAACCGAGCGCCGCCGTCGCGCGCGTTTTTTGCATTTTTTTTCGAAAATTCGAGTTTTAGGCGTTTTGGGGCGTATCGACCTCCCCGTTTGCATCTTATTCGCGTTCCCCGCTAAATTTAACGTCGAAACGTGGCCCTACTTTTTCAAAAACGAGTCCCCCGGCGGACGATTCGATCGCCGAGGGCGCCGCGTCGTCGCCGTTTCGACGGTTTTCTCGACTTTTTCGACTAGAGTCGCGTTTAGCACCTCTACGAGACGTCCGACCTCCCCGCCGTCGACGTATTCGAGTTCCACGCTAAATTTATAGCCGGCGAGGGTAACTACTTTTTCAAAAACGAGTCCCGGGGAGGTGCGACGTCGCTTAAACGAGAGTAGGTACCGATGGGGTATCGAGTAGGTACCGCTATATACGGGCATAAATACGTGCGTCTCGAGGTTCGATTTTTTTCGCAAAGCTCGGGTATTATACGTCCGAGGGCGGCGGAGCCGGTCGTCCGCTCTTTGACGCTGTCGGATCGCCCGCTCAAACGCCCTTTGACGGCCGTCCAAACGGCGTTCGCCTTTCGCGAGCACGGCGACGCGGCTTAAGAGTCATAGAATTGACTAGGAATTTCATCTGAGTAGGTGGCTAGGTTGGTTAGGCGTTAGGATAGGTGACTCGAGGGTCGTGGGTTCGAACCCGGCCTCTGGGATTTTCGATAATTTGCGCCATCCGTACTAAATCAAATTTCTTATTTTTGCGTTTTTTTTTTTCGTCACATTTATCATTTTTAACGAAAGTGTTAATTTTTTTTTTAAATTTGCATTATTATATTATATATATCATTATTATTCGTTTGACGATATTTATTGGGCAAAAAAATTATTATAATTAACATTTACCGACGCACCTACATGTTTTTTTTAAATTTGCATTATTATATTATATATATTATTATTATTCGTTTGACGATATTTATTGGGCAAAAAAATAATTAAAATTAACATTTAATTAATACTTGATTTTACCGACGCACCTACATGTTTCTTTTATTAACACATTATAATAACGTATAACTAACCTACGTGTAATACCTACTTGATATATTACAGTTTTTACGTGATTCCGATTTGGTTAAATACTGCTACAGATTATAAATACTATATTAAAAAATAGTACGACTATATTTGCCGTTTATTTCGAAAATTCGAGTCCCGGGGTGGAGTAGTGTGTCGGAAACGAGAGTAGGTACCGTGTAGGTATCGCTATATATAGGCATATATACATGCGCCTCGAGGTTCGATTTTTTTCGCAAATCTCGCGTCTTGAACGTCCGAAGATTGCGGACATGGTGGTCCGCTCAAACGCCCTTAAGAGTCATAGATTTGGCTCCTAATTTCATCTCGGTAGGTGGCTAGGTAGGTTAGGCGTTAAAACGGGTGATTCGACGGTCGTGGTTTCGAACGCCGGCGGGGCCGTGTTAAATCGAATTTCTTTTTTTTGCGTTTTTTTTTTCGTCACATTTATCATTTTTAACGAAAGTGTTAATTTTTTTTTTTAATTTGCATTATTATATTATATATATTATTATTATTCGTTTGACGATATTTATTGGGCAAAAAAATTATTATAATTAACATTTACCGACGCACCTACATGTTTCTTTTAATAATACATTATAATATAACTAACCTACGTGTAGTACCTACTTGATATATTACAGTTTTTACGTGATTCCGATTTGGTTAAATACTGCTACAGATTATAAATACTATATTAAAAAATAGTACGAATGTAATATGACTGCTTCATTTGCCGTTTTTTTCGAAAATTCGAGTCCCGGGGTGGAGTAGTGTGTCGGAAACGAGAGTATGTATAGTGTATTCATTTATAGATACCTACGTTTAATAGGATAGTATTACATTTCAATAAAATTTGTTATTCACCAATATAATTATCTATTTGTTAATTTGACTTAATTCTCATAATTAAATAAATATACATGGTAGGTATATTTTAGAAAATATCCAATCAGAAAATTAGATTTTGTCGACTTATTTGTTATAACCGCGAAAACATAACAATGATAACATTGATTACAGTGAAGCCTAACATAAAACACCTGATAACTGTTCTCTATAATTATCAACAAATACAATTTTATTACCTCCTGTATACTTTTTCATATTTGAACGGCCGTTTCGAGCACTTTTCGCTGTAGGCGGATTGTCCGTTCGGGAATCGGATTTCACCCGAGATGACTGATAACTAGACACTCAAACTCAGAATCCAAATTTCCGATTTCAAAACACACACTCCAGAACCGGACATACACGCCCGGTGCATGGTCTGCGATCCGACGTAGTCGGATTGCCTACCTGACTAGCTACTTGCATACGAGCGACTTACACCCCCACTGCATCCGATCCGCCGCAGGTGGATTGTCCGTTCGGGAATCGACTTTCACCCGAGATGACTGATAGCTAGACACTCAAACTCAGAATCCGAATTTCCGATTTCAACACACATACGAGAACCGGACACACACGCCCGGTGCATGGTCTGCGATCCGACGTAGTCGGATTGCCTACCTGACTAGCTACTTGCATACGAGCGACTTACACCCCCACTGCATCTGACACTCGGGAATCGACTTTCACCCGAGATGACTGATAGCTAGACACTCGAACTCAGAATCCGAATTTCCGATTTCAACACACATACGAGAACCGGACACACACGCCCGGTGCATGGTCTGCGATCCGACGTAGTCGGATTGCCTACCTGACTAGCTACTTGCATACGAGTGACTTACACCCCCAGTGTCCCCCACTGCATCCGACACTCGGGAATCGACTTTTACCCGAGATGACTGATAGCTAGACACTCAAACCCAGAATCTGAATTTCCGATTTCAACACACACACACCAGAACCGGACATACCCGACCGGTGCATGGTCTGCGATCCGACGTAGTCGGATTGCCTACCTGGCTGGCTGTGTCGTACGATCGACTTGAATCGCGTGACTTACGACTATACACTCTTCCGAGTTCAAAAATTACCGCTTAACCAGTGCTGCCAACACGACAAAGCACAATAACCGACGACCCCCCATTCCCGCCGCAGGCTGGATCAAAAAACCCAGCATCGCCGACAAAGATGCACCACCGCCCACACAGTCTTTCCGCCGTAGGCGGGATGACAAACACCGGAATCTAGTCTTATACTATAAAACGTGAACCCGAGGGCGCAGCTTGTGGAGTAAATCCGAACTGCTATAGACGAAAATGGAGCGAAAACGCGGCGGCGGAGCGTTATCACTCCTCCTTATCGCTTTTCGCGGTTTCGACATGTTTACACGATTTTTTTTCAAACTTTTCGAGTTTTACCCACCTCCGGGGCCTCGGGGGGCACCGTTCGGACCTTATTCGCCTTCCCCGCTAGATTTATAGTCGGCCCGCGGCCCTACTTTTTTCCCGGCGGGCCCCCCGCGGCGGATATCGCGTGCGAACCGAGCGCCGCCGTCGCGCGCGTTTTTTGCATTTTTTTTCGAAAAATCGAGTTTTAGGCGTTTTGGGGCGTATCGACCTCCCCGTTTGCATCTTATTCGCGTTCCCCGCTAAATTTAACGTCGAAACGTGGCCCTACTTTTTCAAAAACGAGTCCCCCGGCGGACGATTCGATCGCCGAGGGCGCCGCGTCGTCGCCGTTTCGACGGTTTTCTCGACTTTTTCGACTAGAGTCGCGTTTAGCACCACTACGAGACGTCCGACCTCCCCGTCGTCGACGTATTCGAGTTCCACGCTAAATTTATAGCCGGCTCGCTTACCTACTTTTTCAAAAACGAGTCCCGGGGAGGAGCGACGTCGCTTAAACGAGAGTAGGTACCGATTGGGTATCGAGTAGGTACCGCTATATACGGGCATAAATACGTGCGTCTCGAGGTTCGATTTTTTTCGCAAAGCTCGGGTATTATACGTCCGAGGGCGGCGGAGCCGGTCGTCCGCTCGCCGACGCTGTCGGATCGCCCGCTCAAACGCCCTTTGACGGCCGTCCAAACGGCGTTCGCCTTTCGCGGGGACGGCGACGCGGCTTAAGAGTCATAGATTTGACTCCGGTTGACATTTGAGTAGGTGGCTAGGTTGTTTAGGCGTTAGGATAGGTGACTCGAGGGTCGTGGTTTCGAACCCGGCGGCCGTGTTCAATCAAATTGCTTTTTTTTGCGTTTTTTTTTTCGTCACATTTATCATTATTAACGAGTGTTAATTTTTTTTTAAATTTGCATTTTATATTATATATATATTAATATTATTCGTTTGACGATATTTATTGGGCATAAAAATTATTATAATTAACATTTACCGACGCACCTACATGTTTCTTTTATAAATACATTATAATATAACTAACCTACGTGTAGTACATGCTTGATATATTACAGTTTTTACGTGTGTTATATGTAAGCATAGTATGTAGTATATAGTTATATTAGAGTATAATATTTGTATTATGATATGTATACTGGCGTACGTGACTACGGAGCCGGACGCTCGACCAGGAATCTGCTGATCCAGCGATTCCCACCCTGGCCGTTGTACAGAAGGGCCCCTTGGTCACGGCCGCCTCGGCAGTCTCGTAGACACAGGCGTCCAGTCAGAACCTCTTTTCATTTTTATACAGAAAATCATTTTAATAAGTCAATAAACACATCTTTTAATCTTTTAAACAGAATCTTTGCATTATTTCTTTAAAACACGTCCCTAATCTCTAAACTAGGAATAACAGCGCGCCGGTACACATCATTTGGTGGCAGCGGGAGTCAACAATTTTATTATAAAATAAATTGTTGAAGAACCTACGTGTACTATCGCCTTTCCATATAGTTGGAGAAACGGACAATCGTCAGAGCATCAAATATCAAGAGACTCCAGAGCATCTTAGAACCAAAACGAAGAATTTACAGAGCATCGAGATTTTCAAGTACGTGTATTCATGTTATATACAATACGACGTAGGAACGTCGCAAACAAATTACAAAAACCGCAAACGTCAGCACCAGCAACGGCAACGCCGAACGCCGCCGCCGCCGTCGCTGAACCCGTCACCACCACCGAGAGCCGCCCAACGACGAACGTAACCGGAGACCGTCGTGTCAACACGACGCATCAGCCACACCGATCGCGCACGGAGTGTCAAGGACGTCAGCGCCGCCGCATTCGTGATATATCGAAGACGCCGCCGCCGCCGCCGTCGACGCAATAACTAGGTCACAGCTGTTGTCATCGCGTATCAATCAAAACAAACGGTTATCACCATCAACAATGTTATCATATATAGCCGCCTCGTTCTTGTAGTTACCACAATTTTTTTTTTTTTTTTTTTTTTAATAAATCGCAACGCATAAACGCAGGATAATTTATTCGGTTGTGCAGTAATATAAAATTAGTAATAGTACGATTTAAGGGACGGGAAAAATAAATCGAAATCAATATAATAAAAGCGATCGTAATTAATTTTGTACTATTATAATTTTATATATTAATACTTAATTTTGGTGTACGCTTTTCTTTTTATTATTATTTTTTTTTTATTTTTTTTATTTGCTTTTATTTTTGTTATTTGCATGGAATCGGAAAGGTAATTGAGGAAATTAATTAATTAATTAATTAATTTCTATATTGTTTGGTTATTTACTCGGGCTATTATTTATATCAATCGAAGTCTATGTCAGATATTGATCAAAACGAAACCAGTAGTTCTGAAAATCTTATAGATCTAGAAAGTAGTGTTAGTGTCCCTTCTAGCGGGGAATTATACGAACCTTCTGGCGAATTCGACTCCGATGATAGTAGGTACAGCAATATATCTCAGTCGGAACATGTTTTAGATAGGACGAACAATTCTATAGGTATCACTGACTCGGTTCTCGAAGACGCGAGAAACTTATTTAAATTAACTCTTAATCAAAATCAAGCAGTAAAGAAAATAATAATGTCAAAGTTTATGACAACACACCAAGCTTTAAACTGATCCCTTGTTCAATGGGGAAAATGCTGATGATAGTTTTGCATTTCATAATGCATGCGAATATGCGTTACAAAGCATCGACCCAGCAGAGAAAGAAAATCTAATTAGGGGTATAACAACTCGATTATAGGCAAGCCATACGTCCATTTAGACATAAGAAACCTACCACTTATAAGGAACTTAAGGAAACTTTAGACCTCACTGTTAACAAAAAACAAACGTTAACGCATTTACATTCGAAATTATCAACATTTAAGATAGCTTCGGGGGAGTCTATTCAGCAATATAGCGACAGGGCTGAGCAATTATATTACGACATTATAGAAGCATCCATGGCAACAAATGAAATTTCTAATACCGACGATTTATCCAAAATAACAGAAAGGCAAGTTTTATCAGCTTATACCGAAGGGTTACCGCATGATACAAAGATTTTAGTAAAAGCTAGTAGACCGAATAAATTATCGGAGTGTGTCCAAATTGCATTGGAAGAAGAAACTTCACGTAATAATCAAAAAGAAATTCGCAAAAACATTAATGATTATAAAAACAATAGGACTGATTTTAAGCCAAGTAATAGCTACGGAAGCAAGACAAATTCGGTACAAAAATCTAACAGTAGACCACCTGGTGCATGTTTTCGTTGTGGACGTACAAATCATCAGGCAAAACAATGCCGTGCATCAGAAGCCGATCAAGCCCGTTACAGAGAATCGCAAAATAAGAGTAAAACGGAAACAAAAGCTATCAGAATAGTACGTGCAAACTATTGTAAAAAACCGAACCACACTATAAGTGAATGTCGCAAACGAAAGTACGTTAATGAACGTAAGGCACAGGAGCAACAAAGCACTTCGTCGGGAAACGAACAAACGCCGGGTCCAAGTGGCGCTCGCCCGGTGGGGGATATCAAAACAGCCACTCTGAACCTGCAAGGGCTTTCTATTTCCAGGCAGAATTAATTAATAAGCATATCACATTAAAAATTCCTCAGTGCTTGACAAATAGTGTTAAATTACTTATAGATACTGGTAGTGATTTAAATATGATAAAATTATCCACTTTAAGAAATGAAGTCATGGTTGATGAAACTCAAAGTTATCAGCTAAAAGGAATCAATGAATACTTAGTACGCACGCTAGGTTCCGTAATCCTCAATTTAAATCTTGGCACTGAAACCCTTACAACCAAATTCCAGGTAGTCCATGACGATTTCCCAATCCCTCATGAAGGTATTCTAGGAAACCCGTTTCTTACCGAAAATCGTATCGCAATAGATTATTATTCGTCCAAAATCTTTCAAATGAATACCGATCCTCTCAAACTTTCGCCGCGTTCAGAAACCATCGTACCAATCGCTAGCACGAGACCGGAAGGAACAGCTTTAGTAGTCCATTCACAAGTTCTACAAGGAGAAAACGTCCGTCTCGGAAATGTGGTAAACACAGTTAAGCATGGAAAAATATTAGCTATTGCCATCAACACTTCAGAAGAGCACATTACGATACCACCTTTAAATATAGAAGAAATTGAATTTGAGGAGTTCCGAGAAACCTCCACGTTGATCGCGACAAATACTGACGAAATTACGGAAGACACGCATCGCATTAGTCGCATTCGGGAAGCTATACTATATCGAGAGTTAAATGCGGAAGAATCAAATAGTCTCTGGAAGGTGATTAGCGAGTACCCAGATATTTTCCAGCTGGAGGGGGATTCATTCCCTTCTACCGATGCAATACAGCACGAAATCCACCTAAAGGAAGGAGCGAAACCTGTCAACGTTCGACCGTATAGATTGCCATACGCTCACGTCAAGAGATTGTCAGGACAATGGAAGAGTTAGAAAGTAACAATGTTATACAGCCTTCCGAGTCCCCTTGGAACGCACCACTCATCGTGGTCGCGAAGAAACCAGATGCTCACGGAAACCCAAAATACCGAGTGTGTGTTGATTTCAGACGCCTTAATGAACTGACCGTTGGAGATGCATACCCTATACCTAGGATAGACGAAATCTTAGACCAATTAGGCCGGTCGAGATACTATACCACGTTGGATTTGGTTAGTGGATACCATCAAGTATCAATAAAAGCAGAAGATCGTCAAAAAACAGCGTTTTCTACTGACAAGGGCCACTATGAGTTTCGGAGAATGCCATTCGGGTTAAGCGGAGCTCCTAGTACGTTTCAACGCTTAATGAACACAGCTCTAACAGGGATCAACGGGACCAAGGCCTTTGTATATTTAGACGACATAATTGTTTACGCTTCAGACTTACAGGACCATGAATCCAAATTACGGGATGTATTTTCAAGACTCAGAAAGTTTAATCTTCGCTTACAACCATCAAAGTGTCAATTCCTACAGAGAGAGGTGATATATCTAGGACATCTCATTACAGATAAAGGAGTCAAACCTGATCCGGGAAAAATCCAATGCGTACAAAACCACCCAGTTCCCAGAAATACAACGGAAATCAAGCAGTTCTTGGGGTTATCTGGCTATTATAGGAGATTTATTAAAGGATACAGCCCAAACAGCGCAACCACTTACAGCACTTTTAAGCAAAGACGTACCATTTGAATGGTCGACCGAATGTCAAGGAGCTTTTGAAACGCTCAAGCAGAAACTCGTAGAAGCACCAGTATTACAATATCCTGATTTTGAAAGACCATTTATCCTAACCACAGATGCCAGCCAATTCGCAATTGGAAGTATTTTGTCACAGGGTACACCGGGACAGGATCGACCTATCGCATACGCATCCAGAACTCTTAATAAAGCCGAACAAGCATATAGTACGACCGAAAAAGAGTTGCTAAGCATAGTCTGGGCTGTAAAGAACTTCAGACCTTATTTACTTGGGCGTCAATTCAAAATTTACACGGACCACAGACCATTAACTTGGTTGTTTAATGTAAAAGATCCAGGTTCAAGACTTCTACGTTGGAGATTAAAGTTAGCCGAATACCAATATGAAGTAATTTACAAAACTGGAAAGTCCAATACCAACGCTGACGCACTAAGTCGAATAATGGAAGTTAAAGTCATGCAAACCAGGTCTCAACAACAATCAGCAGAATCACTTATAAATGTGAAACTCTTCCACGAGTACATATCGGATAGTGAATGTCAAAATCATCGGAACACACGAGTCCAGGAGGTAACTGGAGACCTCTTCACCCGTTCAGAAGAATTCCATTTACTACACTGCGTGTCGGCTGATCTAAAGCTGAATCAGGGTATCGCCCTGGAATTTCGAAGGAAATTCGGACACCTACAGAATTTGAAACTTCAGCGCCCGAAAAAAACCGAGGTAGCATACTTTCAATTGGGAGCACGATACATCATCAACCTCGTAACGAAGGATAAATTCTGGCAAAAGCCAACTTTGGAAGACATGTACATTTCTTTACGGAACCTCCGATTTTTTTGTCAAGAATTTGAAATCAAGAACCTAGCCATGCCCAAAATTGGTTGTGGATTAGACCAATTAGATTGGCCTACGGTGTTACGAATGATCAAGTACATATTTCAAAACTCAGAAATTAATATACAGATATTCTCTAAACAAAGTGTTTCCGCACTAGATAAACAACAAATTATAAGTGAACATCATTCGGCAGTACTTGGTGGACATCGTGGAGTCAATCAGACAGTCAAGCGAATTCAGAAGCAGTTTGATTGGGAGGGGCTAAGTCAAGATGTCACTGAATTCATTAGCAAATGTTCATCCTGTCAAACGAATAAGACTTCGTCGCGTAGTACCAAGCAACCAATGGTAATCAGTACCACCGCATCCGAACCCTTTGAAAGAGTATTTATCGACGTAGTTGGTCCACTCACTCGATCTTATCAAGGAAATGTATACATCCTCACCCTTCAGTGTGACTTAACCAAATTTTCGGTGGCAACACCCATGGCTAACAAAGAAGCTAATACGGTAGCGTATCATTTCGTCACCTCATTTGTGTGCATTCACGGTATTCCACAGAATCTAATAAGCGATCAAGGAACCGAGTTCCTTAATAAAATCTTTTCCGAAACATGTAAATTAATAGGAGTAAAACGCATAAATACATCTCCATACCACCCACAAGCGAATGGTGCACTAGAGAGGAGTCACCGCACGCTAGGAGAATACCTCAGACACTATGTAGATGCAGACCAACAGAATTGGGATACCTACATACCATACGCCATGTTTACTTACAACTCATCGGAACATCAATCCACTGGCAAACAACCTTATGCACTTCTCTATGGGAGAACCTTACAAGTACCCTCATCACTAACAAAACCACCGGAACCACAGTATAACTACGACGATTATCAAGAAGAACTTAAACAAAGGCTACGAGAATCTCATCGTATAGCTCGAGAACGTTTAATGAAGAACAAAATCAAAACCAAGGCTAGTTATGATCAAACGTCAAATCCAATAACGATTCATGTTAACGATAGAGTGCTTATTCAGGACAAAACTAGAAAGGGTAAGTTAAGCCCTAAATGGTTAGGCCCATACGTCGTACTGGAAATCAACGAGAACGAGAATGTGACAATACAGAGAGGGAAACGGAAAACCAAAGTCCATAAGAATTTAGTGAAAATATTTAAAGAGTAGCCATATGGAATTACTAATTTGTACATATCTTTTTTTTTTATATGCACCTTTTCCTTAACGGCACACTAATTCATTAATATTGGGGAAGTTCTTAGATCTTATAGCAACTACTTTGTAACATAATCGAAATCTTACAGGCTGGTAGCAACTGTCCCACTGGATGTGCAAGCAGAAAGTATTACACAACTTCCAGAAAGTCTAATTAGCTTGAATACCTTCTCGGACCACATGGGGATGTACTATGAATTCAGGGAACATATCAAACTCACTAACACAGATTGGAACCTCATAACTTTTGTGGATTTATCCAATTTTAATTCAAAATTTCAGTTGTTAAGGTCAACATATAAAGCCACGGCAGAAGTTTGCACTGATCTACAATATAAAGTTAATGTAACCGAATTCTGGCATCCATGCAAACAATTCGATCAATCCATTAATACATATTTTTTCGAAATCGAAGCCAATCTGGAAAATATTTGGACAACAATAGGGCAGGATACTAGTGCGGAAGGACGAGTTCGTCGCAGTTTTGGTACTTCACTCACCAAGCTGGCAAAAGTATTATTCAGCTCAAAATCATTTTTAGATGTAAATTCGATTCTTCAAGGGATTAAGGATCTTTCCATGACGAAACAACCGACAAGTGATTTAGTAGAAAATCAAACTAGATTATTCCAAACAACTATGAGTGAGATTTCAAAATCGATCAGCAACATATCCGACCATCAACAAAAGCTCAAAGAAAATTTTCAACTTCTACAAACTCAGGCAAACAAAAATTCTATGACAGTGAATACATTAATGGTAAAAACCACTTTGTTAGAACAATCTATTATTTTAGAATCACTCCTTAATCAATACGCGTACGAAACGCAAAATCTCATTTCTATTATAAATTCAGCAATTCATGGAAAAATTCACTCCACAGTATTACCACCAATTAAGCTTATTAAGGAACTTAAAGCAATCCAATTAACGTTACCTGCAGGAACCCAACTTCCAGTAGAACCAAAAATACAGAATGTACCAGAGTTTTTCTCAATATCTTCTGTTTCCATACTACAAAAAGATTTTCTTCTCGTTTTTGCATTGCATTTCCCTATAATCACTGTAAATAGCTACGACATGTATCACCCCATTCCATTACCCTTTTTTATGAAGGAGGACAATGCTGTTATCATTGAGCCAGAGATTGATTATATAGCTTTTAGCGATGATAGCGAATTCTATTTCACCTTGACTCAACAACAAAGTGATTCTTGTACTAGGCTAACTTCATACACTATTTGCAAAGGCAATGAACCAATTCAACGAAGGGCATCCTCTAAAATGTGCGAGGTAGAAATCTTAAAAAATCCGCAATTTCTTCCGATTTCATGTAAAAGTAAATACATAAAACTTGATGTAAGCATTTGGAACCGATTATTTAAAACGGATTCTTGGATTTATTGTACTCGTTCTGAATTTGTAACCCTAAATTGTAAAAACCCTCAAAAATCATTCCAGTTTAATATTAAAGGCATTGGCCGACTTAGTATCTCTCCTTCTTGTATACTACACACAACTATGGCAATAATGTCACCTATCTTAAACACATTTATTAACCATACATTAGATTTAGTACCGGAAAGTCCGTTGTTTAATATAAGTAGCATCAAGGAATTAGATATAGAAGATATTAATCCCCATACACTCAGTCATTTTGGTTTATATAAAAATCTCCGCCAAGCAATACGTGAATCCACAATAGAACGAAAATCGAATAATAGAATAACAGAAAACATTTTAATAGTTCCAATGGAATATCATATTATTGTAGAATATCTTTGTATTTTAATAGTAGTAATAGTTATCGTATTTTTATTTGTAAAATCAAAAAAGCAAAAAACCTATGTTTATAAGCCAGAAATAGCAGAAACTGAATGTTAATTTTTCTGTAATTATATATATATTGTTTTTTTTAGTATATTAAGTCGCAGGGACTGCTCTGGTTTGGCCCTGGGGGCATGTTATATGTAAGCATAGTATGTAGTATATAGTTATATTAGAGTATAATATTTGTATTATGATATGTATACTGGCGTACGTGACTACGGAGCCGGACGCTCGACCAGGAATCTGCTGATCCAGCGATTCCCACCCTGGCCGTTGTACAGAAGGGCCCCTTGGTCACGGCCGCCTCGGCAGTCTCGTAGACACAGGCGTCCAGTCAGAACCTCTTTTCATTTTTATACAGAAAATCATTTTAATAAGTCAATAAACACATCTTTTAATCTTTTAAACAGAATCTTTGCATTATTTCTTTAAAACACGTCCCTAATCTCTAAACTAGGAATAACAGCGCGCCGGTACACATCACGTGATTCCGATTTGGTAAATACTGCTACAGATTATAAATACTATATTAAAAAATAGTACGACTATATGACTGCTCCATTTGCAGTTTTTTTTCGAAAATTCGAGTCCCAGGGTGGAGTAGTGTGTCGGAAACGAGAGTAGGTACCGTGTAGGTATCGCTATATACATACATATATACATGCGCCTCGAGGTTCGATTTTTTTCGCAAATCTCACGTTTTGAAGCTGGCGGACACGGTCCTCCGCTCAAACGCCCCTTTGTCGGACGCACAATCCGCGTTCGCCATTCGCGGGGACGGCGACGCGGCTTAAGAGTCATAGATTTGACTCGGATTTTCATCTCAGTAGGCGTTAGGACAGGTGACTCGAGGGTCGTGGGTTCAATCCCAGCCGCTGGATATATCGATAATTTGCGGCGGCCGTGAAAAAATTGATTTTTTTTTTTCGCGTTTTTTTTTTCGTCGTTTCGTTATCACTTCCGTCTTATCATTTTTTTGTTCCGATTTTTTTCAAAAATTCGAGTTTTAGCTCCTTTTGGTCGTATTACCCTCCCCGTTTGAATCTTATTCGCGTTCCCCGCAAAATTTATAGCCGGTGCGCGGCCCTACTTTTGCACAGACGAGTCCCGGGAAAGGGAGTAGGTACCTATTGTGTAAGTATCGCTATATACAGCAATAAATACATGCGTCGCGTCTTTTTTTGCGGTTTTTTTCTAAAATTTGAAAATATGCGACAAAAAGTTCGATTTTTCATACACACTTTCATACACATAATACATAAGTCATAACACAGTGATGCACCATTATAATTATGCAATTATAATTACTAAATAATTTAAAACATCATAAATATCATATGACATTAAATAAATTGGTAGGTAGGTACAAAATATATTATATACAGTCGTACAATATTATTATGATAGTAGGTACTTACGAAGATAAATGCCAAAAAATTGTATAGTGTATTCATTTATACATACCTACATTTAATAGGATAGTATTCGTAAAAATAATAAAAGTCATAAAAGTAATCATAAAATTAGATTTTGTCGACTTATTTGTTATAACCGCGAAAACATATCAATGATTACATTGATTACAGTGAAGCCTAACATAAAACACCTGATAACTGTTCTCTATAATTATCAAAAAATACAATTTTATTACCTCCTGTATGCTTTTTGATATATGAACGGCCGTTTCGAGCACTTTTCGCTGTAGGCGGATTGTCCGTTCGGGAATCGAATTTCACCCGAGATGACTGATAGCTAGACACTCAAACTCAGAATCCGAATTTCCAATTTCAACACACGCACTCCAGAACCGGACATACACGCCCGGTGCATGGTCTGCGATCCGACGTAGTCGGATTGCCTACGTGACTAGCTACTTGCATACGAGCGACTTACACCCCCACTGCATCCGACACTCGAGAATCGACTTTCACCCGAGATGACTGATAGCTAGACACTCAAACTCAGAACCTGAATTTCCGATTTCAACACACATACGAGAACCGGACATACACACCCGGTGCATGGTCTGCGATCCGACGTAGTCGGATTGCCTACCTGACTAGCTACTTGCATACGACCGACTTACACTCCCACTGCATCCGATCCACCGCAGGCGGATTGTACGATCGGGAATCGACTTTCACCCGAGATGACTGATAGCTAGACACTCAAACACAGAATCCGAATTTTTCCTACCTGGCTGGCTGTGTCTAACGATCGACTTGAATCGCGTGACTTACGACTAGACACTCTTCCGAGTTCAAAAATTACCGCTTAACCAGTGCTGCCAACACGACAAAACACAATATCCGACGACCCCCCCTTCCCGCCGCAGGCTTGATCAAAAAACCCAGCATCGCCGACAAAGATGCACCACCGCACACACAGTCTTTCCGCCGTAGGCGGGATGACAAACACCGGAATCTAGTCCTATACTATAAAGCAAGAAACCGAGGGCGCAGCCTATGTTTTAATTCCGAACTAGCGTAAGCAACTCACCAATGAGAAAATTACATTTCTAACCGCGGGCGGTCTCCCGGCGGCGGCGGAGCCGTCGCTGCGTTATCACTCCTCTTATCACTTTTTGCCGTTTTTTTCAAAAATCAAAGAAATTTCGAAAAAAATCGAGTTTTACCGCCCCGGGGGGCCTCGGGCGGCCCCGTTCGGACCTTATTCGCGTTCCTCGGTAAATTTATAGTCGGCGCGCGGCCCTACTTTTTTCCCGGCGGGCCCGCGGCGGCGGATGTCGCGTGCGATACGAGCGCCGCCGTCGCGCGCGTTTTTTGCATTTTTTTTCGAAAATTCGAGTTTTAGGCGTTTTGGGGCGTATCGACCTCCCCGTTTGGATCTTATTCGCGTTCCCCGCTAAATTACAGTCGGCGCGCGGCCCTACTTTTTCAAAAACGAGTCCCCCGGCGGACGATTCGATCGCCGAGAGCGCCGCGTCGTCGCCGATTCGACGGTTTTCTCGAGTTTTTCGACTAGAGTCGCTTTTAGCACCTCTACGAGACGTCCGACCTCCCCGTCGGCGACGTATTCGAGTTCCACGCTAAATTTATAGCCGGCGCGCGGACCTACTTTTTCAAAAGCGAGTCCCGGGGAGGAGAGGCGTCGCTCAAACGAGAGTAGGTACCGATGGGGTATCGAGTGGGTACCGCTATATACGGGCATAAATACGTGCGTCCGAGGTTCGATTTTTTTCGCGAAGCTCGGGTATTATACGTCCGAGGGCGGCGGAGCCGGTCGTCCTCTCGCCGACGCTGTCGGATCGCCCGCTCAAACGCCCTTTGACGGCCGTCCAAACGGCGTTCACCTTTCGCGAGCACGGCGACGCGGCTTAATCCTATACTATAAAGCAAGAAACCGAGGGCGCAGCCTATGTTTTAATTCCGAACTAGCGTAAGCAACTCACCAATGAGAAAATTACATTTCTAACCGCGGGCGGTCTCCCGGCGGCGGCGGAGCCGTCGCTGCGTTATCACTCCTCTTATCACTTTTTGCCGTTTTTTTCAAAAATCAAAGAAATTTCGAAAAAAATCGAGTTTTACCGCCCCGGGGGGCCTCGGGCGGCCCCGTTCGGACCTTATTCGCGTTCCTCGGTAAATTTATAGTCGGCGCGCGGCCCTACTTTTTTCCCGGCGGGCCCGCGGCGGCGGATGTCGCGTGCGATACGAGCGCCGCCGTCGCGCGCGTTTTTTGCATTTTTTTTCGAAAATTCGAGTTTTAGGCGTTTTGGGGCGTATCGACCTCCCCGTTTGGATCTTATTCGCGTTCCCCGCTAAATTACAGTCGGCGCGCGGCCCTACTTTTTCAAAAACGAGTCCCCCGGCGGACGATTCGATCGCCGAGAGCGCCGCGTCGTCGCCGATTCGACGGTTTTCTCGAGTTTTTCGACTAGAGTCGCTTTTAGCACCTCTACGAGACGTCCGACCTCCCCGTCGGCGACGTATTCGAGTTCCACGCTAAATTTATAGCCGGCGCGCGGACCTACTTTTTCAAAAGCGAGTCCCGGGGAGGAGAGGCGTCGCTCAAACGAGAGTAGGTACCGATGGGGTATCGAGTGGGTACCGCTATATACGGGCATAAATACGTGCGTCCGAGGTTCGATTTTTTTCGCGAAGCTCGGGTATTATACGTCCGAGGGCGGCGGAGCCGGTCGTCCTCTCGCCGACGCTGTCGGATCGCCCGCTCAAACGCCCTTTGACGGCCGTCCAAACGGCGTTCACCTTTCGCGAGCACGGCGACGCGGCTTAAGAGTCATAGAATTGACACGGATTTTCGTCTGAGTAGTTGGCTAGGTTGGTTAGGCGTTAGGATAGGTGACCCGAGGGTCGTGGTTTCGAAACCGCCGCCCGGGAATTTCGATAATTTGCGGCGGCCGTGATAAATCGAATTTCTTTTTTTCGAGTTTTTTTTTTCGTCACATTTTTTTTTTTTGGCAAAAAAAATATTAATATAATATATTAAAGTAGATATTTTAAATTGTAACTAAATTGTATAATAATAATAATAATACTTGATTTTACCGTGACCAACGCACCTATATGTTTCTTTTATAAATACAATATAATATAACTAACCTATATGACATATATGTTGTAGTACCTACTTGATATATTACGGTTTTTAAGGGATTCCGATTTGGTTAAATATTGTTTATATACGATATTAATAAACTAATAGATCTAATGGAACTGATTAAACTCTGCCAGTTAAATAGTACGACTATATGACTGCTCTTTTTGCCGTTTTTTTCGAAAATTAGAGTTTTAGCCCCTTTCGGTCGTATCACCCTCCCCGTCGACTACTTATTCGCGTTCCCTGCTATATTTACTGCCACAGACGAGTCCCGTGGTGGAGTAGTGTGTCGGAAACGAGAGTATTTACCGTGTAGGTATCGCTATATACAGGCATATATACATGCGTCGCGTCGTTTTATGGCCAGTTTTAGCACTTTTCGACACTTCTGCCCTCCCCGTTGACGACTTATTCGCGTTCCCCTCTAATTTTATAGGCCGCGCTTTCTCCCGGACGAGTCCCCCGGTCGCCTCCAACTCCTTTCCCCGTCGAAGACGTATTCCCGTTCCCCGCTACGTCGGCAAGTTCTATTTTTTTAGACGTCCGTGGGCGGCGAAACGGCTTAAGAGTCGTTGATTTGACACTACTTCTCAACTTCTCAAAAAACGAGTCCCGTGGCGGAGCGGGGTCGCGGAAAGCGGACGTCCCGCTGCTCCGCCGTCGAGTAGGTATCACTATATTCGTGTGGTTCGATTTTTTTCGCAAAATCGACGTCCGAGGGCTCAGATCGCCAGCTACCGGGACGCTGAAACGGTTTAAGAGTCATAGATTTGACTCCGGTTCTCAACTCAGTAGATAGGTAGGTAGGTTAAGGCGCAAGTGTGGATGACCCGTGGTCGTACGTTCGAACCCGACGGCTTTACCGCCTTTAATAAGTCTGATTATAAGTTTATGCTCAATGTTTACGTCATATTTTTAATATACATATATATAATTATGATGTATGATATAGGTACATATTATTATACAATTATTATTACGATTTAGGAGCGACACTGTGGTCTGCGATACTACAGTGCGACCGTTCTTATACGCGACATTATACGATCGGAGTGTGATGGAGTGGGGAACAACTTTGGCGACGCGACACGCGCCCGTTTCGACCTGCCTGATCACGAGGTGATCAGCCCTCTTGCAACGCACATCGACTGTCACGGAAAAGCCTAATACTTTGTGTTATTAATTAATATTCAGTGCTTTCCCTTGACTTTTGTTATTCTGCATTGAGCGCTTTTCACACACCGGTAAGTAAACTTTTATATCTACTACTATACTATATACTATTCAGATAAACTACAGGTGCATTCATGGCGGCGCGTATCGCGAACGAACATAATGTTTTCACCACCTACAGACATCGTTTTCCGCTGTTTCGTGTTTTTTCCGTACACTTTGAATACCTATAACGTTTTTTATATCCGCATTCGTATTAGCTGTCGCCGAAGTCGACGTGTAAGTCCGTCGGCCGTTTCGGCGCGTTACCATTGCAGTACACGTGTTTTATCGCTATTTTTTGTGCTACTACGAGCTGGGTATGTAATTTTTCTATTTTTTATGTGCATCACGTTAGCCGGTGTGTACCTATTCATTCTAAAAATAACACAAGTCTCATACATCACCGCTGATAACAAACTGATACAGTCATTATATTCGATTGCAACGATTTTTTTACGAGTATTCAGCATTTACTTTTCATGATTATATTATATTCGTTTGTGATGTTTTTAGGCTATTCAAAATGGTCAAACGCTGCGCGCTATGCGGAGTTGTGGACAACAACGACGATGACGTTTCCGTACACAGGTATTTCACACAACACGTTAAATATAAATTTATCATAATAAATTATGTGTCGCCACTTAGATTTCCAATCGCCGTACAACGTCGTCTTCAGTGGGTGGCATTTGTGGTGGACCAAGGTTTTCCCGTGAACCACACATCTCAGCTGTGTTCGAGGCATTTCGTCCCCGGTATCGACTACGCTGTGGGAAACGCGCTGCGCCGCCGTTTGAGGCCCGCAGCAGTGCCGTCTTTGGTGAGTATATTCATTGCAGTGCACCATGCCTGTATGCCCGTCTGGCTGGACTTCTAATACTAATACTGTTGTGTACTCTCATGGGTTTAATGTACCTACTGTGTCTTTCAAACTTGTGGCTAACGACAAGCAACCTAACTTAATTTGATAACTTAACTCAATGACATTCAACGTTTTTGTTGCAACATAATGCATATAAGCTCACACAAGTATACTAATAAACATGATAATCGTGTCTTTATCATTTCAAGTTTGATCAATTTTCACAACATTTACAATATGGAAATTACTTAATATAATGTTGGATAGTGTAGCCCACTGTAGTGAATATAATATAATATAATATAACATAGAATACACTATGCTTTTAGATACATATTATTGTTTACATATTATTGTTTCTGTACATAACTGCTACTGCTATATAATGCTAACCTACCTACTATACTATACTGGCTCGGTACAACATTCTTGAAAACTATTAGGTATATATAAACTTTTGTGTAGAAATTAAATTGTAGAATAACTTGAACGACATTCAATTGTGTTTCCGCTGTTTTAGATTTCAGTTGCATATCAAACACTGGGTCTAGATTAACTTATAACTATTCTAATATATCAACTTTTACTATGGGTATATTGACCTAAACAGAACACTTAACGTTTTCTTACACAGTTCTCAATACTACTACTACTACTACTACTTACTTAGTACATAGGGCTACTCTCATTTATTTGTAAGTACCAATGATATAATTTCACATCCAATGACAATAAGTAGTGTCTAACCTGCGGTTGAAATTTGTTACATGTTTAATTATTCACTGTGCTCTTAGATACATATTATATGCATTGTTTCTGTACATAACTCTTTGTGAATTGTATACTGGATAAGTATTTTATCATTTCACGTATTGTCTTATTGTTAGCAATTTATACAACTAACTTTGTTTGTACTACAGTGTAACATATTTACTACTATATTCTTCTTTTTATTGTTGGAAGTTAAAATTCTGTATTAAATTACACTTTATTTTTATTCATTTTGTTAAAATTATAAACTGTATACCCACTCCTACGAAATAGGTAGTGTAAGTCACAGTTAACTCTCTGTTGGGTATTTACAACCAATGAACAAAATAATACAACTACTACTACTACTACTACTACTTACTACTGACCTAGGTATACTCTCCTTTATTTGTAAGTTGTGTACTAGATAGGCATTTTATCATTTAACATGTGGTACTCTTAGAAATGTTTATATTATTTCTAAAGTTAATACAATAAATTTGTTTACGTTTATTCCGTGTTAATATTCACTGTGATCTTAGATACATATTATATAAATAGTTTCTGTACATGACTTAGGTTACTCTGCTATACCTACTTATACTTTACAATACTGTACTGGCTCGGTACAACATTCTTGAAAACTAAATGTCTATTTTATCATAAGAATTCCATTCAGCTTATTATATTATAATTGTATGTAAAGAATAACTTGAACGACATTCAATTGTGTTGCCACTGTTTCAGATTTCAGTTGCATAACAAACGCTGGGTCAAGCTCATACATTGACTAAAATTTGATACCTAGATTAACTTACAACTATACTTATATATCAACTTTGACCTAAACAGGACACTTCACGTTTTGCTATATAAATTAACATTTTCTTAATGTTACTACTACACAAAGTTGGTATTACTAGACTCTTTACTAAACTCTCCTTTTTTTGTGAATTGTGTAGGTACTGGATATGTGTTTTATCGTAGTGTTCATCACTTTCTTTACTGTATTTATACAACTAACTTTATTTGTAACACAGTGTAACATATTTACTACTGATGTGTGTTATTTGATACATAGTGGTGATAGATATAGGTGTACTTGATTTTGTCACATTGAATACCCTGTATGATTTTATTAGTGCAACAAAAACCTTACACTCAACTTATCATATAATAATTTCATATAAATGCACTATGAGTACATACACTTACTGTTGTGTATGAACACACAACCATTAAAAGTTCAATTCTTTGTATTTTAACTTTTATTATGGGTATTCACAACATAACCAATGAACAAATTACTTAAACATTTTCTTACATCTTACTACTATTACTACTACTGCTACCATTACTTACACCTGGCCCAGGTGTGTACTAGATATGTAGTACTCTTAGAAACACTTACTGTTATACAGTGCAATACGTTTTTACAATGTTTCAAAGTTATTGTTGTTAGAAAGATTATAACCATGTATGAATGCGCAACCATTTATACATTCTTCTGTGAATTTCTTTGTTTTTTGATTGGCTCTTGATTTTAAAGTTAAAATTGTTTACTACAATGACAATTTTAGATTATACTACGATGTAAAAGATTGTACCTATTGAGGTTAGGTTAAGCGTTGAGTATTGATTTGACGTTCAATGCACAAAAAAATATTAGATATTTAATATTGTACCTACTATAAACTCAAGTTATTACTATCAAGTTATTGTCGTTGGATTTAATAGTTCATTCAACCAAACATATGTGTTTTATCATAGTGTTCAATACATTCTTTACTTTATTTATAGTGGTGATAAATATAGGTGTGCTTGATCTTATCACATTGAAGACTCTTTGAAATTAGTGTAACATAAACCTTACATTCAACTTATCCTATAAGAATTTCACATAAATGCACTTATTGCATATGAGTATACACGGTATAACACATGAGCACATTACACCTAACCAATACAAGATTATATTAAATATATATGAACACACAACCATTAAAACTAGACTACCTAATAGGTACTTGCATTAAGTCATTGTGGTTGGTTAACATTCTATATTATTTGCTGTTTCATTAAACTCTGGGTAAAGCTTAATATGAAAATACTTGAACGTTTTCTTACACAGTTCTTAATATTACTAATAGTACTACTACTACTACTACTACTACTACTACTACTACTACTACTACTACTACTACTACTACTACTACTACTACTACTACTACTACTACTACTACTACTACTTAATACTGACCTAGGTCTACTCTCCTTTATTTGTAAGTTGTGTTCTACATAAGTATTTTATCATTTCACATCCAGTAGTGTCTAATCTACGGTTAAAATTTGTTACATGCTTAATTATTATTCACTTTGCCCTTAGATACATATTATATACATTGTTTCTGTACATAACTTATACTTTACTTTACTACTATAGGTACTATATAACATTCTTGAAAACTAAATGTCTATTTTATCATAAAAACTTTCATTCTACTTATTATATTATAATTGTATAGAAATGAAATTGTAGAATAACTTGAACGGCATTCAACTGTGTCAACTGGGTCAAGCTTATTTTCATACATTGACTAAAATTGTATACTTACTTATAACTATATTCACACATTAACTTTTACTATATTGCTCTAAACAGAAGAACACTTGACACATTTTCTTAATGTTACTACTACACAAGTAGGTATTCTAGACTCTTTACTAACCTCTCCTTTTTTTTTGTATTGGATAAGTGTTGCATACTTTCTTTACTTTATTTATACAACTAACTTTGTTTTTACTACAGTGTAACATATTTACTACTGATGTGTGTTATTTGATACATAGTGGTGATCGATATAGGTGTACTTGATTTTATCACATTGAAAACCATGTATGATTTTATTAGTGTAACAAAAACCTTACATTCAACTTATCATATAATAATTTCATATAAATGCACTGTGAGTACATACACTTACCGTTGTGTATGAACACACAACCAGTAAAAGTTCAACTTATTGTATTTTAACTTTTATTATGGGTATTCACAACACAACCGATGACCAAAATACTTAAACATTTTCTTACATCTTACTACTACCTACTGACCTAGGTCATTTGTAAGTTGTGTACTAGATATGTAGTACTCTTAGAAATAACACTTACTGTTAAACAGTGCAATACATTGTTACAATGTTTCAAAGTTATGGTTGTTAGAAAGATTATAACTATGTATGAATGCGCAACCAATTATACATTCTTCTGTGAATTTCTTTGTTTTTTGATTGGCTCTTGATTTTAAAGTTAAAATTCAGTTTATCTGTTTACTACAATGACAATTTTAGATTATACTACAGTGTAAAAGATTGTACCTATTAAGGTTAGGTTAAGCTTTGAGTATTGATTTGACGTTCAATGCACACAAAAAATATTAGGTATTTAATATTGTACCTACTATAAACTCAAGTTATTGTCGTTGGATTTAATAGTTCATTCAACCAAACATATGTGTATTATCATAGTGTTCAATATATTATTTACTTTATTTATGGTGGTGATAGATATAGGTGTACTTGATCTTATCTCTTTGAAGACATAAACCTTACATTCAACTTATCCTATAAGAATTTCATATAAATGCACTTATTGCATATGAGTATACACGGTTAAACACATGAGCACATTACACCTAACCAATACAAGATTATATTAAATATATATGAACACACAACCATTAAAAGTTCAACTCACCGTATTTTAACTTTTATTATGAGTATTTACAACCAATGAACAAAATACTTATACTATTTACTACTGACTCAGGTCTACTCTCCTTTAATTGTAAGTTAGACATGTTTATGATATTTAAATGCCCATATAATTTCATAGAAACGCACTTAACCATGCTACATTAGAAAATAAACCATAGATTACCTATGTTTACATAACTGATATTGTATACTTAACATTGTGTGTGTTTATACAGTCGAGTGAAAGTAATTATATACATTCTACTGTTTTTTTTTTTCTTAGACGTTGTTACTAATACTTTAGTGCAGCATTTCTCTTTGAGTATGGATTTTGACGTTCAATGCACAAACATAATATTATATAATATTTAATTATTTAGAATTATAAAAAACCTTAATTTTGTACCTACTCTAAACTGTACCTAACTTTTAGGTACTTGGTGATGACGCGGATGGAGAGGAGGACGTGGAAAGAGTGGTGGTCCAGATGGACGTAGTGGAAGAAGTGGAGGTCCAGAGAGAGGACGTGGACATGGTCGACCGTCAGGTGGAGGAGAATGGGGAAGTGGAAGTGGCAGAAGTCCAGATGGATGGGATTGAGGACGTGGAAGTGGTGGAGGACGTGGAGTACGTGGAAGTGGAAGTGGCAGAGGAGGTTGAAATGGTCGACGACGGGGTGGAGGAAGTGGAAGTGGCAGATGAGGTGGAAATGGTCGAGGAAGTGGAAGTGGCCCACGACGGGGTGGAGGACGACTTCCCGGTAGAAGATATTGAGTACGTGGTAGTGGTCGAACTACCCGTAGGGCGTGCGCCAATGATAAACCGGCAAGCGGGCGTAACACACCCGGTTCCAGAGCGGCACTACGTGGGTGCACTGGACAGAGTCTGCAGACATTGTTACGCCCGCCACTTCAGTGGCGAGGAAACGTCCCGGGGTCATTTCAACACGTGTTGTAACAACGGCCAAGTGACCGCTGCAGGACAGCACGCGTTGTTGCCCGTCCCCTATTTAATACAGAGTTTATTTATAGATGATTCACAGGATGGCCGTAGATTCCGGGCGGACATTCGGCGTTACAACAATGTTCTGGCATTCGCTGCGTTTACCTGCGACGCAAACGACAGGCGTTTGCCAGGGCGGGGACCGCCGGTGTGGATTGTCCACGGTCAGACCTATCGGAGGACCAACAATGAGGTGGCCGTTGCCCCGGGAAGTGCCAACAACTGTCAGTTGTATTTTTTGGAGTCCGGAGAGGCCAACCACCGGCGTCTCGATATTGCACGACAGAGCAATCATGAACTGTCCGAAATCGTCATAGGATTATTGGACGGTTTGCTGCGGGACATCAATCCGTATGCGATGGCTTTTATGTAAGAAAACTTTAACTATTATATTTATTAACACTAGGTATGTGAATTGCCCCCCTTAGAGTAGCACAACCATACCAACTATTATTATTCTTATTATCTATGTAACCCTTATAGTAAATTCTAAGTAGATGTTTTATTGTTACCTATTCTGTGTGACTCTCTAAGCTTACTACACCCACACACACACACACACACACACACACACACACATATTTATAATATACATTTTATTTTATATTGTGTTAATAAACATAATAATAATAATATATTCATTTAGCAACGAAAAGTTTAAGTTATAGATAATAGATGAATAATGACAGACAAGTTTCCTGTAAAATCAGAAAAGCTGAGTTGATATTATAATAATTGTTATAAAGAGAATGTGTTCATAATTATAAAATAGAAAATATTTAAAAGATAGTTAAACGAAATAGTAAACTTCAAAAACGGGTTGAATACAATAGAAAATGTTTCAATAGCTGTTTCTTATAGCTTATAGCTTATTCCTACCAAGTTAAATGCACTGAATGATATTTACATACCATTATATTACCTACATTAGGTTAGGTTATATAATACATTTACAAAAACCTATTTTCTATTGGTTAATACTTATTTGTTATTTAAGATACCTAAGGTATAATACATGCAATTAATTTGTTGTTAATACTTGGAGTCAATACTCAATGATATAACATTAAATATGACATAGGGTTCGGATGTTTATGATTTAAGATATTTATGTAATTTCGAAGTAAAAGAGATACATTGAGATACATTTAACAATACATTAATACATTTTAATTCTCTACGCTTATTATACCTACACACAGACACACAAATATTTAAAATATCACTGCTACCAATATGGAGGTAAATGGTTTTAAATTTTACTTTACTATTATTACACATACAATTATTTCTAACAATATAGAGATAAATGCACTGTATATAATATTAATATACTATTAGGTTACATAGGTACCTACATTATATTTTAGTTTACAAATCCTTAACTCCAAATACACCAATTACCATCTCCTTTGTAATTACAATTCACAATTATTTGTACACATCATGGAGTGTGATAAACATAAATATATAAATGTCTATTCGTTTCAGGAACATGCGTCAGGTGTGGCTGGCAGAAAGAGCCCTAGCCGATCCCGCAGCTGTACCACCTAGACCAGTCAGGATGCATTTTGTCGAAGATGTGGCCCGGGATAGGGGCCGGAACAACCTGCCAACCGCAAATGAAGTTGCGGCCGTGTTCGTAGGTGAAGGTGGTCTTCCTCCCAGACACATCAATCTGGTCATCTACGACACCAATCCAATCGACCAGCAACGGAGGACGCAATTCATACCAGCAGGTTAGTTAATTAATATTAGTAGTATAGATTTGTATGTTCACAGTCTTTTTTTTGTGTCACCACGGTAATTTCACAACGTCCAAGGGAGGATGTCCCCCTTGGACACAATAATTTTACCGTGTAAAAATTATGAAGAATTTACACACTTTTTACACGGTAATTTCACACCGTCCAAGGGAGGATGTCCCCCTTGGACACAATAATTTTACCGTGTAAAAATTATGAAGAGTTTGCACACTCAAACAAACCTTATTACTAAAATGAAATAATTATTTAAAATACAGAACACAAGTTATGTAATAATAGATTTTTTTATTATTGAAAATTAATTCTTAAATATATTTACACAAGTTTTCTTACTTCTCTAGTAAAAGGTACATATTCTACAATACGATCATGAATTAATAAACAATAAGCAGTTACACCTGTAAGCGAATCTGAAGCTTCAATTTCCAATTGAACATCCACTGCTGAGGCTGTGGCTGAATCGTTCTGTTTTGAAGTGTCGATAACTATAATTGGTGCGTTTGCTACAAAAGTAGAAGGACTCAATATCGGGTTACGAATACTTTTTTCATAGTACGATTCTTGAAAAGATGTATACATATTATACAATAAGGTGAAATTATTTTTCGAAAAATCTAAATTCAAATTATCGTATGGATAAGCTATCGAGTTCAGAAATACTTTAACGTTTGTTAGATTACAATGATCAAATATACTACAATCTTTTGATAACACATTTTTGCGTCCTTTCTGTAATCCAATTATGATGAATCGTGGTTTTTTCTAATTTTGAAGCAGTTTTCAAATTCCACACAACTTTTTTAGTGGTTCCGAGTTCAGGATATTCAAAAGTTTCAAAAGATCTAAAAGGGATAAATAGACTTTTTTCTTTTTCTATAAGTTTCAATAATTTTAGCCTTTCTTCATCGTCGACCGTTATATGTGGAACCTTCCAGACTATTTTATTTAAGGTAACTTTACCTTCAGTAACAGTAGCACCACTTTTAGCTTGTAAAGCATTTAAATCACTATGACTTCGAGTTAATATTAATTCCAATCTAGAATTCACTAATATTCTTTTATAGTCTTCAAACAAACCTAGCCAATATTTCAATGGAATGCAAGCACTAAATTCACCTTTGTCATTTTCCGATTGCGTTAAGTTTTTAAAATTCCAGCCAGCATTTTCATAGCAATTTAGTTATCTGGCGTACAGGATAAGTAACCTTTCAACGAGCTAGTGATTCCAAGAACACGTGTGCTATCTACTTCTATCCCATTGATTTCCAATCGTATTTGTTCGAAGAGGTAAGAGTAACCATTATTAGTTAGTTTCACTTTGGTAGCATCAGTAATTGTCCCCCCCAAAAAAATAAAGCTTTCGTGTAGATATGGATAAACATCCGTTTGCTGGATTGATATACGTATTTCATCATTATTATTAAATGATGTAGTATACGGTGTGTAGGAATGATATTCAATTTTCGTAATTTTAGAATCCGTCTCGTACTGCGAAGTTATATCCAAAATATCACTTTCAGGCATTCTGCTTTAATTGATAGCCCAGAGCTCGCAAAATTTTTTTATTCTTCACTGTCAATTTTTTTATTTTATTTGATGTTGCTGGTAGCACTTTAGTCTTATGACTAGTTGTACTGATCCGAAGTAGTGGGTTTATATTGAATTTTAATCCCATCTCAAGACCCGTAACGTTTAATATGTAACACAATTGTCAATGTCTCACCAAAATTGTCAATCGGATTATGATCTTGATCAACTAACTGAACGGTTATCGTATCAATATTTGTTTTATTCAATTTGTAATATATTAAATTTGGTGGTGACTGTACAACTTTCGATCCTGACGTTTCACTAGGGAAAAACTCATAAATCGAATGACTTTGAAGATGGTTGTTGAATGATCCTTGAGCTATATTACACATTACTTTTATAGAATTAATTGTGTTAAAATTCACAGCTTTTTCCGATCTATGAGTTTCATAATCTGGCTTATATTCTCGTTTTTCAAAACCCAATACAGGTGCTATGCTATGTAAAACCTCAAAGTGAAGTATTCCATTACATTTTATATATGATCTGAAGTCGTTAGAATCAACCGAAATGTCAAATGTTAACTTGGTTTGGAATTTTTCATTATAAATATTTATTTGTTCCATAACTCGATGCTTAATATCTTTGATTTCATAACATCCTTCTTCCAGTTTAATATAACACCACATACGATCAGTATTATTATTATTATGGTCAACTGCTTGTATAGCAAATTTATTATTATCTTTGTTGATATTCGGGAATGTATTAAATGTTTGCAAACATAACAAAGCTATTTCTGAGTCTTCGTAAAGGTTTATAGACGGAAAATAATTTGTAGATAATATGGTTGTGTTGCCGGTTAAACTTAAAGTAACTGACTCGTACATCCTGATATCTGAGATATAAATTTAATAATATGACTCGTGACGTTTAATATGTAGAACAACTGTCAATGTCTCATTAAAGTTATCGATGGGATTATTGTTTTGATCAACTAACTGTATAGTTATTGAATTAATGTCTGTTGTGTTTAATCTGTAATATATCAAATTCAGTGGTGACTGAACTACTTTCGATCCAGTTCTCCCACTAGGGAAAAACTCATATATTGAATGACTTTGAAGTCGGTTGTCGAATGACCCATGTGCTATATTACACATTACTTTTATAGAGTTAATTGTGTTTAAATTAGCAGCTTTTCCCGATCGAAGAGCTTTGTTTATTTGTTTATAGGTTCTCTTTTCAAATCCAAAAACAGATGCTATACTGTTTGGAATATTTAACTTTAGTATCCCATTGCATTCAATGTATGTTCTAAAATCTATGGGATCAATAGATACGTTGAATGTTAGCTGTGTTCTACATTTATTGTTAAAGTTAAATAACTCTTTCGAAATTTTGTTGTTAATATCTTCAATTTCATAACATCCTTCTTCTAAAATAAATATAAACGTTTTTAGGATAAATCTATTACTTGTTGAAGGAATTACTTCTATCTCCAGTCGGTTATTAGCTGAATTTATGTTTGGAAATAAATTAAGTGTTTTTAAACATAACAAAGCTATTTCCGAATCCTCGTAAACGTTTAGAGTCGGAAAATAATTTGTAGATAATATAGTTGTATTCCCAGTCAAACTTAGTGTAACAGATTCATACATTGTAAAAATTCAAGGCATAAATGGCCGCAGTTGAATGTATTGAAATCTTGATAGTTAGAATAGTTGTATACTATTTTGAACTGCCTAAAATAATGTTGTAATTCAATTGGTGGTGACAAATCACCAAAGCTATCAAAATATACTACTTTGTCCTTATTTTTATAAAACGCTACCCAATGACTTCCGTCTCCTGAAGATATATCTAAGTTTAATATGCCACATTCAATCGCATGCGGTTTTTTAGGCAAGTTATCACGTGAAAAGACTCCACGGAAATGATTGATTTTCAACTTTCCGACATATTTTATAATATCTTGAGATGAAAGCGGTCTGTCAGGTAGCGTGATCATCAGTTTTTTTTTCTTAACCTATTCTTGTCTGATTTCAAACCACTGCCTTTTTTTCTTTTTGAATTTTGAACCGCATTATACACACTAGCACCTCCAGACATCAAACTACCAAGTGCCGACAATCCTGCAAATATAGGTATTAAGGGAATTACACCTCCTGACTGTCTCGGTGCTAAAATCAACCTTTTACCACCATTCTTTTTCTTCGAGATTCTTTTTTTCTTCGCTGCTAGTATACCATTTGTTTTTATAGCACGTTTCCGTTTACAGCCCATACCTATTTTTCTTTTAGCTTTCATTGCGTTTGTTACTGCGTACGCAACAAATTTCTCTTTTCTAGGAGTATCTTTTGCTTTAAATCTTTCCCAAGCACGATTTTCTAACACTTTATCAGCTCTATGTCTATCGTCTAAATTTTTACTCGTTGCATAAACAATATCGTGATCACGACAAGCAGCATCCAACGGGTTTATTCCTTTATCACCACGATCTAACCTTTTTTTTAATTTCGTACCAGGACCGCAATACTGATAGCCTGAAACATGGGCTTCGAACGGGAGACTATTTATAAGAGAGTTTACAAATCCTTTTCCAGTCTTGACTGACTTGCACTTACGAGTCGAACGCGTCATCGATAACTGATTATAAATTGGAAATTCTAGAGTATTTATAAGAAAATAATATGGATTTTATCGAACAGAAAGATAAATTGGATGTTATAAATGTAGATGTTCAGGTAGTAAAAAAACCATCAAGACACGGTTCGTTATTACCCGATACTATACGTGCTATACTAGTTGGTCCCAGCGGTTCAGGAAAAACAAATATAATGTATAATCTGATCACACATGCAAACGGGTTAAGATTTGAAAATATTTATTTATACTCTAAAACCTCTAATCAGGAAAAATATGTTTTATTAAAAAAAATAATAGATGATATACAAGGTGCTAATTTTTTCCTATTTACAAGCGCTGATAAGGTTATAAAACCAAACTTAACCAAGAAAAATTCTATTATAATTTTTGATGATGTGATATGCGGCCCACAATCTGTAATCAGAGAATACTTTAGCATTGGTAGGCATTCAGGTGCCAGCTCCGTATTTTATTTAGCACAGACATATTCTAAAATATCAAAACAGCTTGTAAGAGATAACGCAAACTTTTTAATAATACTGAAACAAGATGATACAAATTTACGACATATATTCAACGATCATTCGTCTGCAGATATGGATTTCTCAGAATTTCGGAAAATTTCTCATTTATGCTGGAATCATAGCTATTATGGGTTTATGGTTATCGATAAAACTCGAGAAATGAATGAAGGAAGGTATAGATGCGGTTTTCATACATTCATTAAAATAAAATAATTTTATTAGTTTATATAAATATACCGTCACACAGTTATTATCTGCATAGTGTCATCAGTAGTCATACGATACAGGTATATTACATTTATTATTAACAATGAACAAAGAAAAAGTCTTGTTGGAAAATTTAATAACATCAAAAAAAAATATACAACAAAAAATAATGGAAATGAAACGTGGTGTTATAGATTCTGAAAACTATTTCCGTGAAGCATTTAAGCCGATAATTGAACCATTGAGTACACATGTGAAACAAAATGTAATATGTAACACACGGTCAACTGAACTAGAAAATAAATCAGAAACCCCGTGCATTAGTGAAGAAGATAATGATGATGAATTAAATTCATCATATGAAAATTTTTTAAATAACCGTCCTAAATCAACACGTTATGATAAATCTTATGGTATGTATTATGATAAAAATAGTGATTCATATAAAATAGGAAAACATTCTGTTACTTTTATTCACGGCAAATTGCTGTTGCTTAATAAATACTACCAATTTACACCAGGACTATGGTCTTTATTATGTGAGAAGGAACCAAAAAATACAACTATAGCAGATATAGAATCTTATTACAATATTTTGAAAACTAGTGGAGTCCATTTAAAAGCAGATGGAAAACCTAGAACCTCGAGGTACCATAAATGGGTGACTGTTGTAAAACCACTGTATGATCGAATGAAAATGGAGGAAAAACAGTTTAACGAAGAAATAAGTAAAATTAATGAGAATACAACTCCTCGAATTAATTTAAAATCATTTGACAATCATTTATCTAGTTCAAGCGCTAAACGCAAAAAAATAACACAAGAATTTGAACCATTTGATTTTAATCCGGAAGCAAACAGTTCCATGTCTACAAATCCATTAGTTGAAAAGATGTTTAATTTTACTTCATCACCTAAGACTATGAAAGGTTCTGGTTTATATAAAGATGTCTTACCTCAAACCCAATTAGTTTATTATGACGATCCGAATGAGCTAGTAACTAGATTAAATCTTTTGACATCATCACAAAGTGTTGGTAATACTGGTGTGAATAATGAAATAATATCTATTTTAGAGGAACTACGTGAGAGAAATATTATAGTATAATGGCTACCTTAGAGAGTATAGCTAATGAGTTACATCGGCCAGCGAGAAAAATATTTCCTAGACGCAGTGTAGTAACGCGGTTTATTGATGACCTCTGGCAAGCTGATTTAATGGACATGCAATCTCATTCTAAACAAAATTATGGTTTTAAGTATATTTTAGTTGTCATAGATACATATAGTAAGTACGTATGGCTTGAGGCGTTGAAAAATAAAACATCGAAAGAATGTACAAAAGGTATGTTTAATATATTGAAAAAAGCTCATCCGAAATTATTACAGACAGATAATGGTACAGAATTTTACAATGCTCAATTTCAAGATTTAATGAAAAAATACAAAATTAAACATTACAGTTCATACAGTGTTATTAAATGTGCAATCGCGGAACGCGTGATCCAGAGTCTTAAAAATAATATATATAGACATTTTACTGCTACTGGTACATGGAATTGGTATAATACACTATCAAAAATTACACAAAATTATAATAATACAAAACATAGAACAATCAAATGTACACCGAATGAAGCTCGAATGAATACAAACAAAATTAAATTTAATACACAAATAAATGATACATTATATAATCCAAAATTTAAAATTAATGATAAAGTAAGAATATCTAAGTATAAACATATATTTAGTAAAGGATATACACCAAATTGGACAACGGAAATATTTACAGTTTCAAAAGTTTTACAGACAAATCCAGTAACTTATCAACTAAAGGATGAATCAGACAATATAATCTTAGGTGGTTTTTATGAACAGGAAATTAAATTAACTGATTTTCCAAACACCTTTCTCATTGAACGTATTGTAAAAAAAGTTGGGAATAAAATGCTTGTTAAATGGTTAGGTTTTGATTCAAGTCAAAATTCATGGATAACATCATCAGATATTTTAAAATAAAGATTTTTTATGCATAATATGTAATACTTTAATAATAAAAGTTAGAAAAAAAAGTTGAATTAATTATTTGTTTTTTAGTTTGTAATTTCTTTATCCCAAAAGCTATTTTTTTTTTTTTAATTTATTTTTTTTAAAAAAAATAAATTTTATTACACTACCGTTAGATTACGCTTTTGTTTATATCAATTGCGGATTTATCAATTCTTTTTTCCTTCATTACATAATTTATCCAGTTTATAGTGACCATAAGCTAAAGTATTTATCCCGTCATCATTTATATGACGTTTATCGTCATTAGCGCTTAAAACAAGTTTGTTCATTGTTTTCGATTGAACAACATGTTTGTTTGATTGGATAAAATTCATGGTTCTATGAGTTAATTTATCCTTAACAGATAAATGGTTTATAAAAGCGTTTAGTATATCCTTATAATTATCGAATTGCATATGTTTTTTAATAATATATTTCTTTACACCTTTTGCTTTTTTTTCCTCAGTACCGTCTACAGTTTTGTATGCATATAATTTTGGTCTTAATGATACGAATTCTTTAAGTATTACTCCCTTCAATTCATCCTTGAAAAAGCCTGGTTGACTTTTATGTAATTCGCTATAACAATAATGGTCTTTAGGGTAATTAGATGTATCAAAATATGGTAATAAATCATTTTTTAAATCATTGAAAAAATTGATAGTTTGAATAGCGTATATCAAGGAATCAGTATCCGAATATAAAGAACTAATTTTAGTGCCATACTTTTTCTTCATGACATTATAATGAAAATCGTACATAAATGTTTTCGAAACGTCTAAAATTGCAAATCCTACATAAATTGCCTTATCGAATTTAATAGTTTCCTTATGTTGATGAATAGCCATGAGATTTTTAGAGTATATAGTTCTGTCTTTAAAACTAGTTTTTGCCATTAGTTTATTCGCTTTTTTTTCTGATGAAACCAGTTTTATAGAAGTTCTTGCTCGGACATTTTCCATACATTTACCAAAAACACTATTAATTAACAACTTCCAGAAATTTTTTTCAAACTCGTTTTTTGCTCCTGCTCTCATTTTTGTACAGAATTCAATGTACGACGCCATCCATTTTTTTTGTGAAAAGCGGATAGCTCGATGAATTTTTACTACTTTAAGACCGTGAGAAATTGCTTGTTTCAAATTTTTGTAATGTACAATATAGTTTTTCTTCGGTGATAGAGTAGTTAACAATTTCTCAACTTTTGAATTTGGTGGACATTCGTTAAACGGTAAAAACGGGAAATCATTATGGTTTTTATGCAAATGCTTAGGGTACTCGATATCAACTTCTAATATATATCCTACTTCAGAATCATCGGAAATTTTAGTTACATCTATGTCGAGATCATCAACCCATTCAAAATCTTTGAAAGGTAATTCTGTCAACATGGACTTCCCATACAAATTTACACAGTCGAGATATGTGATCCAAGTAATCGGTTCATTTGAATCATACTCCAATCCTTCAATATTTGGGATGTTTGCTTTAGCATATCTTTTAGTTGATTGACAAATTCCCCCTCTTATTGATTCCTCAAAGAAAAGTAACATATTATAATCCTTTAACCTCTCTAATTTAACCTTTGTATACTTAAGCATGCAATCAAAAGCAAATCCAGGCGCAGTCATATAATGAGCAGGATCTAGTCTAAGAGTAGCTAAACATATGTCTCTAAAATTTTCGAACACGTCAGCTAGTATAGTAACATCAGTTTTTAAATAAAGGTCGCTATATTCCCCTAAAGTCTTTATTTCAAATGTATTCCATATATTTTTTGCATGTTCATAATCTTCATCACTAATTTCCTCATCTGTTAATGAGTTATAGAATTCAAGCTTTGATGGTAAAAAATCATTATCTAATTTACTCCAACTATCAACATATTCATAAGGGAAGACTCCTTTCCGTGTAACTAGATCTAATGATTTCATGGAAAATATTTTAAGAGTTTCTCTAAACCTTAACTTATCTTCGGATAAATTGCCTGCAAGTTTACTTAACGACTCGCTCATAAATCGGAATGTGTCAACAAATTTTAAACTAAATCTATGTGCGATTTCTTTGCTAAAGGATATATATTTTTCTGACGAATTAGGAATAACGTGAATATCTTTATCATTACAACCGAGTTCTCGAATTATAAAGTGGCTATCATACGATAAATTATGAAAGAAAATTGGCACGAATGATGGACTTGTTATTTCAAAATTACATTGAAGACAGAGACATTGCCTATATTTTCCAGTTAAATGACAGTGATCTCGAACTTTAATTAAATTATTGTTTTTAAAATTTTTTGAACATTTTTCACAAAACTTGGTTCTTTGAAAATGTTTTTCTTCTCTTTCAGTTAATTTATCCATCAGTGTATTAATTTGATAAATTTTATTGATATTATTCCCGATATCAATCATATTTTTCATAAACTTTTTTGCAGCCTTCTCACCTCTATAAATCACTACCTTTGTCGGAATTTGAAACTGTTTTACCAGCTCTTTTGATATGATACTATAGTCAACTTTAACATAAAACCCGTAACTCATTATTTCATGTAAATGTGTAACATGAGTTTTCTGTTTTTGCTGGTTTTTATGTCTTTTAATGAATTTATAAGATTGTTTAGGTGTTAAAATGCATTCGAAATCTGCATAAATGACAAATGGAATCCTATGGGTTTTTTTATAACCTTTGAAATAGATGAAATCGTCATCCCCCTCTTCAAACATTATAGGCCTCCCCAATGGATTCTTTCCGCAATTACGTTGATGTTCATTTAATCCTTTAAAACCCCAAAGCTTACTTTCACACGGTTGAGTACCAAAAGTTGTGAAACATCTCTTACAAATAATTAACTTTGAACAATTTTTCGTTTTCTGACGTTTTCTGATTAATCTTGAAAAATGTTTAATATAACAATAATGTGATGTTTCATCATTATTAAACAAAAATAGGTCAAAATGATTATTTCTTTCAGTATTACATACATACAAGGGAAAAAATGTTTCTTTATCATCCAAACTATAAATGTTTATTGAAATATTGTTTATACGTTCAAATTTGGGTATCTTACTGATCGGTGTTGGAAAATCAACACATTTAAAATTTAAACCACTTTTTAACTCTAACATCTTAAAATATTTTTCATTAAAATTAGTTTTATTGGAGCGATTATCAAACTTTGATAATAATGCATATTTAAAACATTTATTATCACTATTTTTCACATTGATAATCGCTTTTTTATCTTTAACATACTTAGGTAAATCAATATATGTTCCTCCTTTCAGAGGATTCACTATATTGATTCTCAGCTGCAATGTTTCTATCACCTTAAGCGACCATCCAGAACCTTTCTGTTTAAAATCTGCCTCTTCTCGTAACAATTTATTGAACATGTTGTTTAGTAATTTTTTGAAATTTGATGAATTACACGCGAAAACATTAGAAGTTTTGAATGCAATATCCTGTACTTCTTGCATTAAAATTCTTTCGTAAACACTATCTACAACTAAATTAAATTTTATAGATGTATTTTCACACGATTCTTTTAACTTCAAAATTAATTTCTCTGAAATATGGTTAAAAAAAAGCGTGTAATCTATAAAATCCAATGTATTCCTGATGATAAAAGTTTTCGAACATTTTTTAAATCGTTCAATTTCGAATAGCTCTTTATCAGTAGAAATTGTTCGCTGGCATTTTCTCACCGTTCGTCTTTTCATGATGAAACTGTGAATAGAATAAATAAAAAAAATATATATAATAATAATGTAGGTAGATCATTTTATTTCAAATATCATTCAAATAAATTAATACATTCAGAACATATTTACAAGACTTTAAAAATAAAAAAGCAGTTTTGAGTCAAAAATTAATGATTAATAAACAAATGATTGATAAACTATTAACCACTGTTCATATAATTGTATTGAGCATATAATTTAGATAATCCTTTTTGAATGTTTTTTTTCATTTTTCTTAGCAATATTTAACGAATATAACATCAATTAATTTTTTTGGTTTTAAAACAGCTTTTTTTATTTTTATATCAATATTTTTATTTTTTTTTTTTAAATTCTTTTTCATCCATTGCTCGGTCATTATTCTCGGCCTCTCGAATAACATCGTTAATTTTATCCATAATAAATGATTTTGATTCCATTTTTTTAATAAAAAAATAAAATAGCAAATATTGACAGTAGTAAATAATACTAATAATAATAATAGACTAGTTTATGTATTGGAATATAAGCATAAATACTATCAGCAAATTAAAATTAATTATGGTTATACATCATATATAAATATTAGCTTATGATTATTATGCTAAGTTTACAAATTAATAAATAAAACATTTTTAGTAGGTTGGTATATTAATTATAAATAGTACAATTAAAAAAAAAAATTAAAAAATAATGTGAACAAAAAAAACTTTTAGTTTAGAATGCTTATTTATTTACATGTGACTATCATCTAACTATTTTTTAAACATAAACATAATAATATATACAATACTACATATAATATAGGTAATATAATTTTGATTTCAACAGTTTGTACTCAACTGTTGTAGCTGATCATTAAGATTTTCTAACTGCATATTAAAATTATTTACACATAACCAATAGTCGGTACAGCTAGATCGATAAAATGTAATGATCTTTTCTTTTTCTTCTTTAAAAAAAAGCAATTTTTCTTTTAATATAAATTTTCGATTGTTAACATTGAGAGAAGAAGAAGCACTTGTTCTAATTAAAAACAATTGGTATTTTATATTTTTACAATTTTTTTTATTTTGTTTAAGTCTGAATCTTCTAGTGATATGGTCTTTTTTATCTGATTCTGTATAACTTTCAACCAATTTTTTATAATAGTCTATTTCGTTTAAAATATTATTGTAAGAATTCATCATTTGAAAACGTTTTTGTGTAAATATATTAGAACTAATATAAATTATAAAAATATAGAAAGATGTTTAAAAAAAAAAATCTGATAATTAAAATGATTTATATCAACCAGCATTGTGTATATTTAATGTTAGCTAAGATGGTTGTATTTTATATATTATAATAATCAAGTTTTTATATTATGCTATTCTATAATTATAATCATATACATACTGTATAAACTTGTTTTTTTTAAACTTAAACTTAATAACTTTTTAACCATTTATAATATACATTATAATATATATAGATATTTTAATCGGTCAACCTTCTAAATTTTAAAAACATTTTAATAAAATAAATAAATTATAAATACTTTGTACATTTAATATTGATATTTCTGATAAAACTATAGAATATCGATCCGTTATAATCACTTACCTAAACGTTTATGCTATGTTATGTTTTTTACTATCGTGTATTATTTTTTTCGTTTTTAAAAACTAGTAAAGATGTAAAGAGTTTTAGATGGTTTTTTTTAAAAAAATATATATAAATAATGAAATAGGTAGATGCTTACGTAGATAGCTGTTCGGTTAAAGTATTTTCCAATGTTAATGATGCCGGTACTGGACTGGTAAACTATGCAGGATTGAAGTATTTTCAATGTTCGATGGTAAATTCCTGTTGATGATGTTGATGGTAGACTGTTATACTTTATAGGATTGAAGTATTTTCAATGTTCGATGGCGAATGTCTGTTCCTTGTTGTTGCTGGTGGAGAACACAAGCTGAACTGATATCGTTTGAGTGGCAAATTCTGGGTTATATAGTCGAGAATCATCTCCTACTTTTCTAGTTGTCGTTTAAAACTCACATTATATTCAAAGAAATCGTGTAACCTGTTAATGTAATATTAGTTTTAAAAACAACTAAGTTATTTTGTAGTAATAGTAATTATAGTATTATAGTATATAATGTATGTATTGGTGTTGACCATCGTCCGGAATATTCATTTAAAATAGCTAGGTCAAATTTTGGGCGTTGTCTGAATAAAAAACTAGTATTAATAAGAGGTCATATTATAACCGTTGACGGAATAAAACTAATATTAATAAGAGGTCGAATTAAGGGCGTTGGCTGGTTTAATATATCCGATAGCATTGCTTTGAATATTTCACATTTCAAAGTTACTATGGTAGTGGAAACATTACAGTATATAAGGCTAGCGTATCGACAGCAATATTACAGTCAACATCCAGCAACTGGAACTTCGCAGTCAACATCCAGCAACTAGAACTTCTTCGCCCTCTTCATCAATTCAACATTCAATAATATTCAACGATGTCTTACAGAACTTCGATTGTCGATTCTGGATCAGAGGTTAGTAAATGAATTACTTTAATAACTAAAGCAAATTGTAGGCCAGTCGTAAAACTACTCAACGCGGTTATAATTCCAATCTATCGGACGGTATTTATATGACAATAGTGTAATAGTCAGAGTATTCCGGCATTGCACTGATCATACATCCGTCTCAGTTAATGGGGCAATAGTTAGAGTATTCTGGCATTGCACCGACTGACATACCGTTCGATAGATTCAATTCTCAGTCGTGAATAGGCCAGTCGTAAAACTACTCAACGCAATGGTTATAATTCCAATCTATCGGACGGTATTTATATGACAATAGTGTAATAGTCAGAGTATTCCGGCATTGCGCTGATCATACATTCGTCTCAGTTAATGGGGCAATAGTTAGAGTATTCTGGCATTGCACCGACTGACATACCGTTCGATAGATTCAATTCTCAGTCGTGCAATTCTGTGGTAAACCACTCATACATGTATAAAAAAAACAATCTGTTAATATAGCAAATTTAATACTATAAGTTTTTTTTATAGTACGAATTTAACGGATCTGTAGATATGAAAATGAAACCTTCCACTTCAAAGCAAACTAAAACAGCTCTCAAAAGAGGGGCTGAAAAATTGATTGACAAGAGAAATAACAAAAAGATTAAACAGACAAAAACAGTAAGATAAATAATTATTTATAATCTTAATACTTTTATCTAATATTCTAAGGTGATGAATTATAGCATGAATTTATTTATTTATTTTTTAGAGTTCATCTTACAGGGAAATCTTTGAGGAGAAATTGCGGACTGAAGATTTCGATGAAGAAATCATCAATTCGGTAACCTTCCGGCAGGGAGATGGTTTGGCTACCATCAAAAGTCAGTTTAATCCAGAAGAGAAGGCAACCGACTATTGGACAATAACACACTATAAGTGTAAGAACATAAACAAAATTCCATCAAAGGAGAGGTAAATACTAGACTTTGGTTTACTTTTTAATAAAAAAACTATTGCTTATAATAAAAAATAAATCAACTGTTTCTATTCACTGTTCACTGAATAATTAATTTATGTTACAGGTGGCGTCACTCTGAGGCATCTGTTAAGATAACAACTTCTGATAAATCAAAAGACCAAACTTTAAATACAAGTTTGAATGAGACCATGCAGGTCATCTTCGACGTGATTTTGAAGGATCCAGAACGTCGTACGATAAAAAGTAATTTAGCATTATGAGTGTCATATTCTAAAAAAATATTTTTTATTTAATAAATAAAACATTACATAAATATAAATGAATTTGTATTATATTACACTATTAAGTCCTGTAAAATCATGTCAGACATTGCGTTAAAATGAAATTGTAATATTTCGTACAAAAATGAAGTGTCGTCGTTTTGTAGATGAGAATAATAATTAAAATCATAGTTTTGTATATACTGGTTTGTGAATTCGTTCCTCTGACAACTGATGGGCAAACCTCGGACATCGTTTTTAATCAGCTCATAAGCTGCATCAAATGTTGCTTGAAAACTCTGTAGACGTTTCTGTTTTTCTGCGATATAAAGGTCCACACAATGCTGAAGTTGTTTAAGTCTACAGAAATCTATATGTGAGAGTGTAATATAATCATCATTTATATGTAAGGTTATTGAACTCTGCTTCACATTAATTGAATATGTGAAATTCTCGGTGATTCTTACACGTCTACACCTGGTATGTAAGTTGTTAGTAATTGAAGTGTAATTAGATTCAGACATAAGCGTACACCATTGCTCTAAATTTAATGTAATAATTTTTTTCGTTAACTTGCACTCTAATAACACAATAATCGAAATTTGTTTGCTGATTAATAGGCCGACTGTAACACTCTTCTTACCAAATGGACGTATGTCAAATACCGATTTTGACACAATTACCGGTAGACCCATAACGAATTAATGTTCTTTTTTTAAATAATTAAATAACCTTTCAAACTATAAACGTAATTATTTTTTAAAAATTGATATAAAGTTTTTTTTTTTAAATATTTAAAAAAATCTTTCAAACTATAAACGTAATTATTTTTTTAAATTTGATATAATATAACCGATGGGAGATATCCTTTGAACTGAAAGCATTTTTACTTTGTGAGCGTATTATATACTAAACCTGATAGATAAAAAAAAAAAAAAAAAAAAAAAAAAAATGCAAAAAATGTGAGCGTACAGTATAGTCGACTACTGCATGCAGTGGAGGGGAGAATTACATATTATACTTACCTGATACCTGAAAACATTTAAATTAACACTACACGCAGTAATCCACTAGACCACACGCTCACGAGATATTACATCAAATAATAACACATATAAGTTGTTTTAAAAAAAATCACCATTTATTTTTATTTACTATAACATGATTAGCATACATTTAAATTATTTCTACACACACTAACCTCATTAGTCTATACGATCGTGAGATATTAAATCAAATATTAACACATATAATTTGTTTTTTTAAAAAAAATCAGCATTTAATTTTATTTAGTGTAACATATAATAAAAACATGATTAGTCAACAGTAAAAAAAAAATCAACATTTTATTTTTATTTACTATAACATAATATAATAAAAACTTGATTAACAAACAGTATCGTATGATTCAGATTCACAACTGTGAATATGTTCGGTTTTACAGTATTTACTTAATACATTTTGAACATACTGATTACCCTTCATTAATAATACATATAAACATCTTGGACTGAATCTGCAATGTTCAATCCATGGGTCGTCCAGCCTTTCCCAGTTATGAAGAATAAGACCACAACAAAAGCATTCCACGACATCATCCACTCCTGAATATTTTAAGCCACATTCGGACAATGTATATTTATTTTGAGAAGTATTTAACGGGAATAATTTGAATGTTTTAAATCTTGATGCAAACGATGAAAATTTTGGATGAGCCATGGTCGGATTATTTCGTATACGATAAACTAATGATTCAAAATCATTCGGACATTTTTGAAAATTCATTTTTGGAGAAATTAAATAACTTATACAATGTAATAAAACTTCAAGAATATAAAGAAAAATGAGACACGACTTAAGTGAACGGCGGATCATTAGTAACTGAATATGAGAAAATGATCAGCTTATAACTAAAAATTGTATACATTTTTTAGAAAAATACTGACATTCATTAATTAGATCAATTGCAGTGCAACCAACATAAATGTAAATGCGAATATAGTAATTATTATTTCATTTTAGTAATAAGGTTTGTTGAGAAAAAAACATTTAGTGTGTACACGGTAAATATTTGGACAAAACTGACTTTGAGTGTGCAAACTCTTCATAATTTTTACACGGTAAAATTATTGTGTCCAAGGGGGACATCCTCCCTTGGACGGTGTGAAATTACCGTGTAAAAAGTGTGTAAATTCTTCATAATTTTTACACGGTAAAATTATTGTGTCCAAGGGGGACATCCTCCCTTGGACGTTGTGAAATTACAGTGGTGACACAAAAAAAAGACTGTGAACATACAAATCTATACTACTAATATTAATTAACTAACCTGCTGGTATGAATTGCGTCCTCCGTTGCTGGTCGATTGGATTGGTGTCGTAGATGACCAGATTGATGTGTCTGGGAGGAAGACCACCTTCACCTACGAACACGGCCGCAACTTCATTTGCGGTTGGCAGGTTGTTCCGGCCCCTATCCCGGGCCACATCTTCGACAAAATGCATCCTGACTGGTCTAGGTGGTACAGCTGCGGGATCGGCTAGGGCTCTTTCTGCCAGCCACACCTGACGCATGTTCCTGAAACGAATAGACATTTATATATTTATGTTTATCACACTCCATGATGTGTACAAATAATTGTGAATTGTAATTACAAAGGAGATGGTAATTGGTGTATTTGGAGTTAAGGATTTGTAAACTAAAATATAATGTAGGTACCTATGTAACCTAATAGTATATTAATATTATATACAGTGCATTTATCTCTATATTGTTAGAAATAATTGTATGTGTAATAATAGTAAAGTAAAATTTAAAACCATTTACCTCCATATTGGTAGCAGTGATATTTTAAATATTTGTGTGTCTGTGTGTAGGTATAATAAGCGTAGAGAATTAAAATGTATTAATGTATTGTTAAATGTATCTCAATGTATCTCTTTTACTTCGAAATTACATAAATATCTTAAATCATAAACATCCGAACCCTATGTCATATTTAATGTTATATCATTGAGTATTGACTCCAAGTATTAACAACAAATTAATTGCATGTATTATACCTTAGGTATCTTAAATAACAAATAAGTATTAACCAATAGAAAATAGGTTTTTGTAAATGTATTATATAACCTAACCTAATGTAGGTAATATAATGGTATGTAAATATCATTCAGTGCATTTAACTTGGTAGGAATAAGCTATAAGCTATAAGAAACAGCTATTGAAACATTTTCTATTGTATTCAACCCGTTTTTGAAGTTTACTATTTCGTTTAACTATCTTTTAAATATTTTCTATTTTATAATTATGAACACATTCTCTTTATAACAATTATTATAATATCAACTCAGCTTTTCTGATTTTACAGGAAACTTGTCTGTCATTATTCATCTATTATCTATAACTTAAACTTTTCGTTGCTAAATGAATATATTATTATTATTATGTTTATTAACACAATATAAAATAAAAATGTATATTATAAATATGTGTGTGTGTGTGTGTGTGTGTGTGTGTGTGTGGGTGTAGTAAGCTTAGAGAGTCACACAGAATAGGTAACAATAAAACATCTACTTAGAATTTACTATAAGGGTTACATAGATAATAAGAATAATAATAGTTGGTATGGTTGTGCTACTCTAAGGGGGGCAATTCACATACCTAGTGTTAATAAATATAATAGTTAAAGTTTTCTTACATAAAAGCCATCGCATACGGATTGATGTCCCGCAGCAAACCGTCCAATAATCCTATGACGATTTCGGACAGTTCATGATTGCTCTGTCGTGCAATATCGAGACGCCGGTGGTTGGCCTCTCCGGACTCCAAAAAATACAACTGACAGTTGTTGGCACTTCCCGGGGCAACGGCCACCTCATTGTTGGTCCTCCGATAGGTCTGACCGTGGACAATCCACACCGGCGGTCCCCGCCCTGGCAAACGCCTGTCGTTTGCGTCGCAGGTAAACGCAGCGAATGCCAGAACATTGTTGTAACGCCGAATGTCCGCCCGGAATCTACGGCCATCCTGTGAATCATCTATAAATAAACTCTGTATTAAATAGGGGACGGGCAACAACGCGTGCTGTCCTGCAGCGGTCACTTGGCCGTTGTTACAACACGTGTTGAAATGACCCCGGGACGTTTCCTCGCCACTGAAGTGGCGGGCGTAACAATGTCTGCAGACTCTGTCCAGTGCACCCACGTAGTGCCGCTCTGGAACCGGGTGTGTTACGCCCGCTTGCCGGTTTATCATTGGCGCACGCCCTACGGGTAGTTCGACCACTACCACGTACTCAATATCTTCTACCGGGAAGTCGTCCTCCACCCCGTCGTGGGCCACTTCCACTTCCTCGACCATTTCCACCTCATCTGCCACTTCCACTTCCTCCACCCCGTCGTCGACCATTTCAACCTCCTCTGCCACTTCCACTTCCACGTACTCCACGTCCTCCACCACTTCCACGTCCTCAATCCCATCCATCTGGACTTCTGCCACTTCCACTTCCCCATTCTCCTCCACCTGACGGTCGACCATGTCCACGTCCTCTCTCTGGACCTCCACTTCTTCCACTACGTCCATCTGGACCACCACTCTTTCCACGTCCTCCTCTCCATCCGCGTCATCACCAAGTACCTAAAAGTTAGGTACAGTTTAGAGTAGGTACAAAATTAAGGTTTTTTATAATTCTAAATAATTAAATATTATATAATATTATGTTTGTGCATTGAACGTCAAAATCCATACTCAAAGAGAAATGCTGCACTAAAGTATTAGTAACAACGTCTAAGAAAAAAAAAAAACAGTAGAATGTATATAATTACTTTCACTCGACTGTATAAACACACACAATGTTAAGTATACAATATCAGTTATGTAAACATAGGTAATCTATGGTTTATTTTCTAATGTAGCATGGTTAAGTGCGTTTCTATGAAATTATATGGGCATTTAAATATCATAAACATGTCTAACTTACAATTAAAGGAGAGTAGACCTGAGTCAGTAGTAAATAGTATAAGTATTTTGTTCATTGGTTGTAAATACTCATAATAAAAGTTAAAATACGGTGAGTTGAACTTTTAATGGTTGTGTGTTCATATATATTTAATATAATCTTGTATTGGTTAGGTGTAATGTGCTCATGTGTTTAACCGTGTATACTCATATGCAATAAGTGCATTTATATGAAATTCTTATAGGATAAGTTGAATGTAAGGTTTATGTCTTCAAAGAGATAAGATCAAGTACACCTATATCTATCACCACCATAAATAAAGTAAATAATATATTGAACACTATGATAATACACATATGTTTGGTTGAATGAACTATTAAATCCAACGACAATAACTTGAGTTTATAGTAGGTACAATATTAAATACCTAATATTTTTTGTGTGCATTGAACGTCAAATCAATACTCAAAGCTTAACCTAACCTTAATAGGTACAATCTTTTACACTGTAGTATAATCTAAAATTGTCATTGTAGTAAACAGATAAACTGAATTTTAACTTTAAAATCAAGAGCCAATCAAAAAACAAAGAAATTCACAGAAGAATGTATAATTGGTTGCGCATTCATACATAGTTATAATCTTTCTAACAACCATAACTTTGAAACATTGTAACAATGTATTGCACTGTTTAACAGTAAGTGTTATTTCTAAGAGTACTACATATCTAGTACACAACTTACAAATGACCTAGGTCAGTAGGTAGTAGTAAGATGTAAGAAAATGTTTAAGTATTTTGGTCATCGGTTGTGTTGTGAATACCCATAATAAAAGTTAAAATACAATAAGTTGAACTTTTACTGGTTGTGTGTTCATACACAACGGTAAGTGTATGTACTCACAGTGCATTTATATGAAATTATTATATGATAAGTTGAATGTAAGGTTTTTGTTACACTAATAAAATCATACATGGTTTTCAATGTGATAAAATCAAGTACACCTATATCGATCACCACTATGTATCAAATAACACACATCAGTAGTAAATATGTTACACTGTAGTAAAAACAAAGTTAGTTGTATAAATAAAGTAAAGAAAGTATGCAACACTTATCCAATACAAAAAAAAAGGAGAGGTTAGTAAAGAGTCTAGAATACCTACTTGTGTAGTAGTAACATTAAGAAAATGTGTCAAGTGTTCTTCTGTTTAGAGCAATATAGTAAAAGTTAATGTGTGAATATAGTTATAAGTAAGTATACAATTTTAGTCAATGTATGAAAATAAGCTTGACCCAGTTGACACAGTTGAATGCCGTTCAAGTTATTCTACAATTTCATTTCTATACAATTATAATATAATAAGTAGAATGAAAGTTTTTATGATAAAATAGACATTTAGTTTTCAAGAATGTTATATAGTACCTATAGTAGTAAAGTAAAGTATAAGTTATGTACAGAAACAATGTATATAATATGTATCTAAGGGCAAAGTGAATAATAATTAAGCATGTAACAAATTTTAACCGTAGATTAGACACTACTGGATGTGAAATGATAAAATACTTATGTAGAACACAACTTACAAATAAAGGAGAGTAGACCTAGGTCAGTATTAAGTAGTAGTAGTAGTAGTAGTAGTAGTAGTAGTAGTAGTAGTAGTAGTAGTAGTAGTAGTAGTAGTAGTAGTAGTAGTAGTAGTAGTAGTAGTAGTAGTAGTAGTAGTAGTAGTAGTAGTAGTAGTAGTAGTACTATTAGTAATATTAAGAACTGTGTAAGAAAACGTTCAAGTATTTTCATATTAAGCTTTACCCAGAGTTTAATGAAACAGCAAATAATATAGAATGTTAACCAACCACAATGACTTAATGCAAGTACCTATTAGGTAGTCTAGTTTTAATGGTTGTGTGTTCATATATATTTAATATAATCTTGTATTGGTTAGGTGTAATGTGCTCATGTGTTATACCGTGTATACTCATATGCAATAAGTGCATTTATGTGAAATTCTTATAGGATAAGTTGAATGTAAGGTTTATGTTACACTAATTTCAAAGAGTCTTCAATGTGATAAGATCAAGCACACCTATATTTATCACCACTATAAATAAAGTAAAGAATGTATTGAACACTATGATAAAACACATATGTTTGGTTGAATGAACTATTAAATCCAACGACAATAACTTGATAGTAATAACTTGAGTTTATAGTAGGTACAATATTAAATATCTAATATTTTTTTGTGCATTGAACGTCAAATCAATACTCAACGCTTAACCTAACCTCAATAGGTACAATCTTTTACATCGTAGTATAATCTAAAATTGTCATTGTAGTAAACAATTTTAACTTTAAAATCAAGAGCCAATCAAAAAACAAAGAAATTCACAGAAGAATGTATAAATGGTTGCGCATTCATACATGGTTATAATCTTTCTAACAACAATAACTTTGAAACATTGTAAAAACGTATTGCACTGTATAACAGTAAGTGTTTCTAAGAGTACTACATATCTAGTACACACCTGGGCCAGGTGTAAGTAATGGTAGCAGTAGTAGTAATAGTAGTAAGATGTAAGAAAATGTTTAAGTAATTTGTTCATTGGTTATGTTGTGAATACCCATAATAAAAGTTAAAATACAAAGAATTGAACTTTTAATGGTTGTGTGTTCATACACAACAGTAAGTGTATGTACTCATAGTGCATTTATATGAAATTATTATATGATAAGTTGAGTGTAAGGTTTTTGTTGCACTAATAAAATCATACAGGGTATTCAATGTGACAAAATCAAGTACACCTATATCTATCACCACTATGTATCAAATAACACACATCAGTAGTAAATATGTTACACTGTGTTACAAATAAAGTTAGTTGTATAAATACAGTAAAGAAAGTGATGAACACTACGATAAAACACATATCCAGTACCTACACAATTCACAAAAAAAGGAGAGTTTAGTAAAGAGTCTAGTAATACCAACTTTGTGTAGTAGTAACATTAAGAAAATGTTAATTTATATAGCAAAACGTGAAGTGTCCTGTTTAGGTCAAAGTTGATATATAAGTATAGTTGTAAGTTAATCTAGGTATCAAATTTTAGTCAATGTATGAGCTTGACCCAGCGTTTGTTATGCAACTGAAATCTGAAACAGTGGCAACACAATTGAATGTCGTTCAAGTTATTCTTTACATACAATTATAATATAATAAGCTGAATGGAATTCTTATGATAAAATAGACATTTAGTTTTCAAGAATGTTGTACCGAGCCAGTACAGTATTGTAAAGTATAAGTAGGTATAGCAGAGTAACCTAAGTCATGTACAGAAACTATTTATATAATATGTATCTAAGATCACAGTGAATATTAACACGGAATAAACGTAAACAAATTTATTGTATTAACTTTAGAAATAATATAAACATTTCTAAGAGTACCACATGTTAAATGATAAAATGCCTATCTAGTACACAACTTACAAATAAAGGAGAGTATACCTAGGTCAGTAGTAAGTAGTAGTAGTAGTAGTAGTAGTTGTATTATTTTGTTCATTGGTTGTAAATACCCAACAGAGAGTTAACTGTGACTTACACTACCTATTTCGTAGGAGTGGGTATACAGTTTATAATTTTAACAAAATGAATAAAAATAAAGTGTAATTTAATACAGAATTTTAACTTCCAACAATAAAAAGAAGAATATAGTAGTAAATATGTTACACTGTAGTACAAACAAAGTTAGTTGTATAAATTGCTAACAATAAGACAATACGTGAAATGATAAAATACTTATCCAGTATACAATTCACAAAGAGTTATGTACAGAAACAATGCATATAATATGTATCTAAGAGCACAGTGAATAATTAAACATGTAACAAATTTCAACCGCAGGTTAGACACTACTTATTGTCATTGGATGTGAAATTATATCATTGGTACTTACAAATAAATGAGAGTAGCCCTATGTACTAAGTAAGTAGTAGTAGTAGTAGTAGTATTGAGAACTGTGTAAGAAAACGTTAAGTGTTCTGTTTAGGTCAATATACCCATAGTAAAAGTTGATATATTAGAATAGTTATAAGTTAATCTAGACCCAGTGTTTGATATGCAACTGAAATCTAAAACAGCGGAAACACAATTGAATGTCGTTCAAGTTATTCTACAATTTAATTTCTACACAAAAGTTTATATATACCTAATAGTTTTCAAGAATGTTGTACCGAGCCAGTATAGTATAGTAGGTAGGTATATAGCAGTAGCAGTTATGTACAGAAACAATAATATGTAAACAATAATATGTATCTAAAAGCATAGTGTATTCTATGTTATATTATATTATATTCACTACAGTGGGCTACACTATCCAACATTATATTAAGTAATTTCCATATTGTAAATGTTGTGAAAATTGATCAAACTTGAAATGATAAAGACACGATTATCATGTTTATTAGTATACTTGTGTGAGCTTATATGCATTATGTTGCAACAAAAACGTTGAATGTCATTGAGTTAAGTTATCAAATTAAGTTAGGTTGCTTGTCGTTAGCCACAAGTTTGAAAGACACAGTAGGTACATTAAACCCATGAGAGTACACAACAGTATTAGTATTAGAAGTCCAGCCAGACGGGCATACAGGCATGGTGCACTGCAATGAATATACTCACCAAAGACGGCACTGCTGCGGGCCTCAAACGGCGGCGCAGCGCGTTTCCCACAGCGTAGTCGATACCGGGGACGAAATGCCTCGAACACAGCTGAGATGTGTGGTTCACGGGAAAACCTTGGTCCACCACAAATGCCACCCACTGAAGACGACGTTGTACGGCGATTGGAAATCTAAGTGGCGACACATAATTTATTATGATAAATTTATATTTAACGTGTTGTGTGAAATACCTGTGTACGGAAACGTCATCGTCGTTGTTGTCCACAACTCCGCATAGCGCGCAGCGTTTGACCATTTTGAATAGCCTAAAAACATCACAAACGAATATAATATAATCATGAAAAGTAAATGCTGAATACTCGTAAAAAAATCGTTGCAATCGAATATAATGACTGTATCAGTTTGTTATCAGCGGTGATGTATGAGACTTGTGTTATTTTTAGAATGAATAGGTACACACCGGCTAACGTGATGCACATAAAAAATAGAAAAATTACATACCCAGCTCGTAGTAGCACAAAAAATAGCGATAAAACACGTGTACTGCAATGGTAACGCGCCGAAACGGCCGACGGACTTACACGTCGACTTCGGCGACAGCTAATACGAATGCGGATATAAAAAACGTTATAGGTATTCAAAGTGTACGGAAAAAACACGAAACAGCGGAAAACGATGTCTGTAGGTGGTGAAAACATTATGTTCGTTCGCGATACGCGCCGCCATGAATGCACCTGTAGTTTATCTGAATAGTATATAGTATAGTAGTAGATATAAAAGTTTACTTACCGGTGTGTGAAAAGCGCTCAATGCAGAATAACAAAAGTCAAGGGAAAGCACTGAATATTAATTAATAACACAAAGTATTAGGCTTTTCCGTGACAGTCGATGTGCGTTGCAAGAGGGCTGATCACCTCGTGATCAGGCAGGTCGAAACGGGCGCGTGTCGCGTCGCCAAAGTTGTTCCCCACTCCATCACACTCCGATCGTATAATGTCGCGTATAAGAACGGTCGCACTGTAGTATCGCAGACCACAGTGTCGCTCCTAAATCGTAATAATAATTGTATAATAATATGTACCTATATCATACATCATAATTATATATATGTATATTAAAAATATGACGTAAACATTGAGCATAAACTTATAATCAGACTTATTAAAGGCGGTAAAGCCGTCGGGTTCGAACGTACGACCACGGGTCATCCACACTTGCGCCTTAACCTACCTACCTATCTACTGAGTTGAGAACCGGAGTCAAATCTATGACTCTTAAACCGTTTCAGCGTCCCGGTAGCTGGCGATCTGAGCCCTCGGACGTCGATTTTGCGAAAAAAATCGAACCACACGAATATAGTGATACCTACTCGACGGCGGAGCAGCGGGACGTCCGCTTTCCGCGACCCCGCTCCGCCACGGGACTCGTTTTTTGAGAAGTTGAGAAGTAGTGTCAAATCAACGACTCTTAAGCCGTTTCGCCGCCCACGGACGTCTAAAAAAATAGAACTTGCCGACGTAGCGGGGAACGGGAATACGTCTTCGACGGGGAAAGGAGTTGGAGGCGACCGGGGGACTCGTCCGGGAGAAAGCGCGGCCTATAAAATTAGAGGGGAACGCGAATAAGTCGTCAACGGGGAGGGCAGAAGTGTCGAAAAGTGCTAAAACTGGCCATAAAACGACGCGACGCATGTATATATGCCTGTATATAGCGATACCTACACGGTAAATACTCTCGTTTCCGACACACTACTCCACCACGGGACTCGTCTGTGGCAGTAAATATAGCAGGGAACGCGAATAAGTAGTCGACGGGGAGGGTGATACGACCGAAAGGGGCTAAAACTCTAATTTTCGAAAAAAACGGCAAAAAGAGCAGTCATATAGTCGTACTATTTAACTGGCAGAGTTTAATCAGTTCCATTAGATCTATTAGTTTATTAATATCGTATATAAACAATATTTAACCAAATCGGAATCCCTTAAAAACCGTAATATATCAAGTAGGTACTACAACATATATGTCATATAGGTTAGTTATATTATATTGTATTTATAAAAGAAACATATAGGTGCGTTGGTCACGGTAAAATCAAGTATTATTATTATTATTATACAATTTAGTTACAATTTAAAATATCTACTTTAATATATTATATTAATATTTTTTTTGCCAAAAAAAAAAAATGTGACGAAAAAAAAAACTCGAAAAAAAGAAATTCGATTTATCACGGCCGCCGCAAATTATCGAAATTCCCGGGCGGCGGTTTCGAAACCACGACCCTCGGGTCACCTATCCTAACGCCTAACCAACCTAGCCAACTACTCAGACGAAAATCCGTGTCAATTCTATGACTCTTAAGCCGCGTCGCCGTGCTCGCGAAAGGTGAACGCCGTTTGGACGGCCGTCAAAGGGCGTTTGAGCGGGCGATCCGACAGCGTCGGCGAGAGGACGACCGGCTCCGCCGCCCTCGGACGTATAATACCCGAGCTTCGCGAAAAAAATCGAACCTCGGACGCACGTATTTATGCCCGTATATAGCGGTACCCACTCGATACCCCATCGGTACCTACTCTCGTTTGAGCGACGCCTCTCCTCCCCGGGACTCGCTTTTGAAAAAGTAGGTCCGCGCGCCGGCTATAAATTTAGCGTGGAACTCGAATACGTCGCCGACGGGGAGGTCGGACGTCTCGTAGAGGTGCTAAAAGCGACTCTAGTCGAAAAACTCGAGAAAACCGTCGAATCGGCGACGACGCGGCGCTCTCGGCGATCGAATCGTCCGCCGGGGGACTCGTTTTTGAAAAAGTAGGGCCGCGCGCCGACTGTAATTTAGCGGGGAACGCGAATAAGATCCAAACGGGGAGGTCGATACGCCCCAAAACGCCTAAAACTCGAATTTTCGAAAAAAAATGCAAAAAACGCGCGCGACGGCGGCGCTCGTATCGCACGCGACATCCGCCGCCGCGGGCCCGCCGGGAAAAAAGTAGGGCCGCGCGCCGACTATAAATTTACCGAGGAACGCGAATAAGGTCCGAACGGGGCCGCCCGAGGCCCCCCGGGGCGGTAAAACTCGATTTTTTTCGAAATTTCTTTGATTTTTGAAAAAAAACGGCAAAAAGTGATAAGAGGAGTGATAACGCAGCGACGGCTCCGCCGCCGCCGGGAGACCGCCCGCGGTTAGAAATGTAATTTTCTCATTGGTGAGTTGCTTACGCTAGTTCGGAATTAAAACATAGGCTGCGCCCTCGGTTTCTTGCTTTATAGTATAGGATTAAGCCGCGTCGCCGTGCTCGCGAAAGGTGAACGCCGTTTGGACGGCCGTCAAAGGGCGTTTGAGCGGGCGATCCGACAGCGTCGGCGAGAGGACGACCGGCTCCGCCGCCCTCGGACGTATAATACCCGAGCTTCGCGAAAAAAATCGAACCTCGGACGCACGTATTTATGCCCGTATATAGCGGTACCCACTCGATACCCCATCGGTACCTACTCTCGTTTGAGCGACGCCTCTCCTCCCCGGGACTCGCTTTTGAAAAAGTAGGTCCGCGCGCCGGCTATAAATTTAGCGTGGAACTCGAATACGTCGCCGACGGGGAGGTCGGACGTCTCGTAGAGGTGCTAAAAGCGACTCTAGTCGAAAAACTCGAGAAAACCGTCGAATCGGCGACGACGCGGCGCTCTCGGCGATCGAATCGTCCGCCGGGGGACTCGTTTTTGAAAAAGTAGGGCCGCGCGCCGACTGTAATTTAGCGGGGAACGCGAATAAGATCCAAACGGGGAGGTCGATACGCCCCAAAACGCCTAAAACTCGAATTTTCGAAAAAAAATGCAAAAAACGCGCGCGACGGCGGCGCTCGTATCGCACGCGACATCCGCCGCCGCGGGCCCGCCGGGAAAAAAGTAGGGCCGCGCGCCGACTATAAATTTACCGAGGAACGCGAATAAGGTCCGAACGGGGCCGCCCGAGGCCCCCCGGGGCGGTAAAACTCGATTTTTTTCGAAATTTCTTTGATTTTTGAAAAAAACGGCAAAAAGTGATAAGAGGAGTGATAACGCAGCGACGGCTCCGCCGCCGCCGGGAGACCGCCCGCGGTTAGAAATGTAATTTTCTCATTGGTGAGTTGCTTACGCTAGTTCGGAATTAAAACATAGGCTGCGCCCTCGGTTTCTTGCTTTATAGTATAGGACTAGATTCCGGTGTTTGTCATCCCGCCTACGGCGGAAAGACTGTGTGTGCGGTGGTGCATCTTTGTCGGCGATGCTGGGTTTTTTGATCAAGCCTGCGGCGGGAAGGGGGGGTCGTCGGATATTGTGTTTTGTCGTGTTGGCAGCACTGGTTAAGCGGTAATTTTTGAACTCGGAAGAGTGTCTAGTCGTAAGTCACGCGATTCAAGTCGATCGTTAGACACAGCCAGCCAGGTAGGAAAAATTCGGATTCTGTGTTTGAGTGTCTAGCTATCAGTCATCTCGGGTGAAAGTCGATTCCCGATCGTACAATCCGCCTGCGGTGGATCGGATGCAGTGGGAGTGTAAGTCGGTCGTATGCAAGTAGCTAGTCAGGTAGGCAATCCGACTACGTCGGATCGCAGACCATGCACCGGGTGTGTATGTCCGGTTCTCGTATGTGTGTTGAAATCGGAAATTCAGGTTCTGAGTTTGAGTGTCTAGCTATCAGTCATCTCGGGTGAAAGTCGATTCTCGAGTGTCGGATGCAGTGGGGGTGTAAGTCGCTCGTATGCAAGTAGCTAGTCACGTAGGCAATCCGACTACGTCGGATCGCAGACCATGCACCGGGCGTGTATGTCCGGTTCTGGAGTGCGTGTGTTGAAATTGGAAATTCGGATTCTGAGTTTGAGTGTCTAGCTATCAGTCATCTCGGGTGAAATTCGATTCCCGAACGGACAATCCGCCTACAGCGAAAAGTGCTCGAAACGGCCGTTCATATATCAAAAAGCATACAGGAGGTAATAAAATTGTATTTTTTGATAATTATAGAGAACAGTTATCAGGTGTTTTATGTTAGGCTTCACTGTAATCAATGTAATCATTGATATGTTTTCGCGGTTATAACAAATAAGTCGACAAAATCTAATTTTATGATTACTTTTATGACTTTTATTATTTTTACGAATACTATCCTATTAAATGTAGGTATGTATAAATGAATACACTATACAATTTTTTGGCATTTATCTTCGTAAGTACCTACTATCATAATAATATTGTACGACTGTATATAATATATTTTGTACCTACCTACCAATTTATTTAATGTCATATGATATTTATGATGTTTTAAATTATTTAGTAATTATAATTGCATAATTATAATGGTGCATCACTGTGTTATGACTTATGTATTATGTGTATGAAAGTGTGTATGAAAAATCGAACTTTTTGTCGCATATTTTCAAATTTTAGAAAAAAACCGCAAAAAAAGACGCGACGCATGTATTTATTGCTGTATATAGCGATACTTACACAATAGGTACCTACTCCCTTTCCCGGGACTCGTCTGTGCAAAAGTAGGGCCGCGCACCGGCTATAAATTTTGCGGGGAACGCGAATAAGATTCAAACGGGGAGGGTAATACGACCAAAAGGAGCTAAAACTCGAATTTTTGAAAAAAATCGGAACAAAAAAATGATAAGACGGAAGTGATAACGAAACGACGAAAAAAAAAACGCGAAAAAAAAAAATCAATTTTTTCACGGCCGCCGCAAATTATCGATATATCCAGCGGCTGGGATTGAACCCACGACCCTCGAGTCACCTGTCCTAACGCCTACTGAGATGAAAATCCGAGTCAAATCTATGACTCTTAAGCCGCGTCGCCGTCCCCGCGAATGGCGAACGCGGATTGTGCGTCCGACAAAGGGGCGTTTGAGCGGAGGACCGTGTCCGCCAGCTTCAAAACGTGAGATTTGCGAAAAAAATCGAACCTCGAGGCGCATGTATATATGTATGTATATAGCGATACCTACACGGTACCTACTCTCGTTTCCGACACACTACTCCACCCTGGGACTCGAATTTTCGAAAAAAAACGGCAAATGGAGCAGTCATATAGTCGTACTATTTTTTAATATAGTATTTATAATCTGTAGCAGTATTTACCAAATCGGAATCACGTAAAAACTGTAATATATCAAGCATGTACTACACGTAGGTTAGTTATATTATAATGTATTTATAAAAGAAACATGTAGGTGCGTCGGTAAATGTTAATTATAATAATTTTTATGCCCAATAAATATCGTCAAACGAATAATATTAATATATATATAATATAAAATGCAAATTTAAAAAAAAATTAACACTCGTTAATAATGATAAATGTGACGAAAAAAAAAACGCAAAAAAAAGCAATTTGATTGAACACGGCCGCCGGGTTCGAAACCACGACCCTCGAGTCACCTATCCTAACGCCTAAACAACCTAGCCACCTACTCAAATGTCAACCGGAGTCAAATCTATGACTCTTAAGCCGCGTCGCCGTCCCCGCGAAAGGCGAACGCCGTTTGGACGGCCGTCAAAGGGCGTTTGAGCGGGCGATCCGACAGCGTCGGCGAGCGGACGACCGGCTCCGCCGCCCTCGGACGTATAATACCCGAGCTTTGCGAAAAAAATCGAACCTCGAGACGCACGTATTTATGCCCGTATATAGCGGTACCTACTCGATACCCAATCGGTACCTACTCTCGTTTAAGCGACGTCGCTCCTCCCCGGGACTCGTTTTTGAAAAAGTAGGTAAGCGAGCCGGCTATAAATTTAGCGTGGAACTCGAATACGTCGACGACGGGGAGGTCGGACGTCTCGTAGTGGTGCTAAACGCGACTCTAGTCGAAAAAGTCGAGAAAACCGTCGAAACGGCGACGACGCGGCGCCCTCGGCGATCGAATCGTCCGCCGGGGGACTCGTTTTTGAAAAAGTAGGGCCACGTTTCGACGTTAAATTTAGCGGGGAACGCGAATAAGATGCAAACGGGGAGGTCGATACGCCCCAAAACGCCTAAAACTCGATTTTTCGAAAAAAAATGCAAAAAACGCGCGCGACGGCGGCGCTCGGTTCGCACGCGATATCCGCCGCGGGGGGCCCGCCGGGAAAAAAGTAGGGCCGCGGGCCGACTA
>CARXXK010001078.1:0-69841 GCA_949089665.1 Macrosiphum euphorbiae | reverse complement strand
AGTGAAAATAGGTATTTTATCAAATAAAATATTAAAAAATCGGATAAGTGGGTGTCGCTCTGCTGTACTACAGTAGGTTACAAGTGAGTCACTGAAATGGATGGTGTTAAATTTGAATTAAAAATTAGTTCTAGTTAAACCGCCGTCCTTTAACATTCGCTTCCATCATGTTGAACGCCAAGCCTGCATGCGAGCGCCACGGCCGTCCTGGAACGTCGAGCCTGCTCTTTAACCAAACCTACCTAACCGTATCCGCGAGGTATTAAACAGAGCAGTCTACCCATAGGTATTTAACGTGTTTGTGGTGTGCGAGCTTGTGAGCCGGTAATCCGCCTTGTTCGTCCTCCGTCCACGTGTCCACAAGTCGTCACGCATCGCCGCCCTTCGGTGGCAGTATGAAATGAATTACAAACTTGAACAGTTGGATAATATCCAAGTCGAGTTGCCATATTTCAGGTCTCAGTAATAGATGATAAACCTAACCTACGGGTGCCCCATTCGAAATTCTTCCAAAAAATACACCCACGTATAACACACCTACCGTTCCAAAACCTACAGTACCACCTCCCTCCCAATGGCCTAAGTTGCCGCAGGATAATAATTAATAAAAAAAAAATAGATGATAATATATTGTTATCAATATTCGTTTTATAAAATTATCATATTATATAGTGTTGTTATATTTCTTTATTTTATTCTCTTGGGCCCTATATATCATATTATATGTATACCTACAAATTATTATTAATTTTTTTTTTACGGTACTGAATACCTCTACTTTATGCCCAATTATACGTTATTATTTTAGTTCTGTTACCTACATATTTTATCCTTATAAATTTTCATAACTCATACATATTATGTTATATTGTTTACCAAATTATTCTTTTGGGCACCCTCTTTTTAGTGTTACCTAATACGGATACATTGAATTGAGTCCCAAATATTGAATTGAGTCCCGCCAATACTTTTGGGTTATCGGAGTTGAGTCCGACCAATATTTTTAGGTTGTTCGAGTTGAGTCCCTTCAGCCTATTACCACCCAGAGACACCACGTGTGAGGTTAGCCGAGTAATCTCCAAAAAAAATTGGTGATTGTTTTTTTTTAATCATAATAATAATGATAATAAGTATAAAGAGATAATTAATTAAAAATATTAAAAATAATTATTATTATGTATGATTGTATAATAGGTACACTGTTTTTTTTGGATCATATAAAAATAATAATTAGTAAAAAGAGTCAATTAAAAATAACAATAATTATGTGTAATATAATAATGTTAATAATGAAATAGTTGATAGTAAAAATTTGAATGCCATAATCTAATCATTTACCCTTTTGAAAATACTAGAGTGTTTTTGATAAAAGAATTCACCCCGTATAACCAATTATATATATATATTATTTCAAAAAGTGTAGATTTTTTGAAGAAATTTTTTTACAATAGTTTCAAGTCGCTTATAAAACAACGTTTTTATTAAAAAATTATATTTTTAAATATTTTTATCCTTATAATTTTTTAAGTTTTTTACTTTTTTTACATTTTATCTTATTTAACTTTATTTTATCTTATCTTTTATCGTATGTTCAAATGTGATAGTTGTTAAATGTTATTTGGTGCAATGGTGCATCAGTCGTGTTTGTCGCGTGTAGCAACAATGGCTCGTGTACGTAAAGATTATCGTTTGCTCAAAATTAGAAATTCTGGACAAAATTAAATTACAGCTACCAGGCTGTAATACACGTAGTCTTTCGGAAATTTTAGGAGTACCGAAATCAACAGTTTTTTAAATAAGATAAAATAGGTACATAATAAAAAAATAAAAAATATTTATATGTACTTTATATGTAAGTATTTTTATAAATAATTAGGTTATATCATGTTTTTCTTTTTGTACTATCAAATAATTTCTATAATACATTGTTTGTAATTTGTAATAATAAAAATATATAAAACAAATCAGTTTTTCAACAAATTTATATGTTGGTTTTTGTATTTCGGATTATTGGGACAACCGCTTTATTGGAACAAAATAACAGCCAACCGATGTGTCCCAATAAAGCGGAATCGACTGTACCTATTTTCACTAAGAAATTCTGTTGAAATAAAGTCAGTGGACATGGTATAGTATTAATACAATTTGCTCTGTTGAGTCTAAAACGAAAAAAAAGAAGTTTATGGTCTGATAAATAATATTAATTGTTACCTTTATATTAATATTATTTCAGTCATTATAATATTAACATCTGTTAGCCGGCGCTGTGTATATGCAATTTCGCTACATTGACGTGAAGGTGGTATTGTGGTGGTATCTTCGATCTACAGTTGTAGCATACGATACAATTTTCAATATATATGTGTTATTCACATGTCTATTAATATGTCTATGGTTATTCAGTATTCACTATTTCACTGGACACTCGGATGTGTTCGGCTGGAAGGGGTGATAAGATATTAAGGTCCAATTCCGAATTCGTGTGACCTTTGTACTATTGTTCTTATTAGTTATTATCGATTATTATGGGTATTGTTAAATTGAGATAAAATTTCGTTTTGACTTCTGGTTTTTACAGTTGGGTTGTTAAATTTCCCAGTAGCAGTAAAATGAACGAATATTTTAGCATTAATAAGTCGTAAGCGGCTTACTCAAATTAAATTCTGTAAACGTTAAAATTTTTTTTTTCAGTATGTTTATAGATTTTCGTTATCGAAAATAGGTATTGCCATTTGAAAATCGAAATTTGATAGTGTTTTATCAAATAAGGGAGTAAGTTAAAATTTTCAAAATTATAACAGTGTAAAATAGTAAAACCTAGAAAGTTTAAAAAAAAATTATTTTAAAATTCCTAATACTTCCAGAGATATTAACTGCTTCACGATAAAAAAATCACCCTGTATACTTTTAAATATCAATTGCCCATTCATGAATAATTTTTTTTAAATTACAACAAAACAACTAAAAATAAATAGTGACTCTTTATATAATTGTGAAGTATCGCCTGAAATTTGAACTTAAAATATCTATCACCAAAAAAACTGGGTTTATATATTTTTTAGATTAAATTACTAACAGGAAAGTAGAAACCTTATTTTTAATTTTCAATCCTTAGCTATACAAATTGAACAATTATACCGTTTTTAACAGCATAGTTTTTTAAAAATTTGAAGTAAATGCTTATAAAAAAATTGTGATCATACATTAATAACATTTTTAAACTGTTACCATAACAACGTATGAGGAACAAAGAATTAAGCTTTCTGACCCAACAGTAACATTATTATGAACATTTATAGAAAATCAACTAAAAAAAAAAAATCAAAACATCTATAAATCTCTTAATACGAGTCGAAATATTTTGAATATTTTATCATGTATATAAAATGATGAAATAATAATGAGCTACAAATTTCAAGTACATTTTTAATGTGTACACAATACAAAGTTCCACAAAGAAATTTAAAAAAATAATTTAAATAGTAGATTATAGATATAATTTAAGTATAGCTTAATTTTTTTATTTTAAAATAGTTAGTATAAATTATAAAAAAAACATTCATATCAAACAGGTATTGAAAATAACAAAAATATTTAAAACAATACACGTGTCATCATAATTTACACAAAAATTTGTTCATATTACTATTAACAATGAGTACTACTGTAAGCTGATGAATGATAATGATGTGGTCTATGATAGGCGCAATTAGGTGGGGGCTAGGGGGGCTATTCGTCATAGAAATTGGAAAATTTTTTTTTTTAATTAAAAGAACCTGAAATTATTATTATTTAAGTTATTATCCAGGTTGTACATTTCATAAGATGTAGATTAAAAACTTGGCAGAGGATTACAATGACACAAGAGCGATTTTCAAATTTATCAATAATTAATATTGAAAGGGATCTAACAAATAGTTTAGAGACAAAAACAATTATTGATAAATTTGGAGCAGCTCATAGAAAATTAGTATTCTATTGAATAATAACTTAATTAAAAATTAAAATATTGTAATATATGAATTTATTTATTTGTCAGTAGCCATCCGGACATCCGGTTTATAAGGTTATTGGGGTGCGGGGGCGAATTCTAGCCCCCCCAAAAAATTGATCCTAGTTGGCCTATGGATCTATCGACAACTACTCCACCATAAATTTTTAATCTTAACAATCTTTCCAAGGTCCAAGTATTGGTGTTAGGGTTGTAAATTTCAAAAGTCTTGCTACTTAAAGATCCTGTTTCTCCGCCAAAAACATACAATAAACCATCTAATACGGCTACTACTGTAAGATAATGTAATTTAAATTCAATATATTTTTACAAAGGTTATTCTACACAAAATATAATTGGCATAGTCACTACTCACCAGGTAAACATCGGGGTAAATTCATATCAGCTATAGAAGACCAAACTCCATCACTTGGTCTATAAACCTCAACACTTTTAAGAGACACCCTTTCATTAACGCCACCAATTGCGTACATAAGACCATCCAAAACCCCTACACCAACATCTCGACGACACTCAGACATTTCTGCAACCGGAGTCCATATGTCAAGTGTGGAATCATAATATTCAACAGATTTCAAACCGTTACCATTTGCAGAACCACCAACCTACACAATTTAATTAAATTACATATTGCAAATTAAAAATAAAGGAATTATATAAATATTCACCGCATATAGACGATTATTGAGTACACCAACACCCACATTACGTCTCTCAATTGTCATACTAGACACCATTCTCCATTTTTGGGTACTGACATCAAAAACCTCTACACTTTTTAAAGAACTGTTGCCATCACGTCCGCCAACCTGGAATTACAAATAATATACATTTTTAATATAAAATAAATAAAATATTGATTTAACTTACTGCATATATACAATCATCCAATACACCAACTCCTAAATCCATTCTACTAACTAACATGTTAGCCATTGGAACCCATGATGGTGATTGTGAAGATACATCAAGCATACTAACAGATTTAGAACTCGATAAATTTACACCTCCCACAGCAAACACAAATTGATCATTTATCACACCAAAACCAGCACTCATCCGACTTTCATTTAACCCTGGTGCAATCTTGCTTAGCTGGGTTGCTGGGTTATACCATTCAGTATAACACTTTGGCGATGTATTAAACACGTCAAAAGATTTACTGAACATTAGAAGAACCTAATAGAATTAAATCGACAAAATTATTGTGAAGATAAATTAATCAATTTGGAATCATACTTTTTGAAAACCATCAAACTGTCTAGGTTTAAACCTAATTGTTTTTGGAATGGTAAAATACTGAACTGATTTTTGATGATTAAAATGTAATGCTTCGATTATATAATATCTACCTAAAAAAATTATAATAATAATTCATAAAATGTATAAATTGATAATGATGGCATATTTATGAAAATAACATACATTTAAGACTATTTTTTAGAAGAGGTTCTTCAGATATATTATATAATATATCAGGCTTTAGTAATGGCAAACGTATATGTTCCATTAGCTTTGGCAAAAAATCAATTCTATGATCTGAATCATGTTTTACCCATTTGATAACACATTCAAATACCTACAGTAAAAAATATTTAAAACTAGATTAAAAAATAATAATAGTTTGTTCAACCATTCAATAGAGAATAATTATCACAGGATCCCAAAAATATAATAGATCTTTAAGATCTTATGTTCCTACTGTTTATATTAAGCAAAGGAATATTAATTAATAATTCTTATATTTGAATGGTATTAAATAATATATATTGTTTGTTATTTTTGAATACACATAAATCACAATATAGACATGCAGTAAAAGGTTTATGTGCTCCGTTTGCAAAATTGTTTGGGCCTACTGACTAATCAATGTGGTACGTGGAGGTGAAAGTTATAGAAAATTAATTACAGTCGGGGCTGACCACAAAACATTTTTATCATCAAGGAGATACAAATATACAATTGATTTTAGCTAATTTTAAAAAACGTTTTAACTATTTTAGAGTTAATTAATATTTATAGACATTTAAAATAAGAAATTGTTTTGTTTATATTCAATAACAGTCAATAAAATTATTTTCTATGGTCATCAAGATTTATTAATTTTAGTTATTTAATTTAAAAATATTATTTGTAGGAACTTAAAATTTTAAAGTATATTGTTATATTGTATGCACACAATGATCTTTTCATATGCAACTTTTTTGGAAAAATAATTAAAACTGCTCCAGAAATACAGTATTAATAATGTCTAATAGTAAAATATATTAGTTTATTAACAATATCATAAAATATACTTCTAGTAATATTATTAAACCGTATTTGCTCAGAATCGTTTTTCGTTTACAATGATTTTATATAATTGAATTCAAATATAACACATCTGATACAGTGATTCCTGTGGAGTCTAGACATCAACTGTATTGTACAACTTGTAAACCTTCATAAGTTGATTTTCCATACAAAATATTAAAAATACAATTTTTAGTTTGTTTACTTTTTCTTCAAATGGAACAGCAAGGTCATTAGAGGAAATAAGCTTCACCAAATCTTCAGAAGATAAGGACAGAAAATCTTCGCTTTTAGCTATTTCTCTGGAAATAATAAACATTATTTTTATAATAAATTACCTACTTACTCTTGATATGGAGAATTAAAAAATGTTAATCATACAAAAAATTTTGTTTAATATATGCTTCAGAAATTGACAACAAATCAGTACAGTTATATAAGTCAGCAAACGCTCTGATACCAAGACAATTTGATGGATTCAGTTGTTTTTGTAAAAACTCAGCACATACACCATTTACATAATCTAACTGCCATACATCTGCAGCTGGTAATAACACCTTAGAAATAAAAAAAAAATTCACATAAAATGATATTATGTTGTTTGAAGTCTATATAAAATTAAATATTTAATTATAGTTACCTGTACATTTTCTTTTGTGACCATAATTTCTCCAGTATAAATATAATCTACTAATAAGTGTAAAATTGAGGAATCTAATTTTCTTATATTGATAAGATCTTTATTGCTTTCTTCAAAATTACTAAACATTGCACGGAAATATGGACTAGCTGCTATTAGTACATTTTTATGTCCAATTACAATTTTACCATCATCTGCTTCAAATCTAACATCGCATAAAAACTCATTTCTAAAAACAAAAATGTAAGTGATATTTATTTTGTATGAAGGTAAAATCACTGTAAACATACCTACTTGCGTAGAGATTGTAAATTTTCCAGTATTCTTACAGAGTGAGAGTCATTTCTAAAACTTGTTGGTTCACATTCATTTGATTTCAGAATTTGCTTTAGATTATTTTCACAAGATGAAGCCTGAATGGTATCCATTTCTTTTACTGATGTGCCTAACAACTTTAAATATATTTTAAAAATTGTGATTAATTTTAATTATCATCATTGTGTTAAAACTTAATACTAAATTTAGGTGCTTTAGAGTTTAGACAGGGTAAAAAACAACATAATGTTGATGTTAAGAAATTATTAAATTATTAGTCAGATTAAATTAAAATAAGTTTTTAGAATAGGTACGAGACCTATCATTTTCTTACCTACTGCAGTTGAATTCAAATCAATTTGTGAGTTCTAGACAAAGATATGGTATTAAACTATGGGCTAATATACAAAATAAATAATCGATGTTGGTAGGGACAACTGGGATAAATTAAGTCAGAAGTTGTGAAGTAAGAATGTAAGATGGGAATTGTATGTTAGTCGTAATAAGTTCATTATATCTAAATTTATCCAACGCACATGTACCGTATGTTGAGCATATTGTATATTGTTATTTTTATTATGAACACTAATAATAATTTATTACAATAACACCAAAGTTGAGTATACTCATTAGTAATGCTCGGTTTTTGTAGCAAATGCTTCTTTTGAGGGGAGTGCCATACAAAGATAATTCTTATACACAAATACGTTTTGAATCGTTCTGATTTTAATGAAGTAAACCTTGTTTTGCTTTTTTTTTGCTTTTTCCTCAAAACCTGCTTTTTATTGCTTTTTCCTCTATTTGGTTCTTTTTTCTTAAGTTTTACATACTTTTCTTGAAAACTCAACTTATTTCTACCTATGTACATTATACTTTAACTTGGACTTAATTATTATAATCAGAAATAATAAAACCAGTGGGAAAACCAGTAATTAATGTATGACTGATAAAATAACTATGGTTATTATGCCGAAATAGTTTTATCTACAATTATCTATAGTTGTATTTACGACTCAAGGAAAGGGAAAATTATCTGAATTATACCTGCATATTTTTATTGCACGTTCTAATACTGTAGTTGGCCGGTAAAAGTATTGTGTTAGAAGAATAACAAAAGTTAGAGGAAGCTAATGGTGAAGTAGCGAAATTGATTTTAGAAAAGTGCAACAGTGTTTTTTCAAAGTATAATGGATGGGCAGGACTTCAAAAAGGTAATAGTATTCATAATGGCACTACACTAAATGCTCGACTAAACGTAAATGTGGAACAGTATGATTTAAATGATTTAGTTTATATGAAATATGCACAAATTACATCGGTTGACGTGGAAATGTCTTTTTCTATGTATAAAAATATATTAGCACCCAATAGAATGAGTTTTAATGAATGTAACTTGACTAAATTATGGTTGTAAATTCCTTTTTTTAAATTTAATTTTATGTGTACCTAATTGAAATTTGTTTTTTTAGAAATAAATTAATACCTAAATGCCTTTTCTGCTTTTTTTTGCTACTTAAAATGCTTCTTTAAAAATCCGAGCCCTACTCATTACTCATGAAGACTAGACAGTAGACACTAGAATATATCCTACCATTGACTAAAGAATAATATTATGAATTTCACCTTCACATGGTCAACTTTTTATAATTCCTGCTCTACCTGTTTACCTAGAAAGTCAAAGTTTCCCCAGATATGGTTAGGGTGACGTGTCTAAGCTACATACCATATTCAGTTCTACTTCTGGGTAAACAGGTATAACAGGAATTTACAGGAATTGAGCGCTATAAAAAAATAACAAGATTCTGGTTGGGGAGGTAATGTTTATACATTTAAAGGGTTACGGGGAAAAATATCATAGTCAAAAGAAAGAAAAAAATCAAATAATAATAGTACCTTTTGGTTAGTTTCAAATCGACACGTGAGTCGAGTTATGGAAAAAAGATCATGGTCAATGATAGGTATAATACAGCTTTAAGTATTACCATAACGGGAAAAAAGACCAGAGTCCCAAATACTGAACATTTTAGGAATATTGACTATTATCGTTTTTCCCCGTAATCCTTCAATTTGGTTCAACCTACAATTTTTCTTCACAACCATACCAAACTTCATAAATCCATACGGGTGCTCAAACACATACAATTTAATGTTTTTGGAAATATGTAAGAGTAAGTTATTTAAGAGACATAAAAGACACATTTGTATAAAATATTTTTGTTTACGTCTACAGCATACGACACAAGCAATCGTTTTGAGAAGATTGCATACGCCAGTAGATAGCATACGACACGTGTAGTACCTACCTGCAAACTTAATATGATTTGCAAATGTTTATGATTTAGACGAATTTTGTGAGAATTCTTACCTATAGTCGCTTTCCGGGCGGTACGTGGTATGTCGCGGTAGCTGTGTCGGCGTAGGAAGTAGGAGCAGAGATTCTTAGTGTTCCATCGATGGCGGACGGCGCAATCGAAAACTGACAAGACGTGACAAGTGGCAAATGTTGAACTGCGAATTGAGTAACTGACAAGTGACAACAGATGACCACGCGATCACGAATCACGACAACGAAACAATTAAAGTTTGTGGGTGTGATCCCACTGTTTTGTTGAGTTTAACGGCGTTTAATATTGTTATTATTGAATATATAAATAATAAAATAAAAGTAACAATATATCAATAGGTACAAAATGAATTATATGACTAACCGTGTTGACGTTGGAAGTAGAAGCAGCGATTCTCAGCGTTCCGTCGCGGTCGATGGAGGATTCTGTGCGAAACACGAATATACGGCGAGGCGCGAGCGACAAGACAAGTGACCACGAATCACGACAACAAAACAAAAAGCTGCGCCCGTGTGACGGGTGTGGATTTCGGTCCTACGGCTTTGTCGAGTTCAACGGCGTCGCGGTGTAGGCACAGTAATATTGATATTATTAAAAATTGAAATAAAAAAATATAAAATAACAATACTCAAGAGGTATAAAATGAACAATATGATTAACCGAAAACGTGTATACTCAATAGTCAATATAGTTATAGTATAACTTCAATATTATTATCACAGACTATATGAAAACAGATAGCTCACTCGGGATGTAAACAAAAAGTCAAAAACTATTGTGGCGAGCGTAGGTTTTTGGATGTTACAACTTACGCGGCCAACATACACAAGGTACGAAATAAATAATAATGTACTCTGAGACGGCTTGAAGTAGATAAATATTTATTGTTATTAGTCGGACGTAAATATTACAAAGTAAGATGAGACAATGCCGGTCACTAGCAGCGGGGACGGTGTCGAGTCGCGATGTTCTGTACCGACGCACGGGTCGGGATTATTACGCGATGAGAGTAGGTACGCCAGTGTCCGTCGCGGGGTGCGTGTTACGGGTCGTGTACTTGAGGGAGACCTGTGGTCGTGTTGCTGAGTAGTGAGTACTAAAAACGTGTAACGCGAGCACGCGGACGGAAAAGATGGCGGTTTCTCGAGCGAACTGTTAGAGCGCGATAACTCGTGGCGTGTGTGGAAAAGAATGTTTTTTCCAGTGGCAAAAAAGATGGCGGCGGTGCTCGGGACGGTGTCGTGTACGTCGGTTGCATAGACCTATTAACTATGGACAGCGCTTAGAGAGAGAAGTCAGCAAACGATATAGTAGGGTGAGAAAAGAAATAAAGTAGTGTTTTGCAGTGTGCCTACTGCCAAATAAAAAATTGTGATACAATAAAATCTTGCCGATCGTTATATTTCATTGATAACGTGATAAATATTGTGATTACTGATAGATGATAAAGGCATAAACCTATGGATAAAGAAAATGGAAAAAAAAAAGTTTAGTATTTCCTCCATGGTTCACTGCTTTATGCTCTTTCTCTCTCAGTTATATGATCATCTAGAATTGTGGGCAGTGCGGGTAGGAATGCGCTGTCCATAGTTAATAGGTCTATGGTCGGTTGACGGTTGCCGAGAGAGAGAGAGTGACAACACTGAGTCAGTGTTGTCACTCTCTCTCTCTCAAGACGTAATTTTTTTTTTTTATAAGAAATGTTCAAATTACCGTATTATTCTGACATTTTTACCCGTCCGTCCGCAGACCGTACGCATGCCAAAATTACCGTACGCCCCCAACCGGGTCCGTACGTATGGCAACACTGTCACTGACAACTGACAATTGGCAGCCGCCCGACACTTCGCGGGCGCGAACGACGCGGAGGGCCGAGCGGTGTTGCCAACGCAGGGAGCGCGACCGACATGGTGAGGGAGTATGTGGCGAAGGCACTGGTTCGCCACACCACAGAACACGGGTCCGTGCCACAGAATAATGACGAAACATCAAACAACAGACTACACTAGTTTACAAAACAAACACAGTTCAAATGTTCAGTTACTTCAGTACAACGGTAATACTGTATAGGCATATTGTTTATTTTGTCATGAACGTTATTGCTTCAACGCCACGGTCGTTACATAATACATTCGTTACAGACACAAGTTAGTAGTTACACGTTTACAACAGTCAACAGTAGAATTCTGAGTGCAACTACAGTCGTTACTCACTACCTACTCAGTCACTCAGTCTCGTCAGAATCGTCTACACCAATTTATAGTGGACTCTGCAGACTGCAGTTTAGTCGGAGTTTACAGTTTTACACTTTGCAATATTTTCGCGTACCTACGCATTGCCGAAGAGAGATCATCTGGATCTTAGTCTTTTATCTGATCAAGAAATAGAATATTATTGTGGGCAGTCACGGTGTAAAGACACCAACAATACTCGCGTGTATTTATTTTACACACCCACGCACGGAAAGTGTATAATGTGTATACGCGTTTTCGGTTAGTGTTTTTATTATTTTTATTCATTTTATTTCTGTTTCGCAATTATTTTCATCAATATCATATTGTTGTGAGTTTGTCTTATTGTTTTAATAATATTGTTATTATTTTTGTAGACCACGACATATCGTTGAACCAATATCGCACGTGGACTCGTGGTCGCTAGTCGCTACTCGCGGTTGTCAGTTGCCAGTCGCCGACACGGACTATATATCTTAGTGCTCGCCGAATACGCATGTCGAACAGCCAGTCGTCACGTTGAGAATCGCTGCTTCCACTCCGACACCGCTGCCGCCATATACCGTGCACCACCCAGACACGAGAGAAGTAAGTAAGTAATTTAAATTTAAATTATTGCAAGTCAAAATGGCAAATGCAGGTGCACGTGCCGTATACGTCCTAGTTGATTGTTGAAAAATCACTTTGTTCTGCTAGAAATATAATGAAAGCGCCATTAAGTAGAATCATTTGGAAAGTTAGAACCACTTAAGAGGGGTCCAGTCGGTCGTGTTTAAAGGAAATTAATATAGGTAATTAACTTGATGACATTAAAATGACTTGTGTGTGCAAAGTAAACAAAGATTATATTCTATTCAGGATAGGTTAGAACCGCATCGCACATGCAGGCTGAGCCGCCGAACAGTGCCTGACCCCCCGTGAGATTGGCTATGCGGTCTGTGATTCAATCGTCGAGCTCCTGTGCTAAAGCTCTCACCGATGTCCTGATTGTGGTGGGAATGCACGGAAAAAACGTGTTTTGGTCAAACGAGCTGTTCAAACTTATCCTGAATAGAATATAGTAGGTATGTGTAAGTTTAATCTGTAATCGTTTTTGGTCAATATTTCCTATAAATGTCATGAATAACAGTAGGCCCTCATAATACCGCTCAGTAAATCAGTCGTTATTTATATTCGCTGTCAATTAACTTACACACTCGCAGGCATTGACATAGATTTCAAATTATGATCAAATTTTTTCAATTTAAAATAGGTAAGCGGTTTTTAGACCAAAAAGCTAGACAAAAATGAAGGAATTTGGTTTGACAGATTTTAATTTTGGAAACAGATTATAATTGATTAACAAGTTCACTAGGTTTTGCTAGAGGCACTTTTTAATATTCCAATTATTGTTAGTGTCATGATGAATAATATAAATACAATAATATCATATTTTTATTCTTGAATATGTGAATATGTGAAAAATTAAATATTCAAAATCGCCTCTGGCTAAACTTAGTAAACTTGTTAATCAATCATAATCCGTTTTCAAATATAAAATCTAACAAACCAAATTCCTCCTGTTTTGTATAGCTTATTGGTCTAAAAGTAACCTTTTTTTCATCGACTGGAGCCCCCTTAACCTAATATTGTATTATTTTTTTTATTATTATTAATTAAAAATTTGTTCCATTCAAAAAAAAAGTAAGCAAGCTACAATTGATAATTTATAATATAATTCATAATTTTGACTAGGTTGCTTACAAAATACAAAGTATACAAAGTATTAATTTTCTAATCAAATAATTGGTTTGGATATATTTTATCAGCATGTATTAAATAATGAATTTACGCTGTCAGCCTCAACTATAATTAGTGGCTATAACTTGCACCACCGCGTTCCATAGATCATTCAAACATATCAAACAGCACAAAAAATGTTGCAGATGCATCACGTCTATATTGTGTATATTAAGCTAACCTTACAAAATATAATACAGATGAAAACTACCTATAAGGCTTTAACAATTATAAAAAATATTTTAATAATATGTTTAGCTACAGATAGTTATGAAATCATTGAAATTAATACAGAGAAACAGTTTTAATTTAAAGTGAGCCACCCACCATGCAATTTGCCAAATGACACTGCATACTAATTAATATTCAAATACATGAGAAAATTTTAAATTTACAAATAAACATTACTAAATTTACAATACAAATGGATAAACGTTGTTAATTCCTTAATATATGTATATGGCTTAAAATGCAATACTTTAAAAGATCACAGTATGATAATCTTAAAATTATTCAACAAACATTAAAATATAATAAAACTCGCACGTAATAAATATTCCATTGCTTGCTATAAAAAGGAGAACCCAAGAACTTGAATATCTATTGTATTTATGACCGAATAATACACTAATGGTTGGTTCAACAAATTATTATATTTTAATTTATTTTTAAATATTTGTTATTATAGGTATTTGAATGTCTTATGAAATGGGTAAAACATAATTTGGACTATAGCTGTTTAAATATGAGGTTTGTCTACAGATAAAGATCATAAACTTTCTAATGTACGTTTATATTGCTCATATTTATAAATAACAAATAATATACATATATTAAAACCTTATAGATGGTGGTTTTGACAATTATAAAAAATATTTTACCTAATATTAATAATACATATAAAAAAAGTTATGAAAGCATTGATGTAACTATTGAAAATTGATTTCATACCATCAAATCGTAATTATTATACCATTGATTGCTATAAAAAGAATGGATACCCAATAACTTGATGAACTATTATATTTATGGTACAAGCATACACTAATGGGTGGCTTATAATATTATTATGTTTTAATTTAATTTAAAATATTTGTTACTGTAGGTATTTGAATGTGTTATTAAATGGGTTAAATATGATTTTGATCAGAGAAAAGATTTTTTGCCAGAATTAATGGAACATGTACATTTGCCATTATTAAGGCCTGATATTTTAAATAATGTAGTAGAAGAACCACTTCTATATAATAGTCCTAAATGTATGTTATATTCATAAAAATAGGCCACCGTCATGATATATATTATATTTATTTAAATATTATTATAATGTTTTTAGGCAACAATTTTATAATTGAAACATTACAATTTAATCTACAAAAATCAGTTCAGAATTTGAAAAACAATTAGATGTAAACCTAGACAGATTAGTGATTCTCAAAAAGTATGATTCCGTTTTGATAAATTTATCTTCACAATTATTCTGTCCATTTAATTCTATTAGGTTATTATAATGTTCAATCGGTCTGATACATGGCCAAAGTGTTATTCAGAATGGTTTGGTCCAGCAACCAAGCTAACAAATATTGCACCAGGGTTAAATGAATTTCGGAAGTTTGCTGGTCTTTGTGTAATTAGTTATCAATTTGTGTTGGCTGTGGGTGGTGTAAATAATTGGATCATAGAGAGGTTTTCAAGAAATAAAGTACGAATTTATGGTGGAATAGTTGTCAATAGACCTTTATATTTTATTAACTAATCGGCATACATAATGGTCACATTGTTGGTAGAAATATGAACATATTTATGTATAATTCATGACGAAACATGTATTGTTCTATTAATTTTTGGTTTTGTGAATGTTTGATAAAAAAAAAAGTTTCATAATTTAAATTGAAGATTTATAAATTAAATAAATAAGCTTTAGTGTTAATTATATTTTTACAGCTTATTAGAAAAAACTTTTATTATTTACATTATACATTATATCTTTTAGTCTGTAAGGAGTGATGAATTTATTTATTTTTTTTTTTTGTATTTTTGTGTACACGATAAACATTAATTACTTGAAATTTTTCTTCTCCTAAGGTTTATTATGTTATAAAGGTCTATTTAGAACCATCGCCACTTCTACCACGCTCTTTCACCTTTCCCTATCCAATGCCACTTCCATATCCTGCAATGGACTGATTTCCTTCAGGTTTTCCTCAACTGTATCATACCATTTCTGCCCAGGAAATTCTTACAAATGTTTATTGTATAATTGTATATGTTTATATGATAAAATGTTCAAAATATTTTGACTAGGCTATTTAGAGATATTTTCAATTTTTTTTGGATTTTTCTTTAAATGCCAATAAGTTAATTCAAGGTTCCTCATACATTGTTATAATACCAGATCCTTATCCACCTTTTTAATTAAATTATAGTTAGGAGGTTGGAATAGTTCATTAGGGTTGAGACCTGTGTAATGCTATGATCCCAATTTCAACAAATGAGCACCAATCCAGTGAAAATTTCAATAATTCAATGTATTAATATATATTATATTATATTATTTATTTATTTATATATAAATATAAATCAAATGTCGAGCGCCTAAAATATTATTGTTAAAATCGGAACGCGAAATTCACCAGTTAAATAATTGGTGTTTTGAGACGAAAGATGTATAGCGTCATAATATTATTAGTAGAGTTATGAATTGATGCTTTAAAAAATGCTCTAAAAACCTTACGTATGCATTAAAATCTCAAAATTGACAGTATAAAATGCACTTTAACATGTAGGTACACTAAGGAATAATAATCAGTTATATTCAAATCTATAGCCTATAGGGATGAATTTTCAAAAATTAAATTACGTTCTTATTAGCCAAATGAGTATTAGTTAGAGAGACGTTTAAAGGTACCTAAGCTAGTTAATTATAGAAAAGCATATTGAGAACCTAATTTTACATTTTAAAATATTAGATATAAATAGAAAAAACTTTTCACATTCAAAAAAATTTTCAGAGATTTTAGTCAATTTTGTCAAACTTCAGACGCTCATAAATAAATAAAGACGCTCCATAATAAATATTGTGGATTCACGCTCATTTTTTTTTTATCTCCACTAACAACTTATGACTTTATGAGGAACCTTATATTATACTTTCAATGTTTTTGAATGATTTACAATTTTTTTTCGACAGTAATTAAAAAAAAAAGGCGGGCAAGTGGGTGTCACTCTGCTGTACAGTAGGTTACAAGTGGTCCCTGTAATGGATGGTGTTAAATTTGAATTCAATGATATATAATTATTGTATAAGAAAAACGATTATGAGCGAAGATGGTCAGTCAGATATATCTATACTACCAAATACCAAGTAGGTATATTTGATGATATTATTGTGAATAAAGTAATTTATATATAACCTATTTCCATGAAATCTTATTTTAAATTTTCAATCCTTAGCTATTAAAGTTGAACATTTTATAAATTTTTAACTACCTACAAAATAAATATTAAATTTTAAATTAGATATTGAAAACTTACAATGCCCGTAAACAGCTCAAAAAGCGTCAAAATATTTTGAACATTTTATCAAGTATAAGAATTGATAATAAATAAACATTCAGTGAAATTTGCATGTATCTAGAGTCATTCGTTTTTGAATTATATCAAAATAAGAAAATCGTTACATGAGAATTCGAGTGAAGAACAAATTTTGTGAAAATATGATTTTAAAATGCTCATAAAAATTTAATTTCGCTTTCCGGTAGACTTTTTTTTTTGATAAATGTAGACAAACTTATGAAAATCTTGTATTACATTTTCAAATCTTGGATTTAAAAAGAAAATTTTTTATGAATTTCTAACTAAAAATAATCTGCAAGATTTCTTATTTTTTCCGTGTTTTGTCAATATTTGAACTTTAAATGATTATAAAGAAAAACTATGCAAAAAATATTTTTCAAAAGTCTTTGTAATAAATTGTCAAGCTTTTTTACCTAACAAATAAAGGTTTATTGACATTTATAGTACATACGTTTTTATATTGTATGCTCTAAAAGTCTAAACAGATAAATAGATAATAATATGTGCAAAATTTAGAATAGTTAAAGATATTTAAGAATAGTGTCCTAATATTTAACTATGAATAATTACTAACTTTAATTGCAGGACGACAATCTCACAGCTGCTGTCGGTTTTTCTTTGATGCTGATTGTCGCCGTCATTGGTACTTTTGCCATGGCATGCTTAGCGCTACTACTCTGCCTGTTGTGCGCAGGACTGCGTTTATCGCTAACACCGTGAGGAGTCCTGCAGTGCAACAGACATTGAGAAACCGTTTTCCGGGAGCCGTCGGAGAGACGGTGTCGGACTGTGCGAGACTGGCGACTCTTACACTGGCGTTCGGGATTTGGTTTGTCGCCCAGTCCGTCGGCACCGTCATGTTTCTGGCGGCGGAGTTTCTCGGGCCCTCCAGCCGTCAGGAACAGCAGACACCACCGTTGTCTGCCGCCGGAAGTCCGATGGACGACACTCCGCTGCCTTTATGCAGCGTCGAGGAGCCATCAGCCGCGCGGACCAACACCACGTAAGTGCATTTACCTATAGGTGTAATCAGAAATTAAATAATGTTTTTTTTTTATATTACCGATAGACCAATTACATTTAAATATTGAAAAAAGAGACATGCTTTATTTTCGAAATTTGATAAGGGTATTCTGATGGACGAGGGTATGTAAAAAAAAAACATTTCAACAGAAATCGTGACACTTCCTTCTTAGACGCCAAGCCAAGCTTATACGCTATCTTATCATATAAAGCTGAGCTTGCTCTTTGAAACCCTTAAATCTTTTTCATTCTCTATTGCAGAGTATTCAGTTGTTTTTTTTTTTTTTTGTATTAGTTTAATATAAATTAGATTTGTTTTTGTTATTTAATTGGTATTAATTATTTTTTTTCCGTTTTATCTGTTTTATGTAAATAGCTAGGTACCTACTTAAAGTTTTCAATATACCGTATGAACGAGAAAACTTTAGGAAACGGTACGTGCGGGTACAGAAAACTCTAGCCGAGTTGTGCATCGAAGAATACGTAAGTATAATTTGATATTATATAGAAAAACGCTGCTGCAACCCCCCCCCCCCCCGTGTGTGTTACACGTTTGTCGACGAATCAACTATGAATAATTACTAACTTTAATGTTTATTTAATTGCAGAACGACAATCTCACCGTCGGGTTTTCTTTGTTGTTGATCGTCACCGTCGTTTTTACGTTTGCCATGGCATGCTTGGCGCTGCTACTCTGCCTGTTGTGCGCAGGACTCGCGATGACTGCATTCATCGCTAACATCGTGAGGAGTCCTGCAGTGCAACAGGCATTGAGAAACCGTTTTCCGGGAGCAGCCGGAGAGACGGCTTCGGACTGCGCGAGACTGGCGACCCTTACACTGACGTTCGAGATTTGGTTTGTCGCCCAGTCCGTCGGCACCGTCATGTTTCTGGCGGCGGAGTTTCTCGGTCCCTCCATCCGTCAAGAACAGCAGACGCCACTGGAAGTCCGATGGACGACACTCCGCTGCCTTTATGCAGCTTCGAGGAGCCATCAGCCGCGTGGACCGACACCACGTAAGTGCATTTACCTATAGGTATAATCAGAAGTTAAATAATGTTTTTTTTATATTACCGATAGACCAATTACATTTAAATATTGAAAAAAGAGACATGCTTTATTTTCGAAATTTGATAAGGGTATTCTGATGGACGAGGGTATGTATACTGTTCGACAAAGGTACCTACTGTAATATTTTTTGCATTAAAAATAAATAAAACCGTTTTCGTGGAAATAAAAGTGAACATATTATTATTTCTACTTAATTTTAATTACCGAAATGTAATAATTATTGTCTATAATGTAATAAAATATTATAAAAACTATAGCTGTCCTGCCCGACGTTGTCCAGGCCAAAGATTTGTATTTTTAATAAATATATTTGTACAAAATGTATATTATACCATATTTCTTCTAATTGTAATATTAATAAAATATGTAACAAATTGTGCAACCATTTAGATTGACAAAAAATAATTTATTTTTTCGTATGCTAAAAAAAATCATGTGTGCTCTACCCTCTAATTTTCAAGTAATAATCTATTGAAATAACTTTTATTGACTTTTTTGAAACGTTCCCCGTAACTCAACTGATTTATTAGTGAAAACCGTATAAAAATGTGTTCTTTTCAATACATGCTCGTACATACAAAAAATAAGTGGCAGTGTTTCTCTACTATACTATATATATTATAAACCTTCCTCTTGAATCACTCTACCAATTAAAAAAAAACACATCAAAGTCTGTTGCGTAGTTTTAAAGATCTAAGCATATAGACAGACAGTGGGACTTTGTTAAGATAAAGATTTATTATTTTTTTTTTATAATTTAAATATTTTCTATATGTTTGTGTCTATAGCAAGTAGCAACCATTATCATAAACAAAAATTTCCATCGTAAATCTCAAAATCAATTTTTGAGCATCTCCTAGGGATGGTTCTCTTTTATATTATGCATGGTATATACAAATAAACCTTCCACTTGAATCACCCTCTCAATTAAAAAAAACCGCATCAAAATCCGTTGCATAGTTTTAAAGATCTAAGAATTCAGAGAAAAAAAGGGACTTTGTTAAGATATATCAAGTACCTATTATCTGCAATTTCTAATAAATGTAATATTTTCTGTTTGTAATAGTCATTGCTGTAGATATTGACCCCGAAAAGATTATGATGGCCAAGCAAAATGCCGCCATTTATGGAGTACTCGAAAAAATTGAGTTCGTTGTTGGAGACTTTTTTCAAACTGGCAAGTCAGTTGTAGTCACATCGCCACCATGGGGCGGTCCAGAATATAGTAAAATGGGCCGTTAGATTTGTGCGTGGATAAGATTCTGGAAGTGGGGAAAACGATTGCCCCAAAAATACTGCTACATCTGCCAAAAAACCTCGATAAAAACGAGGTTTGTACATCATTCAGCTTAAACATAAATTGTTATTATTTATGTGGAACCATAATTTATATTTTAAATGTCTATAGTTGGAAAATGTGCAACGGAGTTGGTGCCAACTTACGGAAGATTGAAAATGTGTTTATGGACAGGTACCCCAACTCGACGTTGCTGTATGTCCGATCCAATAATGATGTAAGTTATAAGTCATTGTGTATTTAATACAATAAAAGCGTAGTAAAAAATAATTAATAGTCTATATTAATATAGTACCTACCTACTTTATTAATTTAATATACCTGACCATGTACCTATGCATAACAATATTATAATAATGTATTATTTATGTTTGAATTCATTAGAACATTGCCGTGACAGAGGTCGCCCCCAAACCGGTCGACATCCATCTGCATAACTGTAAGTTGAAAACTTCCATATTTAAAATTTGTTATATTATAATATTTATCTAATCAATTAATTTTCTTTAGCATTCCGGAGGAATGAACGGTACAGTTTGGAAACTTACCAAAGGTATTTGATGGATGTCGATGCGTTGGTGAGCAGTCGTCGCGCATCTTTGTGATGTAAATACGGCAAGTTATTATTGGACCGGGCATAATATTACGTTGAGGATTTACCTGTTCAAGAACATATTTTCAGATCAGTAGGCCAATAATTCCGTTGCCATTTTTTAATCATTCCTCGTTTTTTATTAAGGTTAAGACGTAACAGGATTTTAGGGGCTATTGCCTTTCCACTAGCTTCCAGGATTTTATCATACACACAACCGACAACCCGATGACATACATTATTTTATATTCTGGTTCACCCCATGATGGCCGCGAAGTAACTGTAACGTCACCGTTTATCAGATTGCCCTGCAGTTTGAAAGAGTTGCCAACAACTTGGTCCATAAATTGTGGCATAGCGCTGGGCCAGCATAATTTTGTCTGGATCAATATCTACAAAATCGAAATCTCAATTATTAGAAGCTAATAATATAGGTACGTATGTACTTAATATATATTATAATAATACTAGCTGATCCTGTGCACTTAGTTGTCCGTTAAATGTACCAACTCTATATGACTCAAACTTTGTTCAATTCGTTATTTAAAATTCAGTGTATGGTGTTCAAAATGTATCTTACCTATTCTATTGTCTGGAATAAAAATTCTGATTCGCAGCAGTATATATCAGGTAGGCAATCTACATAGGCGCAACTAGAGGCCAAACACTGGGGGTGCTAAAATTATGTAGAGAAGACAAACCCACGGGGGCTACGCCCCCACACCCCAAAATAACATACTTTGATTTTATAATTACTATAACCATTCCTAAATACACCATGAACACATAAGGACACTAATATTTAAGTAAATCAACAGTAATATACCTGATGAATACATGAGGTATATTATATTATATAGGTGATTAAAATAGTAAACTGGAAGTGTAAATGGATGAAAAAAAATGTGGTCAAGTGGGTACCGCTTTGCTGTACAATAGTTGTTGAGAATGTCGTTGTAGTGGATGTGTTATACATGAATTCAATTTGAAAAATTTTCTCATAAATAGCTATAAATTGTTTATAAAAAGTCAAAAGTGTTTAAAGAATTTACGATGCATGGAAAATGCTATTGTAAATATTTGGTGAACATTTCAAGAGTCTACGGTTATTCATTTTGAAAATACAACAAAATCCAAAAAATCGATTAATGGGAATTTGAACCACTGAATATCGAATATCGTGACAATATTATAAGTTCGAAGACTCATAAAACATTCAATATTAAGTATACGTTTTTTTTATAGGTAGACAAACTTATGTGAAATATTTTATAAACATTTTTAATCTTGGGCCTTAAATGTGAAAAGAAAATATTTTATGAATTTCTAACTGAAAAATATTTGAAAAATTTCTCAGTTATAAATACCTCAAAAAGAGTCAAAATTGTTTTAACATTTTACCATGTAAGGAAAATTTTAATTTTAACATTTGATAAAAATTTCAAGTATCTAGGATTATTCGTTTTTAAATTACAACAAAATATCAAAAATGTATAGATGAAATTTCGTTAATTCACTGATAAAAATTGAAAATTGAATGTTGTACACATTTTAGATTCAAATGCTCATAAAAAATGTATGTTACTTTCCAGTAAACTTTTTTGTTTTGTTTAAGATAGTACCAATTGTGAGGAGTCTTCTATCAACATTTATAATGTTAGATATGAAAGGAAAAGTTTTATAAATTTCTAACTGAAAATTTCCAAAAAAAATTGAAGAATTCTAAATTCTAATATTTGATATACCTATAAGCTATAATCATTACAAACAATAATTTGTGTTTCTGCTAAAAACGAAGAAATAATAAAAAAACCTTAAGTAAAGCTAAACCCCCAAGCACCCCCCTAGTTGCGCCTATGGCAATCTACCTGCGGTAGATCACAGACCCAGCTGTGTTTGTACGTATAAGTGTGTGATTTAACTCTAAAGTATCAAAATTATACCAAGTTTATTTTGATATAATACGGTGGATTAATATAGCAAATTTGGTTGCCCGTAAAAAATTGCAACTCTTAAAAAAATTATGATTGTTCAAATCCTTTTGGGTGTAACTTGCTGCGGTAAGTGCAACTTAGCCACCCTGGTAGGCAATGTTCAATAATTCGATTTGATGCAAGCTTGTACCTGATCTGCCCGAATAACCAATGGCAACCAATAATAAATAAATGCTAATTTCTACTGTAGACTGTAACCAGTAGCAACTATTAATAAATAAAAATAAAATTTCCAATTTCCATCGTGAATCTCAATGTCCCTGTTTGAGGAGCACCTATTTAAAATGCGAATTTCGGCAAATCCTTTCTTATTGCTCGGTGTAAATATGAGAAGAACCTCTATTCCAAATTTCAAGTCATGCATAGTTACTCGCGCATGTTATAAGAAATGCAGGTTTTAAATAAGTGATTGCTAATTAGTAAAATAAAATAAAATTGTACTCACACAGTTTTTCTGGAAAATGGAAAATGAAGTCTTAGTAATAAATTAATAATTATAACAAAATAATGAACACTTAACTATAAAATAACCATAGAAACCATAGATTATACTAATAGTACATCGAGCTGACAAATAATTATAAATAATAAATAGTATTAATTGCCATAGAGATGTCTACGTCTACCATAGTGTAAATAAAGACAACGGTATCGAGTTCAAATCCCAGACATCAATAAATAGTTTTTCTAATTATTCGGTTGACTTTTTAAAAATTTTCTTTCTTACAAGCCTTCTCCTGGCAATTACGAACATCTTAAAAAAAATTTGAGACAAATCGGACCAGCCGTTCTCAATTGATGAATTGTTATACATTTTTGGCTCCGTTTTTATATATATAGATATATAATATAATATTAAACCGCCATTATACCCAATTATTACATTGCAGTTATTACGATTAAGTAGAAATAATATTTTCAAATAATATTACAGTGCCTTTGTATGAAGTTTCCGCTGCTCCACAAAACGGGTCGACGCCGGTCGCTGAACATGGGAAGTCCTCAAGTCCGTGTCTTCCCAAGTCCACCTAGCATCGTATTTTATGGACCATACATATACAAGTTCGGCCACACTAGCTTGTCTGAAATGCGATTTCATTGGCAGTTGGACCGGTGTACATTGTTGACACTTATCAGTTTATCACCATTTATTAACACTTGATGTCTTGATTAATGATTACTTGAACACATCTCGTGACTCAAGTACAGTTTTCTCTCAATAAATTTGCAATAAATTTGTATAATGCTTATCATACGTCATACTACATAATATTTTATGTATCACACTATATATATTATATTATATTGTTCTATGATATAAAAGTAAAGGAAGTGATTTTTTTTAATTTGTTGTAAAGTTTTTTTTGATTTGCTAAAAATCTAGTTGTCCACAAAAAATGAAAATTGGTCTGCAAAATTACGCAAAATAACACATACATTAAAATTTGAAAAATCGGAATTGTATATGCTGTCGAAATGGAGCTTACTGATGATGAGATTTTGATCTGATTTTATTTTAAATTTTATTTTCGATACGAATGTACGGTACAAGTGTACAACGCATACAACGTTTTATGGTACCTGCTACCTGCATACCTATAAACACATCCATTTATTATGGGTGAATAATACGGGCTACGTGCGATTATTAAAAAATATGTAAAGATTATAATATAATTATTATAATTATTAAAATACTTCTAAAATATTCGTACCTCAACCTGCGTAAATAGGAAAATACGAGAAAATTCCAATTGAATAATTATATTATTATTATTAATAAATAATTTATATTAATGTCGTAAATCGTAATATCTAAATTCCTATACACTCGAAAACAAAAAAAAACATCCACGCAAACACGATGACGTGCTGTATCGCGATTTAAAAATCAAAATGATTAATTTTTCTCACGATAACATATTTAACAGGCCTTGATTTATAAATTATAGGGGTTCGATTATAATATTATATTGTCATTGATTCCAACCATTCGCTTATCAGTTATAGATTGCCGTTTCGCTCGATGACTTGCATTCTATTACATACTTATAAATTATATATAGGTATTGATTTTTGGGCGTCGCGGCAGAAATGCGAAAGCAATTCCCGCGGCGCAGTCGGTTGGTCGGTTAGTGGTTACAAACTGAAAAAAAAAAGTTATAAATTATAATCAATATAACATTTTTGTAGTAATATAATTTATAATAATATATTAAATTAAATTTTTTAATAAATTTAAAACCTGATAAATGACTATATAGTTTGCGATAAATGAATCGTGTCCTATACAATGGAAAACGTAAATTATATTTCTCAAATCGCGTATCACAGGCATGACAAGATCTGTAGTATAATAGCAAATACTAATAATAGATTGCCGTTTCGCTCGATGACTTGCATTCTATAATTAATTACATAGTTATAAACTTACAAATTATAAATACATATGGCTTTTAGTTTTTGGGCGCCGCGGCAGTAATCCGAAAGCAATTCCCGCGGCGCAGTCGGTTGGTCGGTTAGTGGTTACAAACTGAAAAAAAAATTTATAAATTATAATCAATATAACATTTTTGTAGTAATATAATTTATAATAATATATTAAATTAAATTTTTTAACAAATTTAAAACCTGATAAATGACTATATAGTTTGCGATAAATGAATCGTGTCCTATACAATGGAAAACGTAAATTATATTTCTCAAATCGCGTATCACAGGCATGACAAGATCTGTAGTATAATAGCATCCGTTTCCCAGATGTAGGTACCTATATGGCTATAGCTATATCATCAAACCGTAAGAAATACGTCGTTATAACAATATTCAAAATTTTTTTCTTAGAAGTCGAATATAACTTGAATATATTGGATGTAACTACAAATCAGGGACTGTAACCGGACCGAAAATAACCGGTTATAGAACCGGGAACCTTGTGTTAATTATTAACCGTAACTTAACCGAAACCATTATTTTCAAACGTTTAAAAAACCTAACCAAAACCCTAACCCTAATTTTTAAAGTTCAATTTTTTCGGTTTTTAAAGGTTTTTTTCGGTTAGGTCACTATGAGTCAAGGGGAAGGAAGTCATACTGAAACATCTGGAACTACTAACCCATCTTCAAAACGCAAAAAAAAATAGTATGGTTACATTATAATAATATGTATTTTATGAATATAAAAATTATTATTATATTGTTAAAATATAAAATCTTGTAAAAGAAAGCTTATAAAATATGTATTATATTTTATTAATTTTTAAGTCTCAACCTAAATCATAATAGACTCTTAGGCCTCGGCACTGTTATTTGAGAATTATAATACTAATAAGTATTAATATTAAACCAAAATGAGTGCTACGCCTACCTTCCAATTTAGAATCTTTACCCTCAACAATCAACATCAATCATCTGAAAGTTTTTGTATTGAGTTGTGGTGATATTGTAATCGTCTCTGTCGTCAATAGTCAACACATTAATGAAGTTTACAACAATAATTGTTAATTAAGTAAAAATGTAAATACTAAAGCATAAGTTTGTTAGTTGTAATTTTAAGTTGGAATATATGTTATCATACGGTTTTTGATTGTTAAAAGAGCTGTCTATCCCTAGACTTGGTTGAAAACTACCAGGTTTATCTGTAGGTACCTATACATATTTTTTGGTTGTATTAGTACGGTTCTATAATCGCTTAAAATTTTAAAATATTTTTTTTTTTTGTAACAGGTTAAAACCGGTATAAACCACAACCGTAACCGCAACCTCAATTTCATATTTTTGAAATTTATAATTAAAACCGAAACCTTAAAAATATTTTTTTGAAAAACAGAAACGAAACCGAAACCGAAAAAAACATAAAGGTTACAATCCCTGCTACAAATACCTCGAATAACTGGGCGTCAACTTTCTCGTAGTAGTACAATACGCTAGGTGAATCACCGAAAAAGTCTTATAAACAAACGATATTTATACCATTTACCGATTATTTTAAAAATCAATTACTAAAACGGTTTTCTAAACACATTGAAATAATTTCTGTATTACAAAAGTTGATTCCAAATCTACTCAATAAAATTAAAACTAGTAATAATGATTTTTAAAAATGTTAACACTTTTATAAACATGTTTTACCCAGTTAAAATACATTTGAATCAGAATTAAAAGTATGGATGGAAAATGGAAAAAAGTTCCCGAGAATAAATGTCCTATTGATAATTTAAATAAAGTGTCCGTTGAATTTTTTTCTATTTTATGGTAGGTGATGGTAGGTATTGATGTCAATAATGTTAGTAACTTTAGTCTTTATTGGTATCAACGTAGTCATCAGAAAGAACGATTTCAGCATTAAAACAATTGAAGTCGTACTTGAGAAATAGTACACGCATTGATTTGAGACTTGTATCGAATTTTCATTTTTTCAATTTTTCTAAAATTATACAGTGTGTCCCGTTTTAAATGTACCACTAAATATCTCAGCCCGATAATCTTAGATTGAAATACGGTTTGCTGCAATAGCTTAGGGGTACTGAAGTACACATTTAAGGACAAATTTCAAATATTTAACTCTTGTAGTACGCGCATGAGTAATAAAAATTTTTTTTTTAAATTGCAACACCTATTTTTGTCACCGGATATGGATAGATTATTTTATTCTAAGTAATTTTGATCCATTGACCATAGTTCTAAACCAAAAATTGAATGAGTTACACCTTTTGGAAATTTTAAAATAATTAAATTTTTTCGATTTTACCAAAAACATTACACGCTTGAATTTGATACAAAAGTAAGTCATTTTTGAACTAAAATGAAATACATTTAAATAATTTAATACAAAATTACCAAAAAAAAATTGTATAGCCAAATTAAATTTAATTAATTTAAAAATAAATTTACCAACTAAATTGACAATGACGTTGTAATTTGCGTTATTATTGTGCGATAAAAGTTATTTAATTATTTCCAGTTTTATTATTAGTACTTTGATAATAGTAGATTATTTCTAATTTTATTCTTAGTACTTCGATAATTTTATTATTGTAGATATTGTTTGATTATCAAAAATGAACTAATGCACGTTCACTCAGTATTGTACGTTCATCGATAAAACTTATAACTTTTAACATAATACTTTGAAAGATTTTTCTTTTTTTCTTCTTTAAAATGTTAAACAATAATAGTGAAAAAGTTGATATGATTTTAATTTATGGTGAGTGTAATAAACATTGTCGGGAGGCTGCAAGGGTTTATGCAAATCGATATCCCGAAAGATATCATCCACCGCATAATTTTTTTTTAAGATTAGTTAATAATTTACGAACTTACGGGACTTTTTCGATAAGATATGCACAGAGACAACCACTACGCAATATGGAACAAAATGATGATCAGGAAAATGAAATAATTGCGTACATTCAATTAAATCCTCACTCATCTTTAAGACATGTTGCTAGAGAATTTGGCTTTTCAAAAACAAAGGTACACAAAATATTCAAAAAATACAAGTTACATCCTTATAGGGCTGATCTAGTTCAGCATTTACGCCAAGGTGATAACGAACGTAGATTAACATTTATTGCATGGATAACAACAGAAATTAATAACGACCCATTATTTTTAAATTACATTTTGTGGACCGATGAATCAAAGTTTACCAATAATGGCGTTTTAAATACCGTAAGAGCGGGATACTTTGCTCCAAATATATTTCTTTTTTAGTTTGAACCTATACTATAGCTTCAATAACAAAGATAAAAATTACCTGTTCGCGTTGTTTTATATGTATAGATGTTAAGAGGTAAGAACAATTCAAAAAAATCCGAATGTCGTACTAATGACTTACTTACTTATTCCCAAAAGTTTGGAGCAAAGTTAAAATACATTGCAGGTTACATTGCACAATGATTAAAATTACCTTACTTTAATGCATATAATAACTATTGGTGCAATGTTTAGTGCTTGTGTTTTAACTTATTTGAACCTATACTTAATATAATTTAATAATATATTTTTATTTTTTTTTTCTAGTTGATTAAAAGTCTTTTTTCAATACATTTTAAATTAAATTTCAATCCCCTAGATTTTGGATAACTTTTCCGGTATGTATTTTTGTGTTTTTGAAAACCATTTTTTACATGATAAACATCTTGGAGGAAAACTAATAGATTCATGTCCGTAATGTTTGAAAAAATTAGTAATGTTAATAAGAATAATATAAAAAAAAACTACAATCTCTGATCTCAAAATCGTAATGTGCTACGATTGATATCAATAAAAATTTTTTTTGGAGCAATGTTTAACCCCTGGAGTAAAGTATCCCGCTCTTACGGTAAGCAGAATAACCGTTATTGGTCAAACGGAAATCCACATTGGGCAGTTGATACAAATTATCAAACAGTATGGGGCACAAATGTGTGGTGCGGATTATTAGGAGGAAATTTAATAGGTCCACATTTTTATGACGGTACTCTTAATGGAAGACGTTATTCAGATTTCTTAACTTTGCTACCGATGATGTTAGAAGATGTCCCTTTATTACTTCGTCAAAACTTATTTTTTCAACAGGATGGAGCACCCGCTCATAATGCCATAATTGTAAGACAACAGTTAAATGAAATGTTTGGAAATCGATGGATGGGAACTCAGGGGCGTCATTTCAACTTTTTTTTTGTTGGTGCGAAAATGTTTGCAGGCCATTCAAATTGTTACCAGGCCACATAGAAAACTTTTTTTTTCTTTAGTGGGGGGGGGGGGGTCTAGTGGGGACAAAAACTGTAGAATATTTGTAAAATGTATTTAATACTTCACTTATATTAATATAAAAACTTCACAATATTATTACTATTTTTGAAGAACTATGTGTAGGTACTTTTAATAAGTTTATATTATATTGTGGATGCCAGTTGTATTTGGTAAGCAAATTTATGTATATAAAGCACCTTAATAGTATTTAATCGAACCTAACCTATACATTTTTTCTCCTTGCACACTCAAAATAAATAATATAGCTAAACCCCAAAACCGGAAATTTGTTTTATGGGTTGCCTTGTTCAAAATTTCACAATATACTTAATTCATATTTCTAAATTTTTCCACATCTAATTTTAATTTAACAACTTAAATTCAATTTAATAACAAATCATTTAGTTACACAAATAAAAACATTTATTATCATAAAGCAATAATTACTTAATACATTACATATTATATTACATTAGTGGATATCTTCGATTTTTCAACTTTGAAAATGAATCTACAGAATCATTTAGATTGATTTTATTGGCCTCTTCTTTCTCCACACTAACCATTAATAAGTCACTTAAGCGCTCATCTCCCATGGTTGATCTAATATAAGACTTGACTCTTTTAAGTGAGGAAAAAAATCTTTCATTAGAAGCCGTACTTATAGGTAAAGTTAAAACTAAAGATATTATTTTTAATGTTTCTGAAAAAGCAACTGGAAAATCTTTTTAACAGGAAATAATGTCTTTTAAATTCAAATTGGTTATATTATTTTTAAGAATCAAGGATTTTGCAGAAGGAAATTCGGATAATATTTTAGACTCATTAAATTGAAAATAACTAGATGGTTTGTAAAGAATATTAAATGAGGGCAGTTAGGATTAAAAAATTATTGCTGGATACATCAAAAATTTCAAACAGGATATTTAATATTGGTGGTAGAATTTCTTTTTCCACCATAGAATATCATTTCTACCGTAGAAAGTAAGTGACAAGGGTAAAAATGTAAACAAATAATATTCTGTGGTTAGGTTAGGTTAGGATAGACAACTTTTTCTCTTTTGATGGGAATTATATATCATGTTGTTTTCTTATTATAACGAGTAGGGAGATACCGGAGCGTGATAAGAAATCTATATCAGCATAATATTATACCCACAGATATTTAAATATTCGATGGTAATAATATCATGGTAGAGAATAAAAAATATATATAACCCATAGACATAATTATTAATTATATTATTATTATTTTATATTATGTCTATGATATAACCACACAACCACATCGATCATTTTTGGAAATAAAACCCATTAGTACCTATAATATTTATTATTTTTTTTAAATACTGAAAAAATATAAAATATATATAATATATAATTAATATATAACACTTAGGTATATCGGCGCTTATATTTATTGTTGGCAGGCCAAAGAAGGCGTTTATAAAAAATGTTGGTGCAAATGTACACCCTGCACCCCCCCAAATGACGCCCCTGTGGGAACTCACGGGCCAGTGGAATGGCCCCCACGGTCACCTGATCTAACACCATAAGATTTTTTTTTATGGGGTCATTTAAAGACTGTTGTTTATGCAGATCCACCAGCAAACTTACAGGATTTAAAAAATAAAATAACGGTAGCTTGCAGACAATTAACGAAAGAACAAATTTTGGCAGCAACCTTTAGAGAAGTGAGTCGTCGATTGGAAATGTGTTTAGAAAAAAACGGAGGAAATTTCGAACATTTTATTAGATGAAAAAAATAAACATAAGTCAAAACAATGTAACGGAGTATTTTTTATTTAATTTCCTACTTCACATTCTTAAATCTATGAAAAAATCACTCAATTCAAATTTAAAACAATAAATGTTTTTGGTAAAATCGAAAAAATTTAATTATTTTAAAATTTCCAAAAGGTGTAACTCATTCAATTTTTGGTTTAGAACTATGGTCAATGGATCAAAATTACTTAGAATAAAATAATCTATCCATATCCGGTGACAAAAATAGGTGTTGCAATTTAAAAAAAAAATTTTTATTACTCATGCGCGTACTACAAGAGTTAAATATTTGAAATTTGTCCTTAAATGTGTACTTCAGTACCCCTAAGCTATTGCAGCAAACCGTATTTCAATCTAAGATTATCGGGCTGAGATATTTAGTGGTACATTTAAAACGGGACACACTGTATTAATTTATACTATACATTTTTATTTATATCAACTTGCTAATAAGTACCTAATATGATATAAGCATATATTATCATATGAATTATGAAATTCGAACAATATTATACATTAGTATGGTCTATACTCTATATTTAATGCACCGTAATAGCATATAACCGGCCTTCGAGTAATGTGGCGGTATTCATGTTAACTAAATTTGTGCCGTCAAAAATTCACAGACTTCTATATAATACAGAATTATATAGAAGTCTGTGCAAAAATTGTGCCACTTTTTTCGGGGAGTGTTATCACCTTCTCTTCCCTACATCGTGGGACGTGGATTGACCATCCATCAATAACAGTTGCGATTTCCGAGTGTGGGACTGGGGATTGTGTATTGTCGCCAAGGACTAAACTGTAAAACAATTAAACACATTTCTAGTTCCATAAGTATCCACTGTGGCAGCACTAGTATTGCTGAAAGGAAAACATCCCCCCGAACTCCGTCTGTTGTACTACATTTCGTCGTCAAAAACCACCCCCCCCCCCCCACGCACTAAAAATGTCGTGTCAAGTCCGTTATAACTTATAACCGTGTACAACTTAGTCCGTGACATTACCTAATACCTCATGTGAGGTCAGAGTGAGCGACACAAAATTGAAAACAACGTGACACAAGAAAAATCATTGAAATCATTTTACATTTAACCGATTGTCAAACGAGCGGTATACCAATTTTCGAAATAATTCAAAAGGAGGATTTTCAGTAAGAGGTAAAGGGATGCTTTACAGCCTTCATCGCGTGGAGGTGGAAATGGTCTCAAGCCAGTTTTGAAACTCAATAAATGTGCACCATGGCTTAAGACGGATAACCTTCAATCTGTTAGAATACTAGAAGGATTACAATCTCAACGCAAGTATGTTGTCAATGATTTTAGCTTCATTCAAAATAAATAATTAGTAGGTACCTAACACATTTTTGTTTTTACTTTTTAGCAATGAAGATTGTGATATTATATTTGAAACAGATGACAGTACTATAGTATTTGCACACAAAATTGTTCTGATGGCGGGTAGTACATATTTCCGTGCAATGTTTAGTAATTTTGATGAAACCAATAAAGATGTTGTTAATATAAGAAAATTAGACTCCGTCGCTTTACAACTATTAGTAGATTATATCTACACTGGAGAAATTATAGTGACAAAAGAAAATGTACAGGTATGATTAACTTTGATTTGTCGTAGACTAATATAAAATTGTTTTAAATGTATTATTGTTGATTTTCAAGGTTTTATTACCGGCTGCAAACATCTTGCAGTTAGATTTCGGAAGTGCTGCATGTGCTATGTTTTTACAAAAACAACTGGAGAGTGTCATAGCTGTACGGAATCGTTATCAAGTTTTGAAGCATTAATAAAAAAAAAAAAGGTGGGCAAGTGGATGTCGCTCTGCTGTACAGTAGGTTACAAGTGGGTCACTGTATAATGGATGGTATTAAATTTGAATTCAATGATATAATATCATTGTATAAGAAAAACGATTCTGAGCGGTGACGGTATGTCAGTCTATGTATAAGACATATTATATACATATCTATGGTATTAAACAAAAAATTGACCTATAATAGGTACCTATAATAAATTCCAAATTAATCATATCACAATATCCATTAGGTACTTATAACGCGTTATACATCAACAAAAACCGTGATACTATCATAGATATATAATAGTACACTCTAGAAGTTTCAAGTACCCACGAATAATATTATTCAATCACAACAAAATAACTAAAATAGTTATTCTAGGTTTTTTAATATGTAATTTCGTCCAAATTTGAATTTAAAATGTCTGTAAAAAATAAGTGTGTTCATATATTTTTTAGATTTTTTGGTTACAGTATGAACTATTTACGAGAACCTTTGTGTTGAATTTGCAATCCTTAGCTATAAAAACTGAACATTTTATAATTTATTAATTACAATGATTGATCATTTTCGAGATTTTGATAAATTTTGTCAAAATTTGATCTTTAAATACTTATAAAAAAAAACTGTGCCTATGTATTTTTAATATTTTTCAACTGCTATTGTAACAATATATCAGGAGCCTTGTATTAAATTTTTACACTTTTTGGCCCAACAGATAAAACTTTATTGATATTTATAGAAAAAAAAAACTAAAAAAAATTGAAAGCTGTAAATGTCCATAAACAGCTCAAAAAGAGTCAAAATATTTTCAAAATTGTATGGTGTATAGAAAATGCTAATTTAAACATTGAGTGAAATTTTCATGTATCTACAGTTGTTCGTTTTTGAATTGCAACAAAATAAGGAAATCGCTACATGAGTAATCGAGTGAATATCCAATGTTGTAAAAATTTGAATTTCAAACGCTCATAAAAATTTAACTTGACTTTCCGGTAGAAATTTTTTTATTGATAAAGGTAGACAATCTTATGAGTAATCTTGTATTAGATTTTCAAATCTTAGATTTAAAAAGAAAAATTTTTACGAATTCTTAACTCAAAATAATTTGCTAATTTTCGTGATTTTTCCATATTTTTTCAATTTTTGAACTTTAAATGCTTATAAAAAAAAATTGTGACTAAGGATTTTTAATATTTTTCATCTGCCTTTGAAACAACATATTAGGAGCCTTCTATTAAATTTTCAAGCTTTCGCAACCAACAAATAAAATTTTATTGATATTTTTGGAAAAAAAAACTAAAAAAAATGGAAAATGAAAATGTCCCTAAACAGTTCAAAATAAATCAAAATATTTTGAAAATGTTATCGTGTATAGAAAATGCAAATATAAACAATCAGTGAAAATTTCATGTATCTACGGTCATTTGTTTTAAAGTTACACCAAAAACCAAATTCGATTTTTTGGAAAATCGATTTTGCGTAAAAATTCCCGTTTTTTCCTTAATTTTTATGTTGTTTTTCCCGGCGCATGTGAAAACTACTGGAAAATGTTTACTTTTGACCCCCCAAAGTACCAACTAGATTCACTTTCCTATCAGAAAAGGTACTATTGAAGAAAATCGAAGCACTTTTACTGTCCCAAAACGTGATGACAGACACAAAAATATAAAAATATAAAAATATAAAAACACACATCATTGTAAAACCAATACATTCATCGCTCCGCTCAGAATCTAAAATATATTGAATTAAAATTACATTTCTTATAGGAGTAGCTGTATTAGATGGTTCGTTGTGTGTTACGGTCTGAGAATTTAATGGTACTGTAGAAATTTACAACCCAATCACCAAAACTTGGACCATGGATATATTGTCAAAACATGTAATTTATTGTGGAGTAGTCGTTTAGACTATCACATCAAAAATAATAAGCATAAAACAGAATGTTCTCACTGTTGTTAGTAATTTGAATATATTTATATATAATTTATTATGAAACGTGTATTGTTCTATACATTTTGTTTTTGTAAATGTTTCATAACTTAAATTTGCAAATTAATTAAATAATCTATACAGTTAATTGTTGCACTGTTGCAGTATACCAGAAAAACATTATATTATTTATTATTCACATTATAATATCTCATAGATTCTGAGTAGAGTAATCAATGTATTGATTTTACAATGCCCTATGTTTTTTTTTGTGTGTATATGTAAACAAAAATTAATTAGAAAAAAACCCTTAGATTTTCAATTTTGGCGGTGATTTCTGTGAAGAAATGTATTATGCTCGGTACTTTTTAAATCAACTTTAAAAATTGAAAATTCCCAGAACTTTTCATAATATCTAGGAAAAACATGATGAAAAAAAGTGATAAGTGGGTATTGTTTTGTTGTACAGCATAAGAGTGCGCACAAGGTGGTCCATGGCCCACCCTGCAAGACCTGCCGAAATTTGTATACATAGTAATATATGATCTAAACATCACAATTTTTGATTTTTTAAATCATAAAACATTAAATAGGTAGGTGAATAATAACATTGATATTTGATACTCAATGATAATAAATAATAATAAATTAAATGTTTAAAAAAAAAAAATGATAACATATTACCATTACAGATTGGGAACTTGTATTCATTTAAAATTTAAAACTGTTGACAGTTAAAATATTTCTTATTTAATTAATAATTAAAAAAAAATATGTATCTGTTTTTTATCATATGAATGATTTATGCCTTAAATAATGGGTGATTATGAGTAAGTAAATTAAAGTAGGTATGTACAATTTTAATTGTTTCTTCCATCAGAGTTCAGGTTTCTTAATAATTGACTTAGCCCACCCTGCTACAAATATCTGCGCATGCCTATGTTGTACAGTAGGTGTTTAGAAGAGTCACAGTAATGTATTGTTTAAATTAGAATTTAATAATAAAAATCATTGTATACAAAAGGATACTGAGCAAAGATGGCAAAGTCTGCATATATTACCAAGTATATTTTATGATATTGCTATTAAAGTAACTTTTAAAAGACTATACCTGAAGAACAAAGCTACTGTAATCAGTATTAAGGGAAGTTTCCTGAAGCAAATTGGATACTCCATGTACTTTATTATTGGATAGGTGTGATGTCCAAATGTCATAATTTACTTTTTACATGAGGCAAATTAAACTGATGGCTATGCGTTTTCATATTTTAATATTATATGTTATATAAGTAAGCTTTTACTTTGTAGACAAAAAAAACCAAGGCTTTCATAAATGAGTTAAAAAGTTAAGTTAGTTTTAATTTTTAACATTTAACTGTAGCATTAACATAATTTTTAATTAAACTGATTTTTATACTTAAGATATAACAAGTTACTTTTAATCAAATCCAAGTTACGATAATTTATAAACAATTAAATAATAAATATAACAAAATTATTATTGATGATGCATATTTATTGCATAAACATTTACTTTTTATTATTTTAAACCACATAACTGGCTATAATTATATATTTAAAAAAAAAAAATAACGACTCAAGTAAAAATTAATTATAACTTATAAGTTTCCATATAACTTAACTGAGTTAAAAAAAAATAGGATAACTATTAACTTTAAACTTTTTAAAATGTTACATAATTAAAAATTATCATTAACTTGCCAGAATTGAAAAAAAAAATGTCTGATATATAAGTGATTTGTTTGATCAATATGATGACTAGTGCCCAGATTTTTATGCAAATGCATATTCTTCTACATTTGACTTAAAATAGTTCTGATTAAATATAATATTGAAAATATAAAATCACATTTTGTAACTTCATATTGGTACTCGTCTCAAAATTACTATTACATTTCCATTTATCATTAACTTTACATTGACATTTGAACAAATTGTAAGATCTATACAAGTGTACTGATATTTCAATTGTATTTTTTTTTCACAAAATATATTTTGTAATTTTTTAGGATTTTTAGTGTTTATATTAATATATTATGCAAAAAATGAATTTGCAAATTTTTAAAAATATTTTTGAACTTTTGAGTGCATAAATATGTGCATATTGTTTAACAATAATTTTTAAATACAAATCCGGGCTATAGTGATAACTGATAACAGACGTCAGACAAAAAAAAATCATTATTGTAAAATCAATACATTCTTTTCTCCGACCAGCGGCCAGAATCTAAAATTATTACTATTTAGTATTTTGTGTCGATTTTGGCGTGCCGCCGTGCCGGTCACTCGGTCGAGGTACATACATACAAAAGTATACAATAGCCAATTTTCGACATTTTGATGAATTTTGTCAGAATTACGAAATAAATAATAAATCATAAATGAAGTTTTTCTTTTCATAGCTGGCATTAGACATTTTATTAGAACAAAGTTTTCTCCTTAAAACAAAAACAAGTATCCCGGGAAATAATATAATTTTTTTATGAGCGGTTGAAATTGAATTAAAATGTTTACGAAATTGGATTTTCACTATTAAATTAACGAATTTTTATATATCGATTTTTGATATTTTTTTGTAATTCAAAAACGAATAACCCTGCCCAGGGAAACCTATTGGACACTTGGAATTTTCCGCTAATGTTAAAATGGCAATTTTCCCATACATTGCAAAATGTTCAAATAATTTTGACCCTTTTCAACTATTTATAGCTTACATTTTTAAAATCTATGGTAAATTATTTTTCAGTTAAAAATATTGATATTTATTGTTGTAGGTAGGTATGACCAAAACGAATAACTGTAGACTCTTGAAATGTTCATAAAATATTTATATTATTATTTTCCATACCTATGCATGGTATAAAATGTTCAAACTATTTTGACTCATTTTGAAATATTTATAGCCATGATCATTTTTTTCAAATTTTGTAAATTATTTTTCAGTTATGAATGTATAAAAGTTTTTCTTTTCATAGCTAACATTACACATTTTAATAGATGGTTCCCTACAAGTTTTTTTATCTCAGTCAAAAAGAAACAGTTTACCGGAAATGTAGGTACACGCTATTTATTATAGCCATGGCTCGACAACTATACCTACTATGGATTGTAGGAACCACTTGTGCTCACCTTTTCTTTATCTGTGTCTGTCATCACCGTTTGGGACAGTAAAAATGCTTCAATTTTCTTCAACAGCATATTTTCTGGTAGGAGAGTGAATCTAGTTAGTACTTTTGGGTAAATATAGTAAAAATTCCAAATAGTTTTGAAAAGCGTCAGGAAAAACAAACAACGCAAAACCATTTTTCGAAAATAAAACTATTTTGTTTTTTGTGTAACTCTAAAAAAAAACACCAAATTTAGATGAAATTTTCACTGAATGTTTTTATATAAGAAATGTCTTTACTGTAACCAAACAACCTAAAAAATATAAAACACAGTTATTTATATAGACATTTTCAAATTTGGACAAAATTACATCATATTAAAACCAAGCTTAACCAAGCAAATAGTTATTTCGTTATATTAAAATTAAAAAATATTATTCTTGGGTATATTAAACTTTTAGATTATATTATTGTGAGATGTTACTCAAAAATAATATAAGTTATCGATACTTGAAATTTATCTATCATATTATCTTTATATATTAGCATAATGAAAATGTTTCAAAATAATTTGGCTTATTTTGAGAAAAATTTGACATTTAAGATTTTTTTTTTATATAGGTATGTTGATAAAAATGTAGTTATGCAAGGTCAAAATCCTTGAAAATTTAATACAATATTCCTCATAATATATTTTTAATATACTATTTAATAAATATCGATAATAAACTGTCACAATATAATATATAAGTATGCAAATTATCGTCCCTGTCCACCACCGAATATATTTCTTATTTTGAACCAAATATAGTTTGTACTTTGTACTACCTAATGTACCTTAAAAATGTTGTCAATACTCAATGGTGGCCGGTCGGTGTGAATGTGCTATATTCCTAGATTACAGCTACCATTTGAATACCAACTGAGTCGATCAGAATATATTACAAAAGATCTTATAGAGTCAATTTGAGATAATTTATATAATGTAATACAAGAACACAGGATGTCAGTTTTTTTTTTAAAGTATATACTGCAATCGGATTTTTTCGTGGATTAAAGGAAAAGGTGAGTAAACATAATTCAGTACGTAAACATTATAGCGACAGTTTTTAATTTTTATCAATATAAAATGTCAAAATTACAGGCAATATTAGTCCAGAATATCGGTATCTCAATGATGCAGTACAAGACAAATAGTTTTATATGCTTTTAGTACATAAAGAAAATTATTTTAGCAGTCTTCAGTGGTTTTATTCAATCGTTTATCATTTATTTCGAATACAATAGAATCCTGATGATTCTGCGTTCAGAAATTATTCAAAATTAAGCATTGGTCAAGGTGTAAAAAGAAAATATTTGTATTTAAATCTGTAGTAATTCATTTTCCGATATATCTATCAATCTACAGTCTACACCATTACCTAACGGCTAACACTTATTTTTTTTTAAATATGCTTTCAGAGGTTGGAAAATGTAAAGGGAATTCGATGCCCGCCGTTTTTAAGGAGTTCAGTATAGGCAATTTCTATGATGTGATTCATATTAGTGTGAGTGATACACCTATTTATGTACCGTGTATGGTGTATAAGATAAATAAATTGCTCTCGCAAGTGAATAATATTGTACATATTTTGTAAATTTGTAAGTCACGTTAATAACGTTTGTAAATTACACAAAATATATTAATTATTTTTTTTTTATTAATTCTCAATATATTCCAATCATATTAACTAACCTTCCGATAAAATTTCTGAAAACATAATATTTGAATTATTTGTCATAAAAATTACTCGAAAACGACTTTCTGACATCTTGAAATCAATCATTCAACCACAATATTACAATTTATTAAACATTTAAAAATTTAATTTTGAAGGGCTAAGGACTTCAGTTTTAAAAAGTGTCAAAGTCGTCTTCAAAGTTCAGATCAATTTAATGATGAATTTAAATATGTTTTCAGAAGTTTTATCCGACGACTGTACCGATATCCGGTCCAGTTGATATAAGATAGGTCTATTTTGGATGAAAACAGAGACGAGTTAACGATACGATTATATACGTATTATTATTATTATTATTATTATTATTACCCACGATCAAAGACAATTGACATAATTATTTAAACTAAGGTATATTATCTTAAATATTTAATCAATATTCAATAATCGTGGTTTGCAGTTCACTTTTGTCATACTTTGGTAAAATACGCTTTTAAAAAGTATTCGGAATAAAAATATTCGAATACTTGTGAAAAATAGTATTCCGAAAGTATTTGAAATACTTCAAAAATATTCCAAATTATTTTAAAATATTTTTTTAATTTTTGTTTTAACAATTAAACCAATGACACTTTTCTTCGGGAAAATTGACCAACATAATAAATAATTTAATAATTCTAAATTCGTATAATATTGTAAAAATGTCCAGAAAAACAAGAAAACAATTATTATTATAAATAGGTAATGAGTATTTTTTTATACGAATAAAATACATTTAAAAAATATTCTAAATTGTTATTCAGAATAGGTACTGTTGTAAAAAGTATTTTAAAAGTATTCTAAAAGTACTTAAAAAGTATTCCGACTACTGTATTTGGAATACTTTATTCAGAATAGTGAGTACTACCCAAGACTGACTTTTGTACTTATTAGTTTATGTGGTGGTGGAAAGGAACAGAATAAACACCTATTTTTGCTAATGTTTGTATTTTGAGCCTCAACTAATATTATTTTATACTTTGGGTAAAAGTAAAATACTAAATATTGTTGAATGTAACTATAAATTATTATTTATACTTTATTATTAAATTTCGAGTACATTGGACATTGGACATTGGCAGTTGGCACGTCGTGACCGATAAGACATTTAAAAAAAATTGAGTCAAGTGCACAGCTAAAATACACATTTTCTGTTTTATTTGGAAAGAGACATAAATTAATTTTTTGTTATGACGTGATGTGATCTGGTACTAGTAGCAAAGTACTCATTCTGGATTAGCAGGAAAAAGATACAAATGCGTGTACTTATCTCAGACTCGATTATTACGAAATTCAAATAATGTCACTTGTACCCCATGTGTTGTGGACTTAGTTCTGTGCCACGATGTATAATTATTATCTTCTCTACATCGTGTTCTGTGTATATAGTATATACTCATAGACGGATCATCTCTGGCCGGTGTGGCGAAATTTGATTTTTTTTTCTCACGAAATATGAACATTTTAATATTGATAAAGTAAAATAAACATGCCCGATTAACCAATAGCAATCAATATATTATAGGTGGATTTTCCTAAGATTTTCTTTCATATAATAACCTTCTCCGTGAAATACTCTTTCGTTTAGAAAAAAAATCAAGAAGATCTGATAAGTAGTTCCAGAGTTTAGCTTGTACAGAGGTTTTAATTTTACATTTTTATAGTTCGATATTATATTATAATTTATATTTAAAAAGTAAAGCCAATAGTTTTTTTTTTTTATTATTATTTACAAACAAAAATTTCTATCCGGAATCTCAAAATTCCCTTTTTAACACCTCTCGGGGTTGGTCCTCTCCCTTTTTAAATTAGCATATCTTGTAAGTTCTGCCAAATTACACACATTGTAAAAATGTCATCAAGATCGGTCCAGTAGTTTCGGAGCTTACACGAGGATTTTTATATATAAGATTTTAACATAATACCAATTTATACGTTGTTTTCCCTGTATAAGATTTAATGTAACCCTTCGTTGAATAACTAAGAACAGTCTCATATTGCGATGTACCTACCTATGATTTGGCTTTGGAATATGGCTCATCAATCATCAGTAGGTAGGTACGTCGAAATAATAATTCTATAATATTATATCCTCGTCATAATCTATTTCCATAGAGTTATTTAGGTGAAGATAGGATGACGAGTAAAATTGATGATTAGACACTCTTTGTAACAAGTTATTATGGAAAATATGAATACAAAAAAATTAATGCAATACAAAGTATCTTATGAAATTGTGTCTCTGTTATATGCCCACCACTATAGAGACTATAGAGTATAGAGACGCTTGTTTTACAGAATATAATAACGCCTGTATGTAGGCGTCTTATCTTAGATATTTTGCTTATGCGCGACAAGACTATAGTATCGGTCCTGTCGGCAATTCAGTCTAGAACTCGACTCATTCGAGCTAAGTAGTGAGCTTGTAGTATAAATCATATTTTTTAAAACTAATAAAGTATAATATTCTCATATAAATCTAAAATTTGTATTCTTTTTATTAATAAACTATTAAAAAACATTGTAGGTATTATCACCCGCTACACAGAGAACGGTTTCAACAAATTGTCGTCTTCGGATACAACCAGAGACACAATATAAAATATAAAAGAACATCACAGTCATACGCAGTGGCTTTCATAACATCTCGAATATTATAATATGAATTGTTAAAATAATAAACAATAATTTATAATATATTTTACAAGTACGAGGTACCTACTATGAAAAATATCGATTTTATTTGTAATTTAATAATGATATTATTTATGTACACCCCGGAGGTGAGAAGTACAGAGTTAATTAATTTAGAATTATACAAGTCATACAAATTATATAATTTTTAATTAGATTACATATAATGTTGTAGCCTGTAGGTGATTTTATTTTTTGTTTTAAAAACGCCGAAACATAGAATATTATCAGATTTTCAACTTCGCTCGATACACTTACGTGTCGATTTTCTCATTTTCATTAAAAACCCACATAAGTACCTACCATACAATTAATATGAAATATATCAATAATTTGGATGACCTAGGAGCTCAGGTTAATACCTACATACTGGTTGCGTTTAAATTATTTTTGAATTTTCTTTTAAAAATCGTTCGGCTAAATGATTGCCACTTTGTCGTGATGACCTCTGGATTAATGACAAATGGTATCTCAAAATTCGTCAAATTACTTTTTTACATAAAACTCATAATCATATGTTGGAAGAAGTCGTTGACTTCTCTATTGTTAAGGCTATAGATGAAGAAAGACCCGTCACCTCGTGATCGGAATGTCACATCGTTGGTATATAAGTGTAGTAAGCCAGTTACTACGGAGTAACACCAATTTCATGAGTACATACATAGTCATTATTATAATATACGATAGACCGGCATAAACGGGTAGTAAGGAAATTAGGGGTCAGGAATAGGCGCATTAACCTTGGACAGAAACAAAACCGATCTCAGAGGTACATAGTTATTATATTAAAGTTACGATGGACCGGAATAATCAGGGAGTAAGAAACATAGGGTTCAAAAATAGGCGTTGTCATATACCACAGAAATACTGAACATATACAACGAGATCCAGAATTAAAATAATAATCATGGGGAAAACACCGAATACATACGACGAAATTCAAATAAAAAAACAAGAGTAGAATAATTATTTTAATAATAAGCCGTAGTTGATAATACAGTCAACCACAGATGCGTGGGCTGGGATGATGAGCACACAAATCACATCCGTGAGAACCGAGATATCGTATATGTAGGCAAGGGGTACGGGGAACCTCATATATAAGGGAGCCCGAATCGGCCTGTATTCAGACGTGTACTACCACCCATTAGTGCAAGCACCTTCACGCCACTCTGTTGAATATTATTTGGACTTAGAAAAATTATCGAACTTTATAATAAAAAATTCACAACACATTACATCTGTCTTATCATTCATTGTCTACCACGACTACAACATCAAATAAAAGTGTCTGCGACCTGATCTAATAATAACCTGGGTGCCACTTATCTACTGTCAGTACTACGAAAGTAGGTACCAAGCATCCAGGCTTATTACACTGGCGCAGTCGAGTACAGGAGTTTCAAGAAGCTGAGGACGAGGCGAGCAGTCAAAGCGGCGGAGTTAAATTTCCAAAGGCGAGTCGAGCAGTCAAGGCAGCGGATTTCAACTTCAAAGGCGAGTCCAGCAGTCAAGGCGGCTACATTCAACTACGGAAATCCAGTCCCGACGCAGCGGCTACACCACGTCAGCAGCTCCACGGAGGTACAGTCAAGGTCTGATCAACCAAGGCGACTCCGGAATCAACGGACAAATTCAAGACGGGCCAGCAGACAATCAGGGAAAAATGAACACAGCAGTGGCAACAGCGTTATTGTGAGTATATTAATTAAGTGAAGATAGATAATTAAATTAGAATTGTATAGCTTGAAGTGCACGTCTCACGTTGATTCATATAAATCAGCGTTTATTTTATACTTGGTGGTGGTGTAAAATATTAGGGAAAAATATTCGAATAAAAATAAATAGGGAACAAGCTTGGGAAGAACTATATACGTATTTTTGATAGACAGCTGTAGATTGATCTAGGATTTTTATGGTAAATAGACGGCAAGGACCGATCTGAGATTTTTTTGTGATAGGCAGCAGGGACTGACCTAATATTTTATGGTATTTTATAATAGACAGCAGGGACTGATCTAAGTATTTTATGGTATTTTATAATAGACAGCAGGGACTGATCTAAGAATTTTTATGATATTTTGTGATAGACAGCGGAGACTGATCTAATAAATTAAAAGTAGACGGCGATAGGCTGATCTAAGGAATTAATGCACGCGCGTAGCATTTTTAAATTATATATGGGAATAATTGATTAAAGGAAAATATTGAATTTTTGAGTTGAAATATAGAATGATAGATAATTGTTGAAAGAAATTAATTGATATATATTGAAGAAAATAGATTTTGAATTAAAAGGCAGTAGATGACCTTATTAAAGTAATTGACGTCAAATTTTGAAAAGTTTTGGAAAAAAAAAAATAATGAATGATACTAGTTAATTTTGATAGTTGGCGGTGTAGGAACGGTGGAAGTTGCCACCATATTCTGAACGAACAAGCAACCACCGGAACTCACTGACAACGAATTATAAATTAATTAGTTCAATTTTAAACGCGATAAATGCGCGTATTTTGTCCTAGCCGGCGAGATGATACGAAATAATATATATATTAGAAATTATTTCAACAAGTTAAAACGAGTTTGAACTAAAATGTATATATATTGTTTTAGGTTGTCTCTGGTTACGGCAGGGCAAAGTCAAAATCCATATAGGGTGGAAGAATTTCGAAATCAAACATTGATGTATTATGAAAATTATGGTACGGTTCGGTTGACAGGAGCGACCTGGCAACTAATCACGTATTTACCATTAAAAAATTACGACCTTAGGCATGACAAATTACAAACGGAAATAAGTATAATAACTGATCTTTGCAAAAATAGCGCGACAGCATTAGAAATGTGTTCTAGGCTAGACAATATTTTTAAAGTAATGTTTCAGGAAATTTCATTACAACGCGAGAAAATGTACGAATCAATAGGTAGGTACGCCGAGCAATCGGAACCTACCACATTTCCAAGTAGGAAAAGACGGGGTCTAATAAATTTCGTAGGTTCGGCTATGAAAACACTATTCGGGGTATGTGACGAGGAATGTGCGAAAGAATCAGTGGAAGAAATAGGAAAAATAGAAAAAACTAACGAACGTATGTTACACATACTTAAGGATCAAACCACGGTAGTTAAATCTACTGTAAAGGGTATTAGTACCACATCTGATGAAATAAGTAAATTATACAATGAATTAGTAAATAAAAAAGATATAATAAACGAAATAATTAATAAGACAAACACTTTAGAATCATTAATTTTATCAAATAAGATACATGGTATATTCACAGCATTATTATCGCAGTATTCAATGGAAACACAATCGATAGGCGCTATTATAACCGCGGCTAGGACAGGAGTAATACATCCAAGTTTAATGACACCGCGTGAACTGGCAAATCATTTAACACAGATTAAATTAAATTTACCGATTAATTTAAATTTGCCTATGGGCACAAATCCGAATGAAATCTACGAATTAAGTAAAATTACAAAAATGGCAGTGTTCTATAAAGACAGTCAAATCGTTTTCGTAATAAAGCTTCCGCTGGTTACCGAATTAGAACTCACGTTGTTCAGAATACTTCCAATACCACAACCGGTCGAAACAATGATTAATGGAATAAAAAATAAAAATCATAGTATTGTTTTAAAACCAGAATTCCAATATGTAGCGATTACAAAGAATAGGGAACAATATACCACGTTCACGGAAACTCAACTTTTGCATTGTACGGAAACAGAAATATTTACGATATGTCCAGAATTTTCACCAGTTGTTCACTCAAACAACAAAAACCCATGTGAAATAGCTTTATTCAAAAATCCGGATGTCTTGCCAGAAACATGCGAGACGGGAGTATTAGTATTATCGAAAGACATATTTTACAAATTAAAACATGCGAACACTTGGATATATACCACAAAGGGAGAAACATTAACTATCGCGTGTAGGGAAAATGCGGAACCATACATTACGAAAATACGAAAACAAGGATTAATTTGGTTAAGTTCAAAATGTAGGGCGTACGGTAACGATATTATATTAAATCCAACACAAGAAATAAAGTCGAAACACTATGTTAACTTTATACCCGAAGTAGGACAGGGAAAAATATCATTTAAGGTATCCGATAGAATAAAAAGTATGAACTTGCCTAAAGTAATAATTAAACCAGATTCACATAAACTCGAAAAAATACACGAAATAGCACAATCGTTAGACCATGTTCAACAACAAATTGATAATGAAATATTAACACAATCAGGACAACTAGAAGCGAGTGATACGCGTAATTATTTATTTTATTTAACATTGGGCTTGATAGTATTCTCAATAATGCTAATCATTTTTATATATATAACATATAAATGCAGGCTCACTTCATTAAGGCGACCACAATATGAAATGGTACGAGTAGGTAAAAGTAAACCCTGCGCGGATAATATCCAAATTGAACAAAAATTAAAAAAGGTAAACGAACGAAATCCACTTGAAGGGGAGGATGTACCACCCCAAATAAAATAAACTATATAGGATTATTTTATTATTTAGAATATACTATAAGTATAATTAATTAAGTAGAAAATATAGATAAAAAAAAAAAAAATATATTTACATAAGTAGTTAGAAATAGTAATTAGAAATAGAACACGTATTAATATTATTTAGTACTTGTCTCGATCATGTAATGGAACTTAAATACAATAGTTAATTGCTTGGTCTGGACCTGTAGTAAAAAGATATAATCAAATCACAGTATAGGAATAGTAATATTAACTAGATATAAAATATAATAATATAACGATTAATGGAAAATATATATATAGGAACAAACGTAAGCGTAGAAAAAAAAAAAAATGATGAAAAAAAAAAATGAAAAAAAAAAGGAAAATTTAGGATTAAATTTTTATAGAATAATATACAAATACATAAAGGAACATATTAGCTTATATTGGACATAATTAACATGGTGATGGGAAAAGAAATATATTAATCTAATTTATTTAAAATATAATTAACATGGTAATGGAAAAAAATATATAACACACCAGTACACCACTATTTTATCATATATATATATTGCACGGAAAAAAAAATATATTGTAATAGATTTTAAGAATTCATATTATATTAAAGGATTAATTTATACTATATTAACACTAAGATAAGATTATTGTTGTAAAACAAAAACGAGAAAAAAAAATATATTGTTAATCACATAATATACTAACCTAGATAATAAGTAAAATATATACTGTAATATTGTGGAATATAATTTGTAATTGTCAATAACATTTAATAAATATAACCAGAAAAGTATGGTGTAATGTACCATATAATTCAATAATGTAACTAAATATCTGTAACAAACATATTATGTAAACATGTAATAATTGAATGTAATGAAATAATTTATATATGTAACTTGTAACCACATGAAAGTGCTTGAACTAATGGAGGGATGATTGAGTTAATTTTTCTCATTTTAGACGATAAAAATCAACTTTTAAAGGGGGAGATGTAGTAAGCCAGTTACTACGGAGTAACACCAATTTCATGAGTACATACATAGTCATTATTATAATATACGATAGACCGGCATAACCGGGTAGTAAGGAAATTAGGGGTCAGGAATAGGCGCATTAACCTTGGACAGAAACAAAACCGATCTCAGAGGTACATAGTTATTATGTTATAGTTACGATGGACCGGAATAATCAGGGAGTAAGAAATATGGGGTTCAAAAATAGGCGTTGTAATATACCACAGAAATACTGAACATATACAACGAGATCCAGAATTAAAATAATAATCATGGGGAAGACACCGAATACATACGACGAAATTCAAATAAAAAAACAAGAGTAGAATAATTATTTTAATAATAAGTCATAGTTGATAATACAGTCAACCACAGATGCGTGGGCTGGGATGATGAGCACACAAATCACATCCGTGAGAACCGAGATATCGTATATGTAGGCAAGGGGTACGGGGAACCTCATATATAAGGGAGCCCGAATCGGCCTGTATTCAGACGTGTACTACCACCCATTAGTGCAAGCACCTTCACGCCACTCTGTAGAATATTATTTGGACTTAGAAAAATTATCGAACTTTATAATAAAAAATTCACAACACATTACATCTGTCTTATCATTCATTGTCTACCACGACTACAACATCAAATAAAAGTGTCTGCGACCTGCAATAATAATAACCTGGGTGCCACTTATCTACTGACAGTACTACGATAGTAGGTACCAAGCATCCAGGCTTATTACATTATTATAAATTTATTGACCAAAGGTTAGTGGTTAATACTTTTAAAGCACTCAGAGTCAGTAGCGTATCTAGGATTTTTTCAAGGGGGGGGATATAAAAATTTTGTAATGTGTAAAAATAATAATAATAATTAGTAGGTATCATAATCTAGTATAGTTTAATTTCTAAAATCTAAAACTACCTAATACAAACTCTAAAAACAACAACCGATTGGAACTTTTATTAATTATCATTGATCACGGACTTCAGTTAACTTACAACAGTCGTGTATGATTCAACTATTCTGGGTATTGTGTTAATATTTAAGTTGAGTACCTTATTCTACCTAAATTAAAATGTATTTTTTTCGTGACGCGTGTTTACATTAATCTTTTAATTTGATCAAAATATGACTGGGTTGACAAAAAATAAATGGGTTGTGTGGCTAAAAATATTAAATTAACGCAAACTGCTCAAGAATCGAAAATAATTTCCGGTATGTTTAATAAACAGATAAAACTTGAGGTGATAACTAAGCAATAAAAAAAAATATATTTTTATTTAAGATAATATTAATTTGTAAATATATTGTATACCAATATAAGAGTAATAGAGTATGGACAATAAGTGAGGAATCAGTTAAAATTGATTTATAGATAATGCAGTTGATATATTTTCAAAAAAAAAAAGATATCCTATTAAACTACTAATATTTTCGTTTATCAATATAAATATAGCCGTATAATAGTTTGCAGACATTTAACTGATATATGTATACAATTGTTTTTTTTTTAAATGTCTGCTACCTTATATTTAAAAATTATGTTACCTAGTTAATAAAAAGGGTACCATAAACAAATTTAAGCAGATAATATGTAGTTGTGAGCATTTTTTTTTACCCATTCACCGGGCTGGTCAAAACCTTTGCCCCCTCTATTGAAAAACGAAATGATGCCACTGGTTGTATGATATTATTGAATTTAATACCATTCATTTTCGTTCATAGGTTAGGTTTTAGGTGAGCTGTTCAATCTTCATACAACTATCAAATAATTGTTTTAATAAAATTAAAAAAATTAAAATAACCTTCCCGGGGGGGGGATATGACCCCCATATCCCCCCCCGTAGATACGCCACTGCTCAGAGTAATGTTACAACTTAAGACAAATATCTCTAGCATGAATACTGTCAACTAGTCGTCACGCAGAAATAGTGTGTCCGGTCTCCCTGCTGGGGAGCCTTTATATAGTAGACAGCAGTCAGATTACATAGTCCTTTACAAGGTCCCACTTAAGTATTCGCTATGGCTCCTCTAGTACTTTAGAAACTAACTTTTCCTTGTGGCACTCGTTAATAGTAATTAATATATTGTGCCACGTACACCACGCGTAATACTGTAGTAATCATATTATATTATTGTGTGGTCCTAGCCTTGGCTATTGCAACACACGTGTAACGGGTATGAATATTATAATGTCGAACGTATATGTATTTTAAGCGTCATTTCGCGGCGCACGTCCAATCGCGGGCGTACCTATATAATATGTATTTATTTACACGTTTGTTTGCACAAGGGATGTGTATAAAAACCCCACTACCTACCTACTATGTATGATAATAATAATATGATGGTCGGTCCTCCGTCGCGCAATAAGTCCCCGCGGATTGCGGAAGGCATTTGGCCCAGAGTACTGGCTCTATACTAGGTACGATGGGCAGAATATAATGGATGGTATTACATTTGAATTCAATGATATTATATCATTGTATAAGAAAAAGGATTCTGAGCGGAGACGGAATGTCCTTCTAGGTATAAGACATATTATATACTTATCTATGGTATAAAAAATGGTATAAAAAATTGACCTATAATGAATTCCAAATTAATCATATAAGTATATAACAATATCCATTAGGTACTTATAACGCGTTATACAAAAACAACAAACCCTGATACTATCATAGATATATAGTAGTATACTTTAGAAGTTCCAAGTACCCACGAAAAATATTATACAATCACAACAAAATAACTAAAATAGTTATTCTAGGTTTTTTATTATGTAATTTCGTCCAAATTTGAATTTAAAATGTCTGTAAAAAATAACTGTGTTCATATATTTTTTAGATTTTTTGGTTACAGTATGAACTATTTATGAGAACCTTTGTTTTAAATTTGCAATCCTTAGCTATAAAAACTGAACATTTTATAATTTATTAATTACAATGATTGATAATTTTCGAGATTTTGATAAATTTTGTCAAAATGCGATCTTTAAATGCTAATAAAAAAAAAATTGTGCCTTTGTATTTTTAATATTTTTCAATTTCTATTGTAAAAATATATCAGGAGCCTTGTATTCATTTTTTATACTTTTTGGTCCAACAGATAAAACTTCATTGATATTTATAGAAAAAAAAACTAAAAAAATTGAAAACTGAAAATAACGGCTTAAAAAGAGTCAAAATATTTTCAAAATTGTATGGTGTATAGAAATTGCTAATTGAATTACAAAAAAATAAGGAAATCGCCACATCAGAAATCGAGTGAATATCTAATGTTGTAAAAATTTGAATTTCAAACGGTCATAAAAATTTAATTTGATTTTCTTATAGAATTTTTTTTTTTTTTGATAAATTTAGGTAATCTTATAAGGAATCTTGTATTACATTTTCATATCTGATATTTAAAAAGAAAAATTTTTATGAATTTCTAACTCGAAATAATTTGCAAATTTTCGTGATTTTTCCATATTTTGTCATTTTTTGAACTTTAAATGCTTAAAAAAAAAACTGTGACTAACGATTTTTAATATTTTTCATCTGTCTTTGAAACAATATAGTAGGAGCCTTATATTAAATTTCCAAGAATTTTTACTCAACAAATAAATTTTTATTGATATTCATAAAAAAAAACTAATAAAATTGGAAACTAAAATGTCCCTAAACAGTTCAAAATAAATTAAAATATTTTGAAAACGTTATCGTGTATAGAAAATGCAAATATAAACAACCAGTGAAAATGTCATGTATCTACGATCATTTTTTTTAATGTTACACCAAAAACCAAATTCAATTTTGTGAAAAATCGATTTTGCGTAAAAATTACCGGTTTTTCTTTATTTTTCTTTTGTTTTTCATGGCTCTTTTGAAATCTAATGGGAATTTTAAATTTTGACCTCCCAATGCACCAATGATATTCACTTTCCAATCGAACAAGATACTGAAGTTGAAAATCGAAGCATTATTTCGACTACTTATCGTGTACACAGACACAAAAAAAATTAAAAATTAAAAAAAAAACACACATCATCGTAAAATCAATACATCCATTGTTCCACTCAGAATCTAATGTGTGACCAGCTTCGTCTTTGGTGCAGTTATACATAATACATAATATAATTATATACTATATACATAAAATATTATTATATATTTATATAGGAATAGGAACCCATAATAAATACTAGGTATGTATAATATAATAGAAATAGTAACGACAAGTCGACGAATTTTTATTCAAACAAAGAAACATACTAGGTATTTTGTGTCTTGCATACAGCTACTACAGCTGCAGCTGTATTCCAAGAAGCCAAGAACGTCCCTGAATGCGTGTGAATCCGCCTCCTCATTCATTGTCAACATAAAAAAAAGGTGGGCAAGTGGGTGTCGCTCTGCTGTACAGTAGGTTACAAGTGGGTCATTGTATAATGGATGGTATTAAATTTGAATTCAATGATATAATATCATTGTATAAGAAAAACGATTCTGAGCGGAGACGGTATGTCCTTCTAGGTATAAGACATATTATACACATATCTATGGTATTAAAAAAAATTGACCTATAATGAATTCCAAATTAATCATATCACAATATCCATTAGGTACTTATAACGCGTTATACACCAACAACAAACCCTGATACTATCATAGATATACATAGTAGATTACTTTAGAAATTTCAAGTACCCACGAATAATATTATACAATCACAACAAAATAACTAAAATCGTAATTCTTGGTTTAAATATGAAATTTTGTCTAAATTTGAAATTAAAATGTCTGTAAAAAATAAGTGTGTTTATATATTTTTTAGATTTTTTGGTTACAGTATGAATTATTTAAGAGAATCTTTGTTTTAAATTTTCAACTCTTAGTTATAAAAACTGAACATTTTATAATTTTTTAATTCCAACGATTGATAATTTTCGAGATTTTGATAAATTTTGTCAAAATTCCAACTTTAAATGCTTATAAAAAAAATCGTGCCTATGTATTTTTAAAATTTTTCAACTGATATTGTAACAATATATAAGAAAGCTTGTATTAAATTTTCAGACTTTTTGGCCCACCAAATAAAATTTTATTGACAATTATAAAAAAAAAACTAAAAAAATTGAAAACTGAAAATGTCCGTAAACAGCTCAAAAAGAGTCAAAATATTTTCAAAATTGTATGGTGTATAGGAAATGCTAATATAATCATTCAGTGAAATTTTCATGTATCTACAGTTATTCGTTTTTGAATTACAACAAAATAAGGAAATCGCTACATGAGAAATCGAGTGAAAATCCAATGTTGTAAAAATTTGAATTTCAAACGCTCATAAAAATTTAATTTGACTGTGCGGTAGAGATTTTTTTATTGATAAAGGTAGATAATCTTATAAGGAATCATGTGTTTCATTTTCAAATCTTAGATTTAAAATGAAAAATTTTTACGAATTCTTAACTCAAAATAATTTGCTAATTTTCGTGATTTTTCCATATTTTGTCAATTTTTGAACTTTAAATGCTTATAAAAAAAAATTGTGACTAAGGATTTTTAATATTTTTCATCTGCCTTTGAAACAACATATAAGGAGCCTTCTATTAAATTTTCAAGCTTTCGCAACCAACAAATAAAATTTTATTGATATTTTTAGAAAAAAAACTAAAAAAAAATGGAAAATGAAAATGTCCCTAAACAGTTCAAAATAAATCAAAATATTTTGAAAATGTTATCGTGTATAGAAAATGCAAATATTAACAACCAGTGAAAATTTCATGTATATACGTTCATTTGTTTTAGAGTTACACCAATAACCAAAATCGATTTTTTGGAAAACCAATTTTGCGTAAAAATTCCCGTTTTTCCTTCATTTTTATGTTGTTTTTCCCGGCGCTTGTGAAAACTACTGGGAAATGTTTACTTTTGACCCCCCAAAGTACCAACTAGATTCACTTTCCTATCAGAAAAGGTACTATTGAAGAAAATCGAAGCACTTTTACTGTCTTAAAACGTGATGACAGACACAAAAATATAAAAATATAAATAAAAATATAAATAAAAATATAAAAACATACATCATTGTAAAACCAATACATTCATCGCTCCGCTCAGAATCTAATATAGTGTACATAGTCGTACACTCGTACAGCTGAACATTGTCTTGGATCACGATAGCCAACAACAGAGTAACGACATCGCAGCTGCCTCGACCCCTCCGGAATCAGCGTAGACTTATGTGGGGCTTCGCAATGTCGGATTGCCGGTAAGGCGTCGGCGGCGGCGATGGTGGTACGACGGTAAGGCTCGACGACAGTCCAAAATTCCAGTCAATTTACCATTATATCTTAGTCCGTGGACATGCCTAACCCAATGGCTAAAATGTTTAATGTCTTGGTGGTATACGCGATTTCTGTTCATCATATTATTATTATTAATTTTATATACATATATAATTACCAAGGAACAATATTACCTAATTGTATCGATTAATTGTTACCTATTTATTTTTGTTATTTTAACAATAATATCAACATCACCGTCACTGCGAATATGCAAAGCCGTCGCACTGTCGAAGGCGTATCGCACGCACACACCCGAGCCGGCGCGTACTTACACGGTACATTTCGTAGCCGTGGTCAAGTTTTTTGATGCTCAGATACTCAATAATTGATTGTTGAGGTGTACTGTCGTAGTGTCGTCACTCGCCAGCCACCGAATCCGCCATCGACGCTGAGAATCGGTCCTCCAGTCTCCTACGCCGGACACCGACACCGCTGCCGCCTTAATATGAAGCGTAGGCACACGCGACAAAGTAAGCATTTTCACAAAATCACAAACTTTTGAATTAGAAATCCATAGGTACGTATGCCCTCTACAAAAGATGACCACTTGTGTCGGCGGTCCCCATAGAGTAATAGTTTAGTAATAGCTAGTTTAGCATCAGCCAGATAATACAGTTTGAATGAGGTAATGCCGCCTCTATATTATTATTAGTTATTACCCTATGGTCGGACCTATGCTTATCTATGTACCTAGGTAAAAAAATTATTTCATACAAAAGTGTCTTTTATGTCTCTTAAAAAAAAATCTTAGGACCGATTGACTGAACGCCTCCTGTAATAAATTGCTTTTCAACTAGGTTTTTTGCTCCACGTGACTACCTATAATATATTACATTTTACTTTTAAGTGTCTCCATAAATTATCAATTGTTTGTTTTTGAGCACCTATATTTGGATTTATGAAGTTTATATTGTGGTGATGAGTTTACTGAAAAAAATTGTATGATGTACCTAACGTAAGTTGTAAATTTTTTGGGAAAGGCATTCATACTTACTTATTGAAAAATAACTAAGAAACATATACTATACAGTACCTACTTTGTTTTAATTTAATAATGTTATTTATTTAAATTCAATAATACTTTGCTAACAATGAAAATATAGGTACCTCTTCTTTTAATAATAATAGAATATTCTGTTCATGATGTGAAGTTACAAGTAAAGTTCCTTAAAGTGGTTGTAGATTTTTCGGAAAAGACAGTTATACTTAAGTCCTACTTATGGAAAAACAACTTTGTTCTGCTAAAAATATACCTAATGAAAGCTGAAAGGTATAAAAAAAATTTCAGTTATTTGTTGATTTTTACCCTACCCAAGATTCTTAAACTTAGTATTAAAATGTACGCTGTGGCTATATCCCCAACAGTCGGGTCTTTATTAAAGACCCGACAACTACCTATGATAACAAATGCACATTTGCACATTTGTTTTTATTGTTTTACATTATTTTAATAATATTAATTCATAATTAATAATTAATATAATAATATAGGCTAGAAAGGTAAACATATTACTGTCATTATAATATTTTAGAAATATGGTATATTTTGTGAATTATGTGAATTATTGTAAATATTATTGAATGTGGATATTATACATTATAAGGAAATTGCAATGGTAAATAGGAAGATGAATTATAAATAAAAAGTCCTTTTATTTTTTTTCATGTTATTTATTCAAAATTGCGCCCATGCTTAAGAGTCGCGGTGCCAGTTTTTCAAATTTTTAATTTGAAAATTAAATTTCATATTTTAGTTGCCTATATAACATCTCTATAATATAACTTTTATTACAAGTCTTAAGACTTCCTACTTTTCAATTGAATATGTAAAATTTGTGATGACTGGTAAAACTGAATTATTATTTTTTAGATTTTAGATAGTTAGGATAAAATGATTATGATTGTCTTTTTTAATAAATCTTACTAACTAGGTAATAAATTGATAGTTTCTTAACATCAGTATTTTGTTGGTTTTTACCCCATCATAGATACTTAATTTTTAGTATTAAGTTTTAACTCAATGATGATATTGAAAATATATTTATTTTTAAAATATTTTCAAAGGTGTTATGTCAGTAGAAGAAATGGATACCATTCCGGCATCATCTTGTGAAAATAACGTAAAGCAAGTTTTGAAATCAAATGAAGCAACCCATTTTAGAAATTGCTTTCACTCTGATAAAATACTGGAAGGCTTACAATCTCTACGCAAGTATGGTGACGATAATTTTAGCTTCTTTCAGAATAAATATTAGTACCTAACACATTTTTGTTTTTAGAAATGAAGTTCTATGTGATATAAGATTTGAAACAGATGATGGATGTATAACGTTTGGTAATAAAATTGTCCTAATGGCAGCTAGTCCATATTTCTCTGCAATGTTTAGTAATTTTGATGAAAGAAACAAAGATCTTGTAAATATAAGAGAATTAGATTCCACCATTTTACAATTATTAGTAAATTATATTTATACTGGAGAAATTATGGTCACAAAAGAAAATGTACAGGTACCTATAATTAAAGATTTAATTTTATATAGACTTCAAACAACATAATATCATTTTATGTGAATATTTTTTTTTATTTCTAAGGTGTTATTACCAGCTGCAGATGTATGGCAGTTAGATTATGTAAAAGGTGTATGTGCTGAGTTCTTACAAAAACAACTGAATCCATCAAATTGTCTTATAATCAGAGCTTTTGCTGACTTACATAACTGTACTGATTTGTTGTCAATTTCCGAAGCATATATTAAACAAAATTGTTTGTATGATTAACATTTTTTAATTCCCTATATCAAGAGTAAGTAGGTAATTTATTATAAAAATAATGATTATTATTTCCAGAGAAGTAGCTAAATGCGAAGATTTTCTATTCTTATCTACTGAAGATTTGGTGAAGCTTATTTCCTCTAATGACCTTGCTGTTCCATTTGAAGAAAAAGTAAGCAAACTACAAATTGTATTTTTAATATTTTGTATGGAAAATCAACAAATAAAGGTGTGCAAGTATACAGTACAGTTGATGTGTAGATTTTACAGGGATCACTGTATCAGATGTGTTATATTTGAGTTCAATGATATAAAATCATTGTAAACGGAAAACGATTCTGAGCAAATATGGTTTAATAATATTACCAAGAATATTTTATGGCATGGTTGATAAACTAATTTATTTTACATTAGTAATACTTATGAATAATTAATATAACATTTGAGTTCAAATAACATATCATTTGATGTGAATTATTGTTGATATCTAGATGTTGTTACCAACTGCAAACATCTTACAGTTAGATTTTGTAAGTGCTGCATGTGCTGAGTTTTTACAAAAACAACTGGATGCTTCAAATTGTCTTGGTATCAGAGCGTTTGCTGACTTACATAACTGTGCAGAATTGATATCTAGTTCTGAAGCATTCATTAGACAACACTTTTTGTATGATTCAAATTACTTAATTGTTTATATTATTCATTAATAAATTATCTAATGAAAATTATTTTCAGGGAAGTGGTTAAAAGTGATGAGTTCCTATCTTTATCTTCCGAAGATGTGGTCAAGATTATCTCCTGTAATGACCTTGCTGTTCCATATGAAGAAAAAGTAAGCAAACAGCAATTGGTAATTTGAATATGAATATTTTGTATGGAAAATCAACTTAAAGAAGGTGGGCAAGTGGGTATTGCTCTAGGTGTCTTGAGGTATCGCCAGGGGTAAGGCACTCCGTGAATTGGTCGGATCTGGCGTTTCTGGCCTTGAACACTGTCTCCAGGGGGGCGGGTGTGGCATACGTGAAATAGGGAATGGTAAACAAGCTGACCCCGCTTAGCGCCTCCCGCCAACGTTCTGGTAAACATTTACATGGTACCACCTTGGGTCTAACATCATATTGGTAAACGTTTCCGTGTTTTTCGGAGGTTCAGACTTCAGATCATAGGTAAACAAGACCCCAATCAGCTGATCGAGTGCCGCTTCTATATTGTTCCATGGTATCGCTGTAAGAAATGGGTTTCATAGTTTTTGAACAATGATATAAAATAACTGTTTGCTAAAAAGAATTGTGAATAGAGGTTTAATAATATTACTAACTATGATATTGTTATTAAAATAATCTATTTTGCCATAAGACATTAGTCATGCTGCATTACTGCAGATGGTTATATTATGTTTGCTAAAAATTTGCATTTTAAAATATCATTGTGTGTATACAATACAATGATATATTTTAAAAGTGTCAAGTACCCTAAAATATTATTTTTAAGATATAACAATGTAAAATTGTTATCCTTCAAGCTTTTTGACTTGACAATAAATACTATTTGATGGATGTTACTGAAAAAAACTAAAAGAATTCTGTTTTTGAATGCCAATAAATAGCTCAAAAAGAGCTTAAATATTTTGAAAATGATAAAATAAATAATTGTTGCAAGTACCTATTATGAATGTATTTGTATCTACCTATTTGTTGTAAACCAGGTATAATTGTACTAAGTATTAATTATCTAATGGAATATTTGGTTTACATTCATTTTATCAGTTTGTATCAAATAATGAATTTTCCTTGTCTGCTCTGACTATTACTGGCTATAACTTGCACCGTGGCGGTAAATAATTCTTAATCAAAGAGTATAATAGATTTCACACAGCTAAAGAAAAATAATTTAAATTGCTACAGTCTACCGACTTAAATATTAAGTTAATCCATTAATAAATAAATCTCTATTAAATATGAATTTAGGAATAAAACGATACTGAAAAACTTCAAGTAAAAACGACAAGAGTAAAAATCTCAAATATCGGTATAAGACAGTTATCAAATTATCAAATTTAAACATCAAAAATTTAAATTTCCAAATAATAATAATAATAATAATAAATAACAAATCACAAATATGAATATCATATTGCTTATGCTATAGGACTATAGCTGCATAAATATTCGGTTTGTTTAATACAGCCCCCCCCCCCACGCCCCCTGATATATTCTTTCAGTGGCGGATACCAGGGCTTAATTAGGGGGAGGACCATGGAGGGGGAAAAATTACATAGATGGGCCACACATTTGGCTATAGACACAGTGTAAAACAAAGGGAATTTAACAATTATAAAAATATATTTTATTATTAATAATACATATACATATAAAAAGTTATGAAAAAATGAAACTAATAAAAATAGATTTAAAAAAATAATTATTACCTATAACATGGTCTTATAATCTTATACATATAAGACCGTGCCATTCATTGCTATGAAAAGAAGGGGATATCCAATGACTTGAAGAACTATATTTATATTTATGGTACAAGCATACACTATTGTTTGATTTAACAAATTATTATATTTTAATCTAGTTTTAAATATTTCTAATTATAGGTATTGGATTGTGTTATGAGATGGGTAAATCATGATTTGGATCCCAGAAAAGATTTTTTGCCAGAATTAATGGAACATGTTCGTTTGCCACTATTAAAGCCTGATATATTATTTAAAATATCTGAAGAACCTCTTCTAAAAAATAGTCCTAAATGTATGTTATTTTCATAAATATGCCATCATTATGAATTTATGTATTTTATCAAGTGTTGTAATAATATTTTTAGGTAATGATTATATAATCGAAGCATTACGTTTTAATCATCAAAAATCAGTTCAGCATTTCACCATTCCAAGAACAATTAGATGTAAACCTAGACAGTTTGGTGTTTCTCAAAGAGTATGATACTGTTTTGATTAATTTATCTTCACAATTATGTCGTCCTTTTAATTATATTAGGTTATTTTAATGTTCAACCGGTCTGATACATCGCCAAAGTGTTATACAGAATGGTATGACCCAGCAACCAAACTACGTGAGAAAGCACCAGGAATAGATGATTGTCGTAAGTTAGCTGGCATAGGCGTAATTAGAGAGCAGTTTGTTTTTTCTGCAGGAGGAGTGAATAATTCATGTTCACAATCTGTTAGTATGCTTGATGTATCTCTAAAATCTCCATCTTGGGTTCCAATGGCCGACATGGTAGTTGAACGAAGACGATTAGGAGTTGGTGTATTGGATGATTGTATATATGCAGTAAGTTAAATCAATATTTCACTTATTTTATATTAAGAATGAATTTTATTTGTAATTCTAGGTTGGTGGAGGAGATCACGACAATTCATTAAATAGTGTTGAGGTTTTTGATGTCAGTATTCAAAAATGGAGATTGGTAGCTAGTATGTCCACTGAAAGATGGGATTTGGGTGTTGGTGTACTCAATAATTTATTATACGCGGTAAAACTTAATATTATTTATTTATTTTTAATTTGTAATACATTTCATTGAATTAAATTGTGTAGGTTGGGGGTGCTGGTAATGGTCATAGTTTGAGTTCTGTGGAATATTATGATCCCACACTTGCCACATGGACACCAGTTGACAATATGTCTATAAGCCGTCAAGGTGTTGGTGTAGGCGTCTTGGACGGTCTTATGTATGCTATTGGTGGACATGGTGGAAAGTATCTTAAAAGTGTTGAGGTTTATAGACCGAGTGATGGAGTCTGGTCTTCTGTAGCTGATATGGAGATATGTCGATTTCGTCCTGGTAATAATTATATTTTTTAGGACAACCTTTGTAAAAATGTATTGAATTTAAATTATATTTTTATATAGGAGTAGTGGCATTAGATGGTTTATTGTATGTTATGGGTGGAGAAATTGAAACATCTAATGTTGATACTGTAGAAATTTACAACCCCAGCACCAATACTTGGACCTTGGAGAGATTGTCAAGAAATGAAGTAAACATTTATGGTGGAGTAGTTGTTGATAGACCACATCATTATCATTAATCAGCTTTTAGAATTACTTATTGTTAATAAAAATATGAAAATATTTTTGTAAACATTTTGATAAACGTGTATTGTTTTATATTTTTTTGTTGTTTTGAATATTTGATAAGAATGTTTTTTATTATTTATACTGACTATTTTCAAATAAAAAAATAAGCTTTAAAGTTAATTATAATGCAGTATATCAGTAAAAACTAAAATTATATCTATAATCTACTATTCAAATTATATCTTTTAGATTCTGTGTGGAATGATAACATTTTTTGATTTTTCAATGATTTCTTTCTTTTTGGGCGTGGGTACAGTGTACACGTTGGAAAGGTACTTGACATTTTTACCAAATGTTTATTTTATCATTTTATATGTATACATTTATAAAATATTTCAACTTGTATTGGGCTATATATTATATATAGATGTTTTGAATTTTTTTTAGTTAATTTTGTGTAAACGTTGTTAAAAATGTTACTGTTGAGTCAAAAATATAAATATTTAATACTAGATTTATACGTTGTTATGGCAGCAGTTTAAAATTATTTAAAATGGCATATTCACAATTTTTTTTATAAGCTTTGAATTATTTTGCTGTTAAAAATGTATAAAATGTTAAATTTTTATAGCTAATAAGGATTGAAAAATTTAAAACAAGGTTTCCCGTAAGTAGTACATATTGCAACCAAAAAATATAAAAACCCGGTTTTTTTGTGATAGATTTTAAGTAAAAGTTTGTGACAAATATGACATTTAAATGAAGAAAAACTATTTTACCTATTTATTTTGTTGTAATTTAAAAATATTATTCATGAATGGGGACTTGAAATTAATATAATATATTATTATATTAACAATAAAACTATAATCCATAAGAAATATACTTCATTTATTACCCGTATTGAAATTTTCAAATGCATTTTTTTTTCTATTTAGGCTAAAACCGTCTTTGCTGAGAAACTTATTTTGATTACATTCGCTTTGTATCATTGAATTTAAATTTAACACAGCAACTCGTCTAGACATATACTGTACAGCAGTTTGGTACCCGCTTACCCATTTTTATTTTAAATGTAATTAAATTGTATATAGGAAGTTGAAATAGTTAAAACAAGAAGATTTGATAATTTAAATTACTTTTTTACTAATAAAGTTATTAAGCTATTTTTTATTTCGTGTATTTTACAGACGTTACTGAGGTACACGTTGTATTCTTTATTTTTATTGTTTAGTATTAAAATTCAATCAATATAATCTTTGTAAGATTATTTATAGGTACTTGGTGTATTATACATTGTTTTATGCAAATTATAGGAATTAATTCAACTCACTGGCTACCATAGACCGTATAGTAGATATAATGGTAAAACATATATAGGTATAACATAAGATATCGTTGGCGGACACACCGTCTCTGCTCAGAATCCTTTTTTAGTGTACAATGATATTATATCACTGAATTCAAATTCAACACCATCCGTTACAGGTGGCTTCTCTAGACACCTAATGTTTATCATTGATGAGCATTACCCATTTTCCCGATTATCTATATAATATGTAGGTACCTACTGTTTTGAATTTTGATGGCATACCACAAACGTACATGAATTTAGGAAAAATATCCCACATATTGCATATTTTATGTTCTACCCAATTAGATATAATTATTGCATAATAAAATGACTTACAATGACAAATAAATTAAATTAAAATATATAATAGTATGCATAGTCACATATGCCATGGTGAATAGTGATATAGATTCTAGACTAGTATATTTATTTATAATACTGGCTCAATGTGAGGAATGGTCTTACGAATTTATATTGTATTATATTATATTAAGGACAAAGCGGGTTTCACTTATAAATTATTCTAAGCAGCTATTTAAAATAAACAAGTAACTATGAGTCAATAGTAGATTCATAATACTGTCAGCGCACGTACTACGAATCACAATTATACTTATTCGGCTTTTAGAATTTGGCAAACATAATAAATTAGCATTCAAAATTGGCAAAGCCAAGTGGTTACATTGTCATGAAAACAACAATTTCTCAAGAGCCGATGTCACGTCCATATCCTAGGGCGGACTGTATTGAAAATAATTTTCGGTACTACGGTATTGATTTCAATAGCGGTTTGATACGGTATGCCGAAAACGAAATGATTCAGTATACCTAAATACCGATATGGTACGGTATACCGAAATACTTGTAGATATAAATCTGTGGGGTTTTTTTTTTTTTGGGGGGGGGCATTTTTAATAACAAAAATAATTATATACAAATTAAACTATATATAGCTATTATATATGTTAAATGTATAATGTATAATAATACATTTAACAATTAGAACTAAATAAGTAGCCCGAAGTAGGTATACATATGTTTAAAAAACAATTAGATTGGTAATCAACTAATGAGTATTATCTAATAATTATAAAATATTTGTAACTAGGTACATTATAAAACAAAGGGTAAAATAAATGTTAATAACATATAAACATGAATAAGTACCTATTATTCACTACTTTTTTTAGCCCGGATTGGTTTTGAAGAACTAGGCATTGGTAATGAGCAACCAGGAGTTTCACTTAAAACTTCCTCTAAAAGTGTATCTTGATCTTCAGAACTAGATGAACTATACAGTCGAATTCTTTCTAAAAAATCATTATTTAAAAATAAATTATAACACTAATAAAAATTAAGAAAATACGTATACAATTGAATTGTCTATATTTAATAACTTACCGGTTAATTTTAAGGTTTCCAGTTCTCGTCGTTTTTTTCGTCCATCTTCATTTTCTTTAAGAGTCGCTTTACGTTTTTCAATACCCGCTAATTTCATATCCGTACCAAGCATACAACCAGGACGACCTTTCTCTCGTTGTCTTAATAAAAATTGCTTATCTTCTTCTATTTTAATTAAATTTAAGGCATTGGCGTGGGGTAAATCAAATAAATTGTCTAATTGTTCTTCGAATTTGTTTTCATGTGTTTTCTGTAATTCTGTTGTTCGTGTTTTATTTTTGTCTAATTTTCTCCATTCTTCGTATAATTTTTTCAGTTTTTTAATGCAATCTGAATTATCATGAGTTGGAATTCGAGCTTTCTTCTAAAAAATTGAACATTCATCAATAACCAAACGTGAACTATCATGTAAATTTAGGTTTACTAAGCGCATAATATTATAAAATAAAACAGACAAACAGTCCCTCTTGGAAGGCAATTTAGAACCAGTTATTTGATTATTCATGGGTCCAATTAAATAAATTTGTTGTCTAGGCATTTTGTAAAATAAATTTTGAAACAGTAACGTATAAATTATAACTTAAAACAATCACTATAAAATTATAAAAACGAGACACGTTCGAGTGCAGTACAACAACTAAAATATACAATGTCATTTAATAAATATTATTTTGTTTATCTGTATAATTCATAACTGTTATTAAGTTTTATTTTATCGCCATCCGAGTTTTATCTACTTTCGATAACGATGACGGTAATTTCAGATTATTTTTAATATAATAATAAACATTTGATCATATCTTCAACCGTTCATAAAATATTTTTAAAAAACCGTAAATCAGATATTTTTGCCTATTAATTAAATTATTTTGTTTTTTTTTATTTTCAGAGAAAACAATAGATTTTCGTAAAATGTTGTAATATAGTTATTTATAGAAAATTGTATTTTATTTAATAAAGCTCTTTTGTAATTTTATCATAACTATAACTGTTTTAGAGTAAAATACAGAAAACCGTAAAACTACCCTATTTTGCCATTTTCAACCCTCTTGAGGCACGGGAAGGGGGTGGGTCATCATCACCAAATTTAACCTAAATTATTTTTATATCATATCAAATAATATTATAGGGTCCTGACTTCAGAAAATTAAATTAAATATTCTGACCTTATAAATAAGAACCACCCTATTACCCTAATGAATAGTTATTGAATAATACAAATAAACTAATACAGAAAGTAAGTATAATGAATACAAATAGGTACTTAAATAAAAACAAATCGATTATGCTCTAGCCCCTAAGTTCTGAAGAAATTTGTTTAATTAAGGTGAATATGACTTGTCATACTTTGTATGAATATAAAAAAAAAAGTTTTGTAAAAATAGCCACACTAACTATCGGATTTGGGCAGATAATATCTGAATATTATTCAACATTGAAAACATGGTACATTTCGAAACATACATAAAAATTTTAGATTCTGAGTGAAACGATGAATGTATTTACAATGATTTTACAATGATGTGTGTTTTTTTTTTTATTTAAAACGATAGATTTACACGATTAGTAGTCGAAATAATGCTTCGATTTTCAACTTCAGTAACTTGTTCGATGAGAAAGTGAATCTAGTTGGTACTTTTGGGAGGTCAAAATTTAAAATTCCCAATAGTTTTCACAAGCGACAAGATTAACAAAAGAAAAATTAAGGAAAAATGGGAATTTTTACGCAAAATCGATTTTTCACAAAATTGAATTTGGTTTTTGGTGTAACTTTAAAACAAATGACCGTAAACACTAAAATTTATCAAAATCTCGAAAATTATCAATAATTGTAATTAATAAATTATAAAATGTTCAGTTTTTATAGCTAATAGGATTGCAAATTTAAAACCAAGGGTACTCATACATAGTTCATTCTGACATTCTGTAACCAAAAAATCTAAAAAATATACAAACACAGTTTATTCTTATAGTCATTTTAAGTTCAAATTTGGACGAAATTACAAATTAAAAAACCTAGAATAACTATTTTAGTTATTTTGTTATGATTGTATAATATTATTCATGGGTACTTGAAATTTCTAAAGTACACTATTATATATCTATGATAGTATCAGGGTTTGTTGTTGATGTATAACGCGTTATAAGTACCTAATGGATATTGTGATATGATTAATTTAGAATTTATCATAGGTACCTACCTATTATATGTCAATTTTTTTTTTAATTCCATAGATATACAATATGTCGTAAACCTAGACAGACATACCGTCTCCGCTCAGAATCGTTTTTCTTATACAATGATATAATAACATTGAATTCAAATGTAATACCTACCATCCATTATACAGTGACCCACTTGTAACCTACTGTACAGCAGAGCGACACCCACTTGCCCACCTTTTTTATTTTTTAAACGCTGATTAATTATGTAAGAAGTTTCCCATAGTTGACTTTTATTACCGGTACCTGTACAGTATATTACATTTCAAATTTTGTAATTATTGTTCGAGTCTGCCGCGGGTAATGGCTTTACAGATATTATATTATTATAGTCGTCACTCGTCAGTCTTGCCTCGTTTCTTCAGTTCCCGTGCATGATTGCATGAAACATTTATCAATTTAATTATGCATAATGTGAATAATATCCACGGTTTCTAAGGGTACACAATAATTTATTAGTAATTCGCTCACGAACATCTGGTATAGAAACTTAAATAAGCAAAGGATAGCAAATAATGTTTGCAAGCAATTATGTGTTGTTCGGGCGTGTGCCCTATACGTTAAACTTCTACTTTATAGGGGGCTATAACGTAGGTATATAGGTATACTGAAATCAGACAACGTGGTTAATTAAACACTACCGTTGGATTGTTAAAACAAACATTAAAACGTAGGTAAGGCATTAAGAACTAATATTATAATACCAATAAAAATACGAAAAAAAACATTAAGATACCCATCACATGGATGTGTCCGTTATTCCAGCAACTCGTCAACTCGACATAATCAATATAATAATAAATTATTATTATATTAATATATAAATATATACAGTGGCAGCCCAAGACAGTTATTGTGGATCAATCTCTGATAACTAAAATGGGGTGGAAAGTCACAAGACGTATACAACGATTTAAATGAAAGCAATATATTAATATTATGAATTATTGCCAAATTATACAAAAAATACACTTGCAACAGTAACGTAGCTAAATAGCCTATACAGAGTTCCGTGTTACCGTTATTAAAAAAATACTTGAAAGTTGAAACTATTCGAACTATAATAATTAATTAAATACCTATTGGCTGTGTACATTTGAAATAAATAATTTATAATACACATCTCAGTATTCTCACAAGACAGATTCATAACGAGGGACCTTGTATTAAATTGACAAGCTTTTTGACAGTAAAAAACAATTTTTTGTCGATATTTATAAAATAAATATTTAATTTTAATCGACTATAAAAAACTCAAAAAGATTCAAAATATTTTAAAAGTGTTATGTCTTTACACAGAAAAAATGTCACCACACCGCCACACCCGTTAAACATATGATATACATTCAAGTGGCCAAAACTTTCAGGCTACAATATACTATTTTATTGAGATTTTGTACATAACAAAAAAATTGTTTGTTAATGTTCTATATGGTGCCCCAGTGGACCCCACCCTCCCTGCACGTGAACATGATCATGTTCAGTGGGCCATTATTATGTTGATATAAATAAAAACGTACTCTTTAATGCTAAAAACAATAAACAACATTTTACTGTGTTAACAGAATAATTTTATTACATCATATAATTTGTTGAAAATTTTTTAAACAATTTTGATAATAATTATGCCGAAAAAATGAGATACAATACAACTTAAGTTGTAAAAAAAAAATATATAACAATTTTAAAGAAAAAAAAAGGCATCGGACAAGACGAGGGGATGTGCGGGGGGGTATGCGAGTGGGTGGTGATGCAGATAATGATGGCCACTGGTCACCTCTACACAGTTCTCGCGGCTGTTCTGCGGGGCGGACGAGAGTCGCGGACGCGTTTGCTCTGGACGCGAAGACGACCATGGCAGCGGGCGAAGCCAGGCCACGACGGCTGCGAGAGCGATGACTACAGTTGGTGACGAGCGGCTAGTGCGCGATGTAGTGCGCTCAACGGTACTGCGCAGGCGCTGAAGACGACTGTTGTGCCGGCGACGACGGTGACCAAAGCTCGGAGCGAGCGACGAAGACTATAATAATATCGGCCGACAGGATCAGACCACTGCAGAGCGAAAAAGGGAGAGAATCCGCGGACAGCATCGCAACGCGCCGATGTCCTGATACTCTCCGTGGTTTTCGCCCTGGCGTCCGAACTCTGAAACGTTTCGTTTCTTCGAGCCCGGCGCTGCCGAAGTCCTTGTTCCTGGCCAACCTGTAATTATAAATAGTCATCCGTCACTCACCCGCCGTGAGCTGTGAGGTCTCCGTCGCCGCCGCCACGAGTCGTCTTCGTGCAACACTGCGGCAGTCGTCACTGGTACCGTCGGAACGGCGTCGATGTCCGAGCCGGTACCGCTAGCCGTCCGTCGTCGTGTCGTCGTCGCTTTCGGACCGAAGCACCGCCAGAGGGCCTCGCGTGTCGGCGACCTCGAGCGCGCGACGTCCGCGATCCCGTCTCGCTACCGCCGGTGCACGCCGCGGAGAACGTGTATCGGCGACTTACCGCCGGTCACCCCAAAAGTGCACTGTCACGTACCTAAACCTCGACCCCGTTCATCGCCTCGCCTTGTCCGCTGCCCTCGGCCAGGGGGAACTCTCGGACGGTTTCACTTCGGGGAACAACAGCAGAAAACGCGTGCGGCCTGGGTGATGGCTGTCCACGCAGCGGACGCGATCCTCGCCGCCGTCCGTCTGGGCGGACCTGCGCGTTTTGCTAGCGTTGCCCCCGGGTCCAGCCAGCCGATCAAGTCTCCGACGCTGTTCCTGACCTCAGCTCCCCTGGCCGGTGTGACGAACTCCTCCGCCTCGTCACCGGGCCCTTCCACAGGCGCCTGCACAGCTGGCACGACGTCCACGTCGTCTCCGATCCGTTCAACCGGTCCAGTCAGACTGGAATCATCGTCCGGTTGAATGGTTTCCGACGAGCAGTGTTGGGAATAGATAACTAAATACATTATCTAGATAAGATAAGATATTTTAACAAATATTATCTAGATAAAAATAAAGATAACATAAATGTAATTTATCTAGATAAAGATAAATACAACAATACATTTATCTAGATAAATATCATTTTTTACACTTATTTTTAATGTTTTTAGTATTTTTTTAATATTAGATTTCTATCAAATAATGACATAATATTTATAATAAC
>CARXXK010001077.1:0-70078 GCA_949089665.1 Macrosiphum euphorbiae | reverse complement strand
CATTTTTCAATTTTTTTATATAAATATATTATCGATAAACAATTTTTCCCTTTTTTCAAAAACTCGATAATATGTAATAGGCAGTGGCGCCCAACCCTATTACTAGGTGTAGCGGTCGCTATACCTTGAAAATAAGGGGTGGGTAGGTATAATAACATAAAATAATTAACTAGAAATATGTTCATTATTAATCACAGATTATATTTATTGATACCTCAATATTTACTAATATTATCAATTAAAATATGATAAAATGTATGAATAAAATAATATAATTTTGAGTTCGTGAGGAGGCGGGTAAAATTATTTCTTGCTACACCTGAAAAATATATCTTGGGCGCCACTGTACCTTAATATATATAATATATTATATATAAAGCTGGTATATAAACTGCTGTCGCGTTGCTGTATTATCTCGCACATTACGTGGCGGCGGAACGGTTAGGCCCGGACGATTCCAAAGTCACGATTTGCTCCGACCGGAAATCGAGATCGAAGGTTTTTTGCTTCTCATTCTTCTTCTTCTACTTGTACTTCTTTTGACGACGGTGTCGCCGATGGGTAAGGGGAAGGTTGGGTGTCGGAGAAACGTGCTCGTGCAAAACTTAGGACTCTCTGGCCACGGGAAAAACGGTTCAATAGACGCGCTAATGAACCGATGCCGTCGGACGAAGACGCCAGTATATGCGTACAATATATATATGTTACAGTAAAAGATGTTAAATTTATATTTACGTTATTAACTAGCAATTAACGTTAATAGATAATAATAAATATTTTACAAGGCTTATAACGTTAATAACTAAGGATTTACGTTAATTCCAAACAATATCAGTTAATCATGTTATTCGTATTTAAATTGTTATATTATTATTTATTTTCACATGACAATGAACTGTGACATTTTGAATTGCATAATTTTCCTACTAATCGACAGGTGCATTTATTTGTTTTACACTTCATTTTACAGTGACATCTTTGATAGCCTTGTGTGCCCATAAGACTACTACATCCTGCTGCTTCTCGAAGTGTTATCTCTTTTTCTTTAGATGATTCAACCAGAGTTTTGAGATCAAGCAACATTTCTTTGCATGGCACAAGTTGAGATCTCGTATACTTGTGTTTAAGAAAACCATTTTCGGTACCTAATCCAAATATAAATACATAAATACCTATAAATTTAAATTTTTTATTTTATTTTACTTACATAATTTATAAAAGCCGTTGTCAACATTAGCAATAACGGCTAATAAATCGTGGGGATCCACGGGCTCTATCAACGTCAGGAACGGAAATACGAACAGTTGTTCTGACTTCCAACTCTTGATATTTTTTATTTGATTGTGTCGTCATCCTTTCTGCTTGCTTTTTTAAACATTGAATTGAATTATTTCTTTCATTTGTAATATTTTCTTGACGTTTGTTGACTGAAATAAAACGTAATACCTATTTAAAATAATTATAAAATGACCGAAATGCAGGGGTCGGGTGAAGTAAAATTTATAATTATTATTTATAACTCGAATTTTTTTTTCAAACGAGCAATAAAGAGTTTTATTTTGCATTATTTAGAATTTTTAATTAGTTTAATTAATTTAAATTAATTTTTAAATTTATATTTAAAAAAAATTAACAAACCAAGACATTTCTTTATTTTCACTGTTCTCGTCCCTGATCTCATTATCCTCATTGTTTTCGGGCTGTAGCATTATTTTTTCAATATCTTCTTCCATACTTAAATTACAAAGTTCGTTTACTGGAATGCCTACTGATGCTAATCCAACTCTTGCTTTGCACCCAAACATTGCTTCGTAAGGAGACCTTCCAATGCCTTTAATATTGAATTTGATAGAAAAAACATTATTAAACAATATTAAATATTTAATATGTAACACAAAATGATATTCATACCTGAATGTAATGCACGGTTTTTTTGAAATTATATAAACTTTAAACCCAAACGCCAATCTTTGCTTTTATTTTGTGCCATCCATGTTGCTAGCATGTCTTCGACGTCGCGGTTAGCTCTTTCCACAGACCCTTGGCTCTGGCTGTGTCTAGGTTTGCCATGCACTATTTTTACATCTGGCCACATGGAATGAAGCTCAATAATTATTGAATTAACAAATTCTCGGCCATTGTCTGAATGTAAAATGGCCGGTGCCCCGAAAGTTGTATAAATATCCAACAAATTGTGCTCGATCTCTTCCGCACGTTTACTCGATAATGCTCTAAGCGGAATCCATTAATATGTTGTGATTGCATATCAATTAAATCAATTTGAGCTCTTGAATTGAAAGTGGAATGTAAAATAGGTTTTGAAACTAAGCCTCTTTTAGGATTTGATGACTTTTTTTGGCAATGTGTGCATAGATTTAAATATGCCATAATAGTTTCGTTCGTGATACTGCAATATTTTGATTTTAATTCAGAATCCATTCTACATCTTCTGCCATGGCCAATAGTAGAATGAGTCGAATGCAAAATATTGAACAACTCGTCAATTGTAACGTAATATAGTATAGTACCTATCATCGTGTACAGGTTTAATAAGACGCTCTTTATTATTTATTGTTAAAATATCATATTTACGTACCATTCGATAATCTTTCATAGACTTTTTTCTCCTGGTGTTTTCAACACAAATTTTGAATGCTTTAATTGTTCAATACTCGAATTTGACTCGAATATTGTCGATTGTACTCATCAACAGTTAGAAAGGAGTTATTATCACTACGTTTTTTTTTAACTAAATCAGAAATAATGTTGTTAAATTTGTTTTTCATTTCAAGTTCGTCCATATTGAATTTTATATTAATAATAAGTCAATACAACTTAAAGAATATGAATACAATGTTATACGAATATTTTAACATACAAAATAGTATGACGTTATAACGGCGATGTCGATTCTACGCGTACCGTAAAGGACTGACAGGTTACAGACTATCTTAGTCCGAAGTTCTATCTACTGCGGCTGTAATGCTATCTTAGTAAATAATACCATTAAGATAACATTATATAACAACATTTTCCATCGTTTGTGGAAATTATCGATAATCAAACCAAAAAAATAATAAACCACGATAATCTCTAGCTAATTAGGTAATTTTTGTGTTTTTACTAGAAAATAACGTTATTTTGATGTTTAACATCATTTACTGTAACATATATATTACATATATTATTATAATAGTTTTTTGCTGACGTTCTTCACCACGGCCGGCCGAGACTGACGTGTGTGAACTTAGCCCACCCAAAGTGTCCGAAACGGTCCAAATCGGTATCAAACCAGAGCTTTTGATTTGCAAGAATTTGCAAGTGTGATTTCAGAATTTGCAAGTCACCCGGCCCCGCCGTGAGCTTTTGAACTTGTGAACTTAGCCCACCCAAAGTGTCCGAAACGGTCCAAATCGGTATCAAACCAGAGCTTTTGATTTGCAAGAATTTGCAGTGTGCTTTCAGAATTTGCAAGTCACCAGGGCCCCCACCGTGAGCTTTTGAACTTGTGAACTTAGCCCACCCGAAGTGTCCGAAACGGTCCAAATCGGTATCAAACCAGAGCTTTTGATTTGCAAGAATTTGCAAGTGTGCTTTCAGAATTTGCAAGTCACCCGGGCCCCGCCCGTGAGCTTTTGAACTTGTGAACTTAGCCCACCCAAAGTGTCCGAAACGGTCCAAATCGGTATCAACCAGAGCTTTTGACCAAACGAGAGCTTTTGATCAAGTTTGATTTTAGAATTTACAAGTCAATCAGGCTTATGTAATATTTTAGATTTTTTTTTAAACTTTTTCGATCTAGTAGTTTTTCAGTTATTAAGGTACTAGGAATTTTGTTTACTAAGAATAATACGTGTATGGTAATTAGCAAAGTAGATTTGGGGCTTAGGATATTTGAAAATTTTAGTAGTTAGTACTAATTATCATTAATCTATGAAGATAAATAATTTGTAAAAACTATTAAGTAGGAATACTGAATAGTGAATATGCACTACAACTAATATTACTTATTAGGTAATTATATTTTTTTATTTTAAAAACCATATTTAGGATTATTATAGTATAAACATTAAATATTTCACCAACTACTTATTAGAATTTTGATTTAGATACTTCTACATTTACAAGAACATTATCTGCTAAATAATTTGGATAAAAAAGGAGATTCTCATTAGAAAAATTTAATTTTGTTTAGCCACAGGACACTCTTTAATAGAAGTACCAAAAATATTACGAATTTGGATATATTGTCCTTGGGTATAGGTACTTAAAAATTCTAAAAATTAGTATTTGACTAAATGTATTTTTTAAATAAAATAATTAGTGAGCATTTTTTACCAAAACGTCAAGTAAATTTTGTATTTCTTTACACGGCCCCTTAAAAAAGCTGATCTATAGGCCTTTGGTGTTTCAGTCCGACACTTGCCTACCTATGCTACTTTTGCTGTATGTTCGTTGTTCGTAATACGTCATAATACTATGTGCGTTCAGAATTTAAAATATATTGTTAAATAATAAATATTATCACGAAAAGAAACAAAGAAACGTTTTACATAAACATCATTTGAAAAAAAATCAATATCTTGAAGTGTTATATGTGATTTCCATTGTTTTTATACTATTTGTATTCTATTTTTAACTCTATGTGCCCTAGCTGCCGGAGAACACGATGCATGTGCTTTTTATCAACTGTCTTTTTTATCAACTATCTTTTTAAATGGTTCTATATACATATCATTATTCTCAATATCATGTTATCTTTGTTTCAAATTATAATTTATTATATTCTAATCATTAACAGAACGTTGTTGCATAGAGTCATAACAGACGTACACCGACTAAAATATTTTTAGTTTTATTTTAAAAGTTTCTTTTTAAAATGGAGAATAAAAAGGTAAGTAATTTATAATAGTCTTTAAGTTTTTATTTGTTAATTTAAGTAGAATAAAATAATAATAATAATTACATACAAAGTGCAACTTACAAAATCATTTGTCACTTAAAATGCAACAGTGTATAAATCAGTTTTTGTAGTTTTTTAGGAGTCACAAAAAACGTGTTAAATTATTTACACCAATTAATTATATGTTAAAATGTTGTTTGTCTTAGTTAATCCGCATTAAAAAAGTGTTTATAATACTAAAATTCAAATGTTATTAGATATTCATTGTTTTACATGAGATACACATTGTTTGACCATAATTATATATCAGACTTAGATATTAATGTATAATAAAGCACACAAATATTATAATATATAAGTAGTATATTGTATTTTATAATATGTTATTTATGTTAAATAAAGGTAGGTATACAGATTCCATAGATCTGGATAATATGTTATAAGTGTGACTTCCTGTCAATAGCTTAATAGATAATAAGTAAGATTTGCATTGAAGACTTCCTTCTTCAATCCAACTAATAGTTATACCCAAATAAGATTTAAATAAATTAATAACATGGATATTATTTAATAATGAAATTAAAATCTAAAAAGTATGGTTTTGAATGTCCGACCATGCATCAGCAATTGTAGTGGTTAATTGTTCAACTGATTTTAATTTACATTTCAATTTTTCAAACACAATATTAAAACTTATGTCAATATATTTCTTAAGAGTCTGTTGACATAAGATTTCTACCTGGAAATTCCTTTAGAAATATCAAATGATATGCTTAAATGTAATGTCACACTATATTAAATGGTAGTAGAATGTGTTTATTATTAAATCTTGTATCATTTCATTAAGTGTTTCTGTAAAATAAAACAAAAAACAATTATTAATAGTAACTCATTACTATACAATAAATAAATACTATAAGACATTTTTAAACCTTTTTTATTATTGAGGAACTACTTAAATCAATGTATCAAATTTAATATAAATAGCTTTTCACATTTAACTATTGAGTAAGTAGGTACATAGTATAGGCACTAAAATAATATTGCAATACAATTTAATATAGATAAATAATTATAAATAAACTTGATTTAAAAAACTAACTAGAAAAATATTTATTTATTCTAGAACTAGTAGAACATAATATTTACATTGAGAAACTATATTTATGTGATTATCTATTAAATGTATGAAGTTGTTCATAGATGTTTGTGTTGTATACTTGTATTAAATTTGATTTTTTTTAAACATTTGATCTGCTTCTGGTGTCATATTGATCAGTGCTGTTAATTTATTTTCTTCTACAATTTACATCAATAGATTCATTCATACTTGGCATCAGTCATTCTTTTAGTTTTTACAAGACTCTGTTTAAGCTATGAAAATTATAAACCATTATAGGAATTTTCCATTTAAAATATTTAATTATATATCTAGGTATGGTTATACTTACTTATTACTTACATAGTCTATGACCTGAGATAAATTAATATAATTAAACCCTGAATAAAATAAAACAAACATTTATTTAATTATATCATATGCATGGGATGTGCTTGCATACTCTGTAGCCTGGCTGCCTGGGGTCATGTTAACATTTTTTTAGATGGCATATGAACTAAGTTTCAAAATATCAATATTTAAAAAACTAGGTAATTGTCTAGGTCCAAACCCAGGGAACAAAATAAACACTATAGAATTTTTCAAAACAACTCAATATTAAAATTATTACAATATGACACCAACAATATTGTAATGTATCTACATAAATATCAAAATTGTTAATAAAAATGTATATTGTATATAATCAATTTTTTTTATTTTATAAATAATGTAACGCTTATGACCCTAGTCGTCGAAGAAGAAATTTTGCAAATTTCAAGACTAATCATATAATAATTAATGTTGAATAAATTTAATTAAAAACAATTAATTAATTAAAACAAATTTAGATTATTTATAAAAAATAGTAAATAAGTAAATAATTTGAATATAGTTAATAAAATAAATTGATATAAATGATTAATAAAACTACTGTATGCTTAATAAAATGAATGTATGTTTATATTTGATAAAAATATAATACATATTTAAAAAATATATTTGATAAGAAATCTAAATGTTATAAAACAGTCTTTATTTGTTAAAAATAATCAATACAAAATCTATATAAAAAAAATCTGATTTATTCATTTTTTTGTAACAAATATAGATATTTTTTAGAATTATAGATTTTTTATTGATTTGTTTAAAAAATATAGATTTATTATCAAATAAATGTAATAATTATAAAATACAGATTTTTTTTAAAAAATATAAATAGTATTATCAATTATATATTTTTTTATTTAATGAAGAAAATCTAAGCATTTTTACTGTCCTAAAAGGTGATAACACTGATAACATTATAGTTATTGAATAAATTATTATTTTTATTTTTTTAAACAGTCTCAGGTTGGGAGAAAACCGAAGATATCTCCAGATTTAGTTTTAAGAGAATTAGAGTCTATGGCATCAGAATTATTTGATGAAAAGCATAATATTAAAGGTTATTCAGACCCAATTTGGAAAGAAATAAGTAATAGTTTGGATGGAAAATTATCAGCTAATTCTTTATACATAAGTGTATATCACGACCGTCATTCTTGGCAAACTGTGCTAAGGCAAAAGTGTTCATATCCACTTATTGCAGTACCTAACACTGTTGAAGAATATGACTCTGGCAATACTACCTCTGAAACAGATGATGAATCAGACGGATCATCAGATGGTAAACTTATATTTAAATTTGATATTCCTTCAAGAGACTTTCTTAAAATGAATCCCTGCAATATAATTTATGGAAAAAAAAACACAAGAAAAACATATACAGTTTTAAAACAAGGAATATGGACAAATATAATAAATGATTGGTTTTTAAAATCTTGTAAGGTTCCTTGCTGTATAATATATAAACGCTGTAGAGTTACAAATAATGCGTCTAGGGCAAATCATTATTTAACGTTCTCGGGAAAATGTCGAGACTGTGGAGCAGAAGCAACAGGGTGGGCAGAAGAAAAACCAGAAGACGGTATGCCATTAACCGTGAACATTATTTTACTAGGTGTGAAAAAATCAGTTCCACATCAATCAAAAAGACCACTGAATGGAGCTAAACGTACAGAAGTAGGATTGGACCTTATACATGATTGTGCTAGTAACTGGAGGAGGAACATTACTAAATCGCTAAAATTTGGAGATAAAATACCGGCCAATGTATATAATAACAATACACTTAGAAAATGTAAGCAACAAAAGAAGGATGAAATATTACATATTACAAATAAATGTCCCATTATGTCACTCATTGAATTAAAGTATTCAGTTTATTCTGGTTCTATTCATTTAATTTGTGCTGATCCATTAATTGTCCATTATTGGACACCATGTCAGTTAGTCGTCTTCAAACAACTAAGGAAATCGTATGTCCGTCTCGCTATAGATGCCACAGGAAATGTTGTTAAGAAAATTAAAAGGACAAAAGATGGTTTGTTATCTAGTCATATATTTCTATATGAAGCAGTCGTATCAACAAATGAATACCAATCGTCCATCACACAGATGTTAAGTGAGAAACAAGATACTTTCACTATTTTTTCTTGGTTGACACGATGGTTAAATGATGGGGTGACTGCCCCTCAAGAAACAGTTTCTGATTTTTCATTGGCATTACTTGGAGCTATCTGCCGAGCGTTTTGTGGAGGGATAACACTCCGGGACTATGTTGAAACGTGCATCGACATTTTAAATGGAAACCTATCTCCACGTTATGAGCTTCATTGTTATATTCGAATAGATATAGCTCATATGATAAAACTAGTATGTCGTTGGAAATGTTGGTCAGACCAAAATACCAATCACGTTAAAGAATTTTTTGTAAGGTAATTCTGAAATTAGAAACCGATTAAATTTTTTCGCTAGTTGAGTTATAACTTGTTACCTTCATAATAAAAAGATCACAAATGTTTTCTTTACGTGTGTGAGATTGGCCCCCACATTGTTCAATTTTCCCAATTCTTCGTAATTATTTGAAAACCAGTTTTCAGAATTGGAATTCTTATTTCACGGCAAGATGATATTTTAAGTAAGAGGGAGGCCAATATCCGATTTTGATTTTATATAATTAATTAAGATTTTTTTTATTAATTTTCAATGTTTTTATTCAACTTGGAATTTTTAAACAACTATGCATTTCTTATTATAATTATTTTTATTTTTAGTTTTAAATTGTTTTAACCTATTTAGATTTTTTTCTTCTACTTGGCTTTTTTATACGATTTAGAATTTATTGATACAATTAAAATTTATTTATTCTAAACATATTGTTTTTATAAATATAATTTCATTAAAAAAAATCTATGCAGAACAAAAAGCAATTTTTAATAAAAAAAACTCCAAATTGAATAAAAAATAATAACTAAAAATAGAATAAAAAAAATATGGGTAAGTGGATGTCGCTCTGCTGTAGAGTAGGTTACAAGTGGGTCACTGTATAATGGATGGTATTAAATTTGAATTTAATGATATAATATCATTGTATAAGAAAAACGATTCTGAGCGAAGACGGTATGTCAGTCTAGGTATAAGACATATTATATACTTATCTATGGTATTAAAAAAAATTGACCTATAATAGGTACCTATAATAAATTCCAAATTAATTATATCACAATATCCATTAGGTACTTATAACGTTTTATACATCAACAACAAACCGTGGAACTATCATAGATATATAATAGTACTACTGAATATTTTATAATTTATTAATTACAATGATTGATAATTTTCGAGATTTTGATAAATTCTGTCAAAATTCGATCTTTAAATACTTATAAAAAAAAATTGTGCAATTGAATATCCAATATTGTAAAATTATAAACTTTAAACGCTCATAAAAATTTAATATGACTTTCCGGTAGAGATTTTTTTATTATTGATAAAGGTAGACAAACTTATGAGTAATCTTGTATTACATTTTCAAATCTTAGATTTAAAAAGAAAAATTTTTACGAATTCTTAACTCAAAATAATTTGCTATTTTTCGTGATTTTTCCATATTTTGTCAATTTCTGAACTTTAAATGCTTAAAAAAAAAACTGTGACTAAGGATTTTTAATATTTTTCATCTGCCTATGAAACAATATACTATATAAGCTATAATATAGCTATATAATAGCTTTCTATTAAATTTTCAAGCTTTTTTAACCAACAAATAAAATGTTATTGATATTTTTAGAAAAAAAATGAAAATGTCCGTAAAGAGCTCAAAATAAGTCAAAATAGTTGGAAAATGTTATGGTGTATAGAAAATGGTAATATAAGCATTCAATCAAAATTGCATGTACGGTCATTTGTTTAAGAGTTGCACGAATAACCAAATTTCTCGAAAACAGATTTTTCGTAAAAATTCCCGTTTTTCCTTAATTTTTATGTTGTTTTTCACGGTGCTTTTGAAAACTACTGGTAAATTTAAATTTTGACCTCCTCAATGCACCAACGATATTCAGTTTCGAATCGAAAAAGATACTGAAGTTGAAAATCGAAGCATTATTTCGACTACTTATCGTGTACACAGATACAAAAAAAAACACACATCATTGTAAAATCAATACATTCATCGCTCCGCTCAGAATCTAAAATCTTTATTGAATAAATAAAATCTAGTTGGGGGGGGGGCAACTTCACACACGTGTTTTCATGGAATATTTCTATTATAACTTCTATACATATTAACTAACTTAGTAATATTAATTTAATATTCTTTAATATTTTAAATTTTTCTATAGATGCATTGTCTTATTAATAAATGCTGAGTCAATTGAATATTTTCAAAGTATTTTAATTGATACGTTAACTGTGGCATCAGGTCGTCATAATGGCTCATTAATAGATAGCCCGTATGAAAATTGTCCAACTGAAAAATCATTTATTGAATTGAAAAATAAAATAAAAGGTAATTATTTTTTCTATTATTCAAATTAAGTGTATTTGTTTCCTTCGTTATTTTAACTGGATTAAAATATAATATTTACTCCAAAAGAAAATGTATTGTCCTAGAATTTAATTTTATATTACATGTATTACAATTATTAATTGTATATGTTTAAGGCGTCGAGCACCTTTCAGAAATTGCAGAGTTATTAGATCAACCAACTTCAGAATTTGAGGACGAAGAAGAAAATGAAATTATAGATATAAATCAACAGACTTCATCTTCTTTTTTAAATACTTTTCTAAAGAAAACAGAGTCAAAAATTAATTTGAATATATCGTTGGAAGGTGATAGATTAAATGGTTACTATTTACCCAAATTCAAGACAAATGTATTAAGAATTTGTAAGCAATTTCCGCTATGGTCTAAGGTGATGTTGACATATTTTCAGTCACCATATTCTACTGCTACATCAGCATCAGTCGAAGGAGATTTTTCAGAGTTGAAAAAAAAAATATTGAAGCATGAAGGCAGACCAATGACGGTGGATCGCTTTGTTTCTATTCATATTCAGAGTCTAGAAAGTTCAATGAAGTTTGCAAGAAGTCATCAGCTATATACAGAGAGCAATGAATTTGATCCAAATATTGATTCTTTTAAAAATAGTCAACTCATCAGTCCAAAGACCATTCCATATCACAGTCCACATACCAGTCCGCGAACCAGTTCAAATAACAGTCCACATACCAGTATAAATAACAGTCCACATAGAAGTCCGCAAACCAGTTCAAATAACAGTCCACATAGAAGTTCAAATAATATCCCACATAGAAGTCCAGAAAGTACACGTAGCAATTCGATTAGTTCTAACCATAGTTCTGTATTGAGTAAAGATACATTGAAAGAAGAAGAAACATGGAGAGGTTTAAAAAATTCACCTATGGGTCCTCTTATAAAGGATAAAAAACGAAAAAGACAAACCAAGTATATGAATCCCTGCCCAGAAATTGATCGTATTCTTAATAGATCTAGAATGAGATCTCATAAAAATACACTGATTTTTAATGGTAATATTGCATCACAATGTAAAATAAAAAGTGAAATTTATATTGCAACAAACACTTGTCCGTTTGACTCGGTTGTGGTAGCCATAACAGTGGCATATAATGACTATCGTTTTTATAAAGTGTTCATAGATAATACCGAAAACCAATTTTTGAATTTCGCCAAAAATTTAGCTAAGTGTGGTGCGACAAGTGCTTTATACAAAAGTCGAATTGAATTGTTACGTTTACACTTTGAAATAAGTGAAATATATCAAAAAGTCAATGTGATAAATGCGGAGTGTAACGTAATAAAAATAATTGATTGCTATTTAAAGCAATCTCCAAGTGCTATTGAAAACGTAGTTTGTAACGAATGTGGTGATGAAACTACTCGTCCTTCGCCCACAATAATTGTAAAGTTCAATAATAGATTGAATGACTTAGAGGATCTCTTAAGCGCTTATATAGAACCAAAATATTCGGTTTGCAAGAAATGTAATGGTTCCAAGAAATCTGAAAGAACACTGGGACATCACATATTTATAGAGACTGACAGTGTTAAAACTCCTTCAAAATTAAGCGATATTCCTAAAATATTAAATGACAAGTAAGAATTATTAATTGTTACATATTATTTTATTTATATTGTTATAAATTATGATAATCGGAAATTAAAACAAATTAAACCATAGCGGTAAACATATTTTCAATTAATTAATAGTTTTTCATATAAGCACGACATTATTAACAAACAACTTTATAAAGATTTTATTTTTTTGTTAAAAAATAGTTATTGATGGTGATTTGAAAGTTTATTGAAAGATCGGTTTCATGCAACCTGGCATTATAGTTTTATCATATAATTTGGAACATTATATTAATAATATCATACTTACTATGTACTTATTATATCATTTCAGGTTTATTTTAGTAGCTGTAATACACTATGCACATGGACACTACACAACATACATAGATAGAGTAGGAAAAAATATATGGGAGTTGCATAATGACCTCAATAAAAAAATAACTGTCATAAAAAACGGAGAAACGTATGTACAACCTCACATATTAATGTATGTACAATCAAAATGATCTTTTTTTGCAAACTAAATATTTTTCTATTAACCTATCTGTTACATACCTGTTTTTATTCAATGTACCTAACTATTATTCTTTTTTTTTTAAACTATTATTAAAATTATTTATTAATATTTATTATTATTATAATATGATATATTGTTATTGAAATTAACTTTTATATACCTATTAATATTGTTATGTTTTTTTTTACCCTTTAGGTTACAATTTGTATTAGGTACCTATTTTGTTTGATGTTATTACCAGTAATATAACTACTTTATTTTAGCATAAAGTACCTTTCTATAGTTAGCTGTTATGGCGACTGTATTTGTAAATAGTCAATAAGTTTGTGATATGATTTTAATTAGGTACTGTTTTTAATTGTGATCTTATTTTATACTATATATTCTTAAAGAGTCAACTGAAAAAAACATATCTAAAAATGTTGAATACTTTCTTTGATCATCCTACAAGTTACAAGTGATAGCAATGATTAATTTATAAATAATTATTACTACAATTATAATATTATAGTTACTGTAGTTTACTCTTATATATTAATAATGTAATGTTTTTTTATAATTTGTTATAATTAATTTGTATCATTTCATTTTGTTGGTTATAACCAGTATAACATTTATATTCTTCTATAGCAATCTGCTATAGAATGTGTCAACTATATATACTTGTATATAGTCAAAATGTTTGGTTATAACTAGATACTGTTGTTAATAATTATATTACTTGTATTATATGTACCACGACGTTGAAAGAGTCAACCATCGCATAATAAACAGGAATTACTAAGTGATTTTTAATATTTTATTTGGTCTATTCATATTATTATATTAAAGTTCACAAGCTGAAAGGTCGCAGGTGGAGCCTGAGTGACTTGCAAATTCTGGAATCAAACTTGTAAATTCTCGCAAATCAAAAGCTGTCATTTGGTTTAATCGTTTTGGTTAATCTACTATTAAAGAGTTTCCTGTGTCTATATAAACTTTTATTTTACAAATGAGAATCTCCTTTTTTACTCAAATTATTTAGCAGATGATGTAGAATGTAGAATTACCTAAATCAAAATTGTAGTTGGTGAATTATTAAAATATTTATACTAAAGAAATAATCCTAAATTATGGTTTTATAATAAAAAATTAGAAGTACCTAATAAGTAGTATTATTTATATTGAATATTCACTATTCAGTATTCCTACTTAATAATTTACGTTCATGAAGTTGGCCCACCTGAGTACTTCAATTTCTCTTAAATCTATGCCATTATCTTGCAAGATATTTGCAAGTATTTGCAAGTCTATTTTTATAATTTGCAAGTCAAAACTTTCACCGTGAATCCGAAAAATGTAAAGATACCTCACGTAGCCCACCAATTTTGACCGAGAACTTCGAAATCGGTATCAAACGAAAGCTAATAATAAGAAAGTATTTGAAAGCCCCTTTTTGAAATTTGCAAGTCCATCAGATTGCCGCAATGAACTTTTTAACTTGTGAAGTTGGCCCACCCACTTTGTCCTAGAACTTTAAAATCAGCACCAAACGAAAACTTATGACTAGCAAGTATTTGTAAATCGAGTTTTATAATTTGCAAGTAACTCGGAAAGCCAGTAAGAGCTGTCAAAGTTACAAAGTTGGCCCACACAAGTTGCCCTAAAACTTTTAAAATGGTATCTAAATATAATTAAAAAAGCTAGTTGAATAAAATAAAAAAATATAATATAATTCTAAAATCAAACTTGATCAAAAGCTCTCGTTTGGTACCGATTTGGACCAATTCGGACACTTCGGGTGGGCTAAGTTCACAAGTTCAAAAGCTCACGGGCGGGGCCCGAGTGACTTGCAAATTCTGAAATCACACTTGCAAATTCTTGCAAATCAAAAGCTCTCGTTTGATACCGATTTGGACCGTTTCGGACACTTTGGGTGGGCTAAGTTCACAAGTTCAAAAGCTCACGGGCGGGGCCCGGGTGACTTGCAAATTCTGAAATCACACTTGCAAATTCTTGCAAATCAAAAGCTCTCGTTTGGTACCAATTTGGACCGATTCGGACACTTCGGGTGGGCTAAGTTCACAAGTTCAAAAGCTCACGGGTGGGGCCCTGGTGACTTGCAAATTCTGAAAGCACACTTGCAAATTCTTGCAAATCAAAAGCTCTGGTTTGATACCGATTTGGACCGTTTCGGACACTTTGGGTGGGCTAAGTTCACAAGTTCAAAAGCTCACGGGCGGGGCCCGGGTGACTTGCAAATTCTGAAATCACACTTGCAAATTCTTGCAAATCAAAAGCTCTCGTTTGGTACCGATTTGGACCGTTTCGGACACTTCGGGTGGGCTAAGTGAATTTGGCCCACCCTTGAATAACTCAAAAACTGGTTACTTGCAAATTCTAAAAATGAGCTTGCAAATTCTTGCAAATTACTTGCAAAATATTGTTGCTACTATGAAGTAAATCCTATGATATGGGTGGGCCAACTTCACACAAGATCGTGTTTCATACATGAACACACACACACATATATATATATATCACTGCAGTATACATATAGTATAATAAGGTGCAGTCTTCGATGTGTCGAGTACACGATTTTCTCAAAATCAGTTTCACACATCTTGTACTCCGTGATCGTCGAGCGATCGGGAACTAAAACTTTCGGCCGGTTCTGTGCTCCGTATATTATATTGTACAGCAGAATTATAATATGGCACCACGTGACTGCGGTGGTGTAAAGAGGTGATGGTACAAAGTATAAACGTATGAAATATAATATAATTATTTGTATCATTCAATATTATATTTGTGTAAAAATGTCCATCCACCGACGACGAAGATAATGATATAATTATTATTATGGTAATATAATTATATTAATTATCGGCTGCTGCAGCACGATGCGTACATCAACAAGTGCATTCGTATACGATTCATATCTGTCGTCGTTTTACTCGATCGCTTCACAGTAAGTCAATTTTGCCGGCAAAGATCACCCAAAATTGAGTGTCAAATTCAAGTGCTCATATAGCAGAACTCACTCTTATACGGATTTCAGCTTACCGAGGATTTTTATTACCGAAAACGTCTACTTTCGTGATAAATAAAATTGCCCATTTACCGCATTACGTGATACAATAAACATCATCGCTAGTGAACTCACCAATACACTATAATTAACAGCCATCTCTTGAAATAGTAAAGTACTATTTTGTATATAATAATTACTATACATTTATAAACCAAACGTGAATTATTATTGATACAAACCTCATACACGGATGCTCTAACCCCCCAGCTACGAAAAACTTATCCATAAGAAATAGAAAACCTTCTCTGGATGACTGGATATCTAACTATAATATCATAACAATAGATACTCATAACCACGTTGTACTATGTTTATTATCTATATTCAGATCCGTTCGAAATATTTGATGTAGTGTATCTATTACCTATCGGCTATTGTAACGTGGTATTCATATCAAATTTAATTCTAAATGTTCAAGCAGAAATACTTGATATTTAAATCAGGGACTGGAACCTTACCGAAAAGAACCGGTTTTGGAACCCTTTGAATATTTTGAACCGAAACTTCACCCAAACCCTTATTTAAATTAATTTTAATACCGGAACCTCACCGGAACCCATATTTAAATTAATTTAAAAACCTGAACCTTATAACGAAACCGACACTTTGACTTGACAAATTTTTTTTACATAAGTAAGAAACCAAATCTGGTAACATTTATTTTATTTTTAATAACTGAAAAAAAAAATCGAAACATAAATGTTGGGTTTTCTGAGAACCGAATAGGAACCGAAACTGAAATTTTAGTTATACTTTGAACCGAGTAGGAATTGGAACCATAAAAATCATCAAGGTTAAAGTCCCTGATTTAACTAACACAATTTACTCATCGGCATGGGCGCAATTTCAACTTTTGATTTGGAGGGGCTTAGCCCCCTCCCCCAAAGGCCCCCCCATTTGAGCAAAAATTGGAGTATTCAAATTATACGCACCATAGTCTTAAACATTTTCAAACATCAATACTTACTGCAATAATAACAACACCGACTATCGAATCTATAAGCAATAGGTAATGCATTCAATCAATAATTATAGATATTTTTGTGTGTGTTATGTAGAGCCAAGCTGACGTATAATAAATAATAAACTGATTTGATTATTTTACAAAAGGATTAACTGCCATAATATGCCTGTATAAGTTCTTATGATGCCATTAACAAGATTCTCACATTAGAGGAAAGGTTTACAATTATATAAATTACAACGATAACAATTAGATAAACATTTTCTTGCACAAATCAATATAATTATAATATTTAATCTATCAATTTATCATTTTTTTTTGTTTATGTTAGTCTATATTTTACTTATCAATCTAAGTATAGTATTTGTCGAATGATAAAAATCATTTTAGGACATCATGATATTCATAATAATTTATACCTACCTACGTCCTACATATAAAAGAATTGCAGGCCTGCTATAAGCAAAATAAAGAATATTATGTGAAATAGTTTAACAAAATTAAAATCACCATTCAAATTTAAAACAATGGTATTATATGAAGTATAATGTTTTATTTAAATCTACATTAGTTTTGACTTTGGACAAAACCTGCTGCAGCCCCCTTAAATCACAACGGATTAAAATGCATTGTTGTAGAAACGTTAAGCTAATTATATAATGTGAGTAATGAGATTGGTGATACATTTTCCTGTGTTTCTGCCTAATCTTCAGAACAGAAATATGATGAACATGGCCAAATAAGCATACAGAGAAACGGGAATTTCCTATAGACCTTACTCCGTTTTGGGCAATGGGGCACTTTTTCATATTTTTACGGAATAACCCAACCTAACCTTGATGGTAGAATGTATGGATATAAGGAGTATGAATCATAGTACCAACGAAACCTACACGGTTACACGAGCATATAATCGTAATAATTTATTGATATTATACAATAGGAGTAAGAAAAGCCAAATATCATTTATTATCTAATATTAAGAACTACCACATTACAGACTACGAGAAGATATTGTAGGAGATATTTTTCCAAAAAAAGTCTGATAGATCTATTAATTTATACGTAGCTCAATATTATACTTTTACAGAAATAGGAGATGACTCATCGGCCATCAGAGGTTGCGCTAACACCGACAATAAAGGATTACCGGCAGGTAATGCTTACTGCAGCTGTTAAGGATATCGTGATATCTTATAGAATAAGATCTAAGAGTTTTAAAAACATCTGCTCCTGAATTAAATATTTATTTTAAAATTTCAAATAAATTAATGATTTTATTATTAACTGCTTGTATTATATTAAGCATAATAATATTAATCTCTACTTTATGTTTAAACTGTAATACAACAAATACTGGCTTTAAAATATTTTGATGATGTTAATACATTCTAATTGATCACAAACAGAAAAGCATAGTAACCAAATAATCGTATGAAAAACTATTACATTTGAAATAAACTATTTACTAATAGAAGCGACTAACGACAGATAATCGGACAGATGGAGAAGAACTCTTACCCTTGCGATGTCTGTGACAAGTCATTCAGCCCAAGTAGCAATTTGACGAGACATAAACGTACCAATACTGGCGAAAAACCTTATGCCTGCGATGTATGTGACAAACCCTTCAGCCAAAATGCCAGTTTAACGATACACAAACGAACACACACAGGTGACAAACCCTACGCATGCGATGTATGTGACAAATCCTTCAGCCAAAGTACTAATTTAACGAATCATCGACGCACACATACTGGAGAAAAACCGTACGCATGCGATGTATGTGACAAGTCGTTTGCTGTAAGTTGTGATTTAACGAAACATCAACGTACACACACAGGTGACAAACCCTACGCATGCGATGTATGTGACAAGTCTTTCAGTCAAAATACCCATTTGACAAAACATCAACGCACACATACTGGAGAAAAACCGTACGCATGCGATGTATGTGACAAATCCTTCAGCCAAAGTACCAATTTAACGAAACATCGACGCACACATACTGGAGAAAAACCGTACGCATGCGATGTATGTGACAAGTCGTTCGCTGTAAGTTGTGATTTAACGAAACATCAACGTACACACACAGGTGACAAACCCTACGCATGCGATGTATGTGACAAATCCTTCAGCCAAAGTACTAATTTAACGAATCATCGACGCACACATACTGGAGAAAAACCGTACGCATGCGATGTATGTGACAAGTCGTTTGCTGTAAGTTGTGATTTAACGAAACATCAACGTACACACACAGGTGACAAACCCTACGCATGCGATGTATGTGACAAGTCTTTCAGTCAAAATACCCATTTGACAAAACATCAACGCACACATACTGGAGAAAAACCGTACGCATGCGATGTATGTGACAAATCCTTCAGCCAAAGTACCAATTTAACGAAACATCGACGCACACATACTGGAGAAAAACCGTACGCATGCGATGTATGTGACAAGTCGTTCGCTGTAAGTTGTGATTTAACGAAACATCAACGTACACACACAGGTGACAAACCCTACGCATGCGATGTATGTGACAAATCCTTCAGCCAAAGTACCAATTTAACGAAACATCGACGCACACATACTGGAGAAAAACCGTACGCATGCGATGTATGTGACAAATCCTTCAGCCAAAGTACAAATTTAACGAAACATCGACGCACACATACTGGAGAAAAACCGTACGCATGCGATGTATGTGACAAGTCGTTCGCTGTAAGTTGTGATTTAACGAAACATCAACGTACACACACAGGTGACAAACCCTACGCATGCGATGTATGTGACAAATCCTTCAGCCAAAGTACCAATTTAACGAAACATCGACGCACACATACTGGAGAAAAACCGTACGCATGCGATGTATGTGACAAGTCGTTCGCTGTAAGTTGTGATTTAACGAAACATCAACGTACACACACTGGTGAAAAACCGTACGCATGCGATGTATGTGACAAGACATTCTCTGTAAGTGGCAATTTGGTGGCACACAAGCGGAAGCACAAGGAGCACTGATTGGATTTATCAATGGTCTATAATCCAAGGTTTATATTAAAATTGGATAAATAATGTTGACATAATATTACTATGGTACCTATCACTTTCAAAATGTTAATTATGTTATGTAAATTGTTGTATGGTACCTACATTTGTTGTATTCAAAAATAAACACATATGCACATTGTATATTTTGGATTTAAAAAATATTGTCAAGTTAAAATGATATTGGAGCCAATCTCACTGGGGATGTACTTCGTATGAATAAGTCAATGTCCATTGATTTTTTTTTTTTAATTACCTTTTGAGTTTTGTTATCAATGCGGTATTTTTTATAATCAGTACATAGTATTTTTAATTTAATTTGTACACGTTTTAATATTTATATGAACTTATAGCAGATAATTATATATTTGTGATGAATTAAAGTTCTGAGTTTTAACTGTTTTTATTTAATTATTCAGTACCTATAACAGTAATATGATTCTTAAACCTGAATCTTGCATTTCTCATAGTTATGGAACATACATACAAATATGGACCTAACCTAACACTGGATGTAATATAATTTTAATGTATCTGAATGTTTTAATATCATTCGTATTACTAAATAAACTAATACAATTATTATGACATGGGCTTTTCGATTTACATGAACAAGAAGAAAAGCCTTGTCCACCTGTTGTAACTTTAACAGTCTCTCGAATAGTTAGCACTTTGTCCAACAAAACCTCGTCACTCGTTAAAAACTTCTCACATTTTTTTAAGCAATCTCCTCCTTACCATCCTTTAATCATTCCATGTTTAGTTTCTAACTTAAACAGTTTATTCTTTTTTTCAACAACTAAACATAAAATATTTGGTGGATCTGTAGGCTCTTTGTCGACTTTTGGAACATCCATTACCACACAATTGTCAATTGGATGTCAGGATCATACATTATCTGTATATTACTATGTATCTGTTCAATCATATTCAATTATTTGATATCTTATCTTGAAATTACCTGATCGACTGACGGACCAGTTTATACAGTATACAAGTTACAAATTATATCAAGCAACTTTTATATTTATTTTAGAGCCAATTAGGTACCTAGTGCAAATCGTACAATTACCCAATACCAAATGTCAAACATCAAGATGTGCCTGTTTAAAAAAAAATATATAAAATAAAGTTTAAGAAAACTTTTAATTTAATTTTTATACTCTATTATTTAAGGTTACCTATATTATATTATTTTATTATTATCATATTATACACAATTACCTAGTGCAAATCGTTCAATACCAATACCAAAAATACTCATGTATAATAGTCATACTTTTACAGAATGTGGATAAAATGAATTTCATCCACTTCATGAAAAGGTCAACAAATTGTCCATATAATGTAGTAAAATGTCATTTTCACTAAATGGATACATTTCATGAAGTGGACATCCACTTCATGAAATGAGCGATTTCACTAAGTGGATGCGACATATATAGTTCAAAGTCAGCGAGATGAATTTGAAAATCTTTCAGCTTTTTATTTTTATTTTTCGTGAGTTAGCTGGCGTATAAGAATCTAAACACAATTGGATACATAATTGTATTTTTAGCATGGAAGAATTTTGATTTATGTTTTTTATATGGTGCGTGGACTGTTAGAATCCATTTTATTTCCCAAATCGTTTAATTGTATATCAATATTGTGTACAACAAATTATTTTTCCTTTTTGTATTAATTAGATAACTCATACAATATTTTCGAGTCTTAAGACCATCGGTATCTACAAAATATAACTCGCCTGTTACCCACCAAAGTACACTTAATATTTTTGTAAACATGGAGGTGAATTTTGTGTGACCTCCTTCAACGATGGTTGCTCGCCGTTTGAATCCGGTCTTGTAACACTCTATACTTGAAAACACACTCATACCTATTTTAAGTATCTAATGTGTAAATGTTTTATTAGACGACATGCATTTAATACACAATTCGAGTCATTGACACATCACTCGCCACGCCTTGTAAACTTCTTTTGTACATATTTTAACATAGATATATTTTATCATCCACCAAATCTGATCGGTACGTTAGCGTGCAAAAAATGAACAAAAAATGGGTTTTACTAAATATAGGATTAACGTATGGATTATCTTAGTTGTTTCAAACATATTTTTACCCGAGTAAAGGAAAACTATAGAAAGTATATTTGATGTATACAATATTTGTTTGCAAATATTATAAGCTAAAGTATAAATGTATAATACATAAATTATTTCACCAGTAAAAATAATAGTATTTTTAAGAATAAAAAGAATAACAAACAACGGTTAGGTAATTTATTATGGGGGTAAGTGCGTTATTATAATCGTTATTTATTGTTGAAAAAAAAAGAAGTTCTGAGAAGGTGCAGTGTATAAGGCAAATACATAAATCAATTAGCTAAGCCACCGTTGAGAATATAACCTATATTTATTGGCCATACGTTTACTATGGTTTTTGGAATTTAATGATCTATTGTACTGTAATTTTTAAAAAACAATGACGCACGAAATAAACTTATTTATACCTATCTAATTCAACTGCTTTCCATACATCCGACACAGCATGGGTTTTCGAACCGTAAGTGGTAGTTGGCACTTATATTAGGTAAAGGTATAACACTCATTCAGACTTGTACAGTAGGTGTATACTTTAAACGCAGCTGCAGGTTCACGAGCCAAGCAATCGTTTAAAACATTATAATAGCTGCACAGTCTAGCTAGGGTTCTCATAACTATTCTTTGTCCCGTGACCGGGCATAATAGATTCAACCAAGGGTGTGCATCATGCCGCTTGTTTATTTAAAATATACTACGAGCACTTGCGCGATCCATCATAAAATATGGATATGTTATTCTAAGCTTTTCTCGTTATTTTATCATATGGAAAAATGTACCATTATACTTTGAGTAGGTATACGTTCATACAAAATTTAAAATACATTAACACTTAACAGTCCACTCGCATAACTCAAAATACTTTAACACACATTGAATAACATAATATATACCTATCTATGATGCATTAATCTTCGCTTTCGAGATTAAACAGTAATTTACAAATTAAATATTAGTCTACATTATTATTATTACTCTACAATATTAATATTATTCCACAATCGGGAAGTACAATATGATATAATCAGAAGTTCAATAAATTACAACTAATACGCCATAGTATCATGGTGTATAGATAATTATAAATGTCAAGTTATCATAATGTCAATTCATTGATCAAATTAAAATGTATAACCTATATGAATTATGTGTGAAACGTTTATAAAAATCCGTGTCTTATAATATATGCGGAGGAAAGAGTATATTATTTGATATTTTATTCAACAATGTATCGTAAACAACTGTCCCGCGGGTCCGTCCAAAGTTTTCGACAGACACGGATGTATTAAATCCAGACGATCGGTATGCTCTATAATCCTATCACGGTATCATTATACTGACTTAACTAAGGTGCAGTGTCGTAAGACTTGTCTTAAACAGAGATCAGCCAGTGAAACGTGTGAAATCGTTATGTTTATTATATATAAATAAAGATACAAGTTGAGTAACGGTCATCAAAATATAAATATCGTTTCGATGTCACATGATGGCTATAGTATTTCGGACGTACATCCATAGTATTACTGCAATTGCAAAAGCAGGTCTGTGTCTCACCTAGTCACCTGATTCTACTTTGTGATTCTATCCCGTTATCCTGCTTTCTCGGTGACTATCTCATGATTACTTTTTTAGATTCTGAGCGGAGCGATGAATGTATTGGTTTTACAATTATGTGTGTTTTTTTTTTATATTTTTATATTTTTTTTTGTGTCTGTCATCACGTTTTGGGACAGTAAAAGTGCTTAGATTTTCTTCAATAGTACCTTTTTCTGATAGGAAAGTGAATCTAGTTGGTACTTTGGGGGGTCAAAAGTAAACATTTCCCAGTAGTTTTCACAAGCGCCGGGAAAAACAACATAAAAATTAAGGAAAAACGGGAATTTTTACGCAAAATTGGTTTTCCAAAAAATCGATTTTGGTTTTTGGTGTAACTCTAAAACAAATGAACGTATATACATGGAATTTTCACTGGTTGTTTATATTTGCATTTTCTATACACGATAACATTTTCAAAATATTTTGATTTATTTTGAACTGTTTAGGGACATTTTCATTTTCCATTTTTTTTAAATTTTTTTTCTAAAAATATCAATAAAATTTTATTTGTTGGTTGCGAAAGCTTGAAAATTTAATAGAAGGCTCCTAATATATTGTTTCAAAGGCAGATGAAAAATATTAAAAATCCTTAGTCACAATTTTTTTTTATAAGCATTTAAAGTTCAAAAATTGTAAAAATATGGAAAAATCACGAAAATTAGCGAATTATTTTGAGTTAAGAATTCGTAAAAATTTTTCTTTTGAAATCTAAGATTTGAAAATGTAATACAAGATTACTCATAAGTTTGTCTACCTTTATCAATAAAAAAATCTCTACCGGAATGTCAAATTAAATTTTTATGAGCGTTTGAAATTCAAATTTTTACAACATTGGATGTTCACTCGATTTCTCATGTAGCGATTTCCTTATTTTGTTGTAATTCAAAAACGAATAACTGTAGATACATGAAAATTTCACTGAATGTTTATATTAGCATTTCCTATACACCATACAATTTTGAAAATATTTTGACTCTTTTTGAGCTGTTTATGGACATTTACAGCTTTCAATTTTTTTTAGTTTTTTTTTCTATAAATATCAATAAAGTTTTATCTGTTGGGCCAAAAAGTGTAAAAATTTAATACAAGGCTCCTGATATATTTTTACAATATCAGTTAAAAAATATTAAAAATACATAGGTACAGTTTTTTTTTATAAGCATTTAAAGATCAAATTTTGACAAAATTTATCAAAATCCCGAAAATTATCAATCATTTTAATTAATAAATTATAAAATGTTCAGTTTTTATAGCTAAGGATTGCAAATTCAACACAAAGGTTTTCGTAAATAGTTCATACTGTAACCAAAAAATCTAAAAAATATATGAACACAGTTATTTTTTACAGACATTTTAAATTCAAATTTGGACGGAATTACATATTAAAAAACCTAGAATAACTATTTTAGTTATTTTGTTGTGATTGAATAATATTATTCGTGGATACTTGAACCTCCTAAAGTGTACTATTATATATCTATGATAGTATCACGGTTTTTATTGATGTATAACGCGTTATAAGTACCTAATGGGTATTTTGATATGATTAATTTTGGAATTTATTATAGGTACCTATTATAGGTCAAATTTTGGTTTAGTACCATAGATATGTATAATGTATATAATATGTCTTATACCTAGACTGACATACTGTCTCCGCTCAGAATCGTTTTTCTTATACAATGATATTATATCGTTGAATTCAAATTTAATATCATCCATTATACAGTGACCCACTTGTAACCTACTGTACAGCAGAGCGACACCCACTTGCCCACCTTTTTTTATCTTACTCTTGAGGTAAAATAAATAAATAAAATTACAAAATTGTAGTTTTTAGAAACATAATATTAAGTGCCAAATCACATAATAATTCCATGTGACTATTTTATACATATAACTAGTCGTAGTCCAATATATATAATACAGGGACGGACTGGGGCAACTATTCGGCCCGGGAAATTTATATTTTGACCGGCCCTTAAAATGTCGTCATCACTAAATGTAAGACTTAAATATGGTACCAAAGTTTTGACAAATAATGGTTGCATCCTCCACCTAATCATTTTTAATTTCCTCAGGAGACAACTTAAGATTCTCAATGTACCTATTTAGTATTTTATCTTAATTAAATGTACTGCACAGTATTATGTATATATCACTTTTTCTATTACCTACTCTATAAGTGATCCATAACGGATGAAAAAAATAGGTTCGTTTAAACTACTTTAACTTGATTTTTCTAAGAGTATCCTTCTCTCTCTCTCTGATTTTCTCAACCCCACTCTTTCTTTTAGTTTCCATTTTAAACAACAAATAGATAAGTAAATATTACAAAATCATCAAACGATACACTAGTACACTACAATAAAATAAAAAATAAGTTCAAGAATTCACTTTTTTGAATTAAGGACGTTACATTGAACGTACGAAACTGTACCTTTAGTTATCAGCTTATTAATTCCCATCAAATTATCACAAATTATCTTTTATATTTTACTATTATGTAGGTACAATATATTTATATTATATTTTTTATTGTGTACAATTTAATGTTAGTTATATTAAGTAAATACTGGCTGGCTAGAAGTGGATATATTAATCGACTGTAGAATAAAGTCATATTAAGTTATAAATATGGCATGGATATAAATGAAATAAAAAAAACAATGCCTTAAAAATACGATTTTATGCACAGTAACAATATTACAAAGCTTAGTAAAATGCCCAGAAAAATGAAAAGCCAATTTAAATGAAAATAAAATAGAACTTAAATAGGTATAGTCATTAGTCGTTAGTCATCATATATTGTGTTTCATTATAATCACTTTTCAATCAGAAGCTAATCAATATTTTTGAATAAAAAACTTTGACAGTTAGAATTGGCAATTGTTGTTTTGTATAACTGAAGTCATAGGAACAAACAAAATAAAATAAAACGTAATAAAATAGAAATATTAGTAAGAAAAAATGATTTTTAATTATATTAAATTTCTTGAAGGAACTTAAGCTAATAGTGTTTATAAAATTGTATATATACTTTTAAAATTTACGAAAAATTCCTTCAAACGATAAAAATGTCATAAAAACGTCAAAAAAATGTTCTATAAATCAGTAAAGTTAAAAAATGCTAAATAAAAATTTAATTTTTAAATTATTTTATGTATGAAATACATTTTTTGATTGGAAAGCAATGTTTAAGAGAATCCAGGAAAAAATGCAATTTATCTTCAAATTCATACCCTATAGTAGTTATAAATAATAATTTCTGTTTATGCATTGATGCCGAGGGGCTGGTCAACCAGCTGAACCGAAATCTAAAATCTTTAACACCAAATATAATATAAACATTTTGCACACTCAACAGTTATGATATGAAAATACAAAATATTTATAATTTATATTTATACCTACTGATTTTGTTATAAATAAATAATAATAGCTAGGTAACTAATTATTTTTGAGTAGCGGCCCACCGGGAAAGTTCCCGGTATCCCGCCGGCCCAGTCCGCCCCTGATATAATATAAGACCGATCAAATTTGAGTTCAACATGTAAAAATTGCTTCTTTTGTAGCCTTTTAAGAATGACAGGAATGCCACTATTCTTCTTGAAGCTGTCTGCGTAGCACCATTTGTGCGAATTTCACATTTTCTTTTTATTTATAAGCTGTAACACTTCGGATTGATCGTCGAGACGGTCGTATGACTCCTACGACAGTGCTATGAACTTTTTCCATGAAATAGGGATTCGTTAGTTTGAACTATTGAACCATTTATACTTACCTATATTTGTTTATTTGATTGATTTCAAATCGTTGACATCGACATTTGTGCATAAATTATACCAATCTATAATAGTATAATCTTCGTTTTACTTATAGCGCAGTTGTTATAGGTAAACGTAAAATCTCTGATGACCGACATTGATTTTATGTGCCAAACCAACAACTCAGAACCACACTAAAGTTCTATTATTTCTGTTAAATATTTCTAATCCGTTGACATATCCATTTGTCAGATGAAAATAGTTGAACACGATTATCTTTTATTATTGATCGATACATTTGGCAACCTTTCTTGTCACATTTTAGAGTTAAGATATTTTTTATACCTACATGTAAAGTCCCAGTGGAATAATGTTTCTAACTTTAAATATGACATCAAATTTTGATATTTTGGTTTCACCGAATAGGCTGATAATTATAAAGATTTTATAAAAATTGTACAACATCAATTATAGTGTTTTTGTATATATATTATATATAAACATTATCCAATATGTATGTTATGAAATTTTTTATAGAATAATTCACTTCAAATGTTTTACATTAAAAATAATTAAATTAACATTAATTCTCAATAGTCATGCTAAGATACTCTCTTACAACTACAAAATTTCAAAATCGTTACAATAATATCTGTAATAATATGGTAATATATTATTTCTATATTATTGCTCTCCCTTTCAGATATTATCAGACTCATCTGTTGGTCATATATTCGACATCAACCAAAATAATTTGTTTTTTATCACAGATAATATTTTTTACTACAAATTTTAAAAATATGTCATAGATAAACGTATATGCTTTTTGACAAGATAAAATAGAGTTTTCTTAAAATAGACTATTGTGATTGTTATTATCTAAAATATTCTTTGAGTTATTGTAGATTTTTAGAAATTTAGATCATTTTTAGTTTTTTAAAAGACTAAAATATTCAACAGAGTAATATAAAACACATGTTTGAAAATAAGATTCAAAAATGCACTTGGTTTCTCTGCTACATATTACAATATAGTGGCAAACTATGCAAATGACGGTCACATTCTCTCGGTGAATGGACGAGTACATAGCATAATTTCCTTTGATGTTTATACAGAGTTAATACTGTTGTATAAGCAACTGCTTACCGTTAGAGCAACGTAAAAAATATTTTTAATTAAAATTTGAAGAACATATGAAATAATATGTAAATATGACCAAAAAGGTAGGTTGGTATAGATAGGTAAGATTTCGGTAAGAACGAGGCATATTTGCATTTACCCACATAATGTGGTATAAATAATTAAACTATTCCATTTAAGTATAAAGACGTTTATAATAATGACAAAGAACCAAACAATCAATATCGGCGACAATTCATATTTCGAACTAAACATATAGTACCTATACTATACGTCTGATAACACTGTAAATTTGATTCTTTCGGGTTAATACAATTTGCGATTCCGTCATTCTACATCTACGACGCTCACACAATCACAGCACATACCTTGAGCTGGGCCCAACGCATAAACTGCAACGTCATAATATTATCACAATCTTATATTAAAATAAACGAATTAAATTAAACCACCGAGCACCGTTGTACCAACGCGTGACTACGTGGTCGAGCTAGTAATATTTTACCGGTCACATCGCTCGAAAAACACAAGGTATTAGTGCCAACCTTGTATTTTTCGGGTGTTAGTAAACGTGGTATAACAGGTGTGGTATGTGCAGTCCATTTTTAATTTTCCAATTAATATTTATCACGTTTTTATAGCGAATATACATTTTTGGGGCCACGTCCAAATGGTATGTACACTGCAGCTGAAAAATATAATCCACGCGTAGAATATTGCACGCAGTGCCGATGATAAAAAATGTGTTCGGTCGAAAAGAAAGAAAGCGAAAACAACTCGAATTAATAATTGTAATAAAAACGAATAATAACTTACTTACAAACCATTATTCGAATACGAATCCCAGACTTTGTATAATATTATATTAATATACAGATTACACATTCACGCTATATACAGGAAGATTGTTTTTGACGTGACGGTATAACGCACTCATTGTTTTGGATAATTTTTTTCTTTATTCGCATAAATTGAAGTACTATAACTTCGAAACTTAATTAATTGTTATTATTTTTTTTTTTTTTACTTTTTTGGATGGCACCAATGCACCATACATTTTTAATGAATGAATATTTCATGTAGTGTTTCGATGTATAAAAATGGTACTTCGAAACTAGTAGTTAATTATAGCCATAACTTAAAACTTTAAATACTTATATAACTTAAAAGTATTTAAAGTTTAAAAGAATAGAGTTATGGACTAAAATGTTGTAAGGGTGCTTACCCCTATTCCGCTCCACTCCGCTTATCCAAACTTTAAATAATAACACGTGGTGCAGCTTTAATCCATTTCTGTGGCTGGCCATTTCCGCGGAGATTGCTGTCGTCCCCTCGCCCGATGTGCACCAAACCATTATTAAGCAACATTATATATATTATTTTTTATATACGAATAGCCATTAAACTGTACCTACTTTATATTGTCCAAAAGAAAAATGCAAGTGTCTTTATACACTTTTAAATTACGACAAAACGTATAAAAAATAAATACCTACGACTTGCATGTTCAATTCTTTGATTATTCGATTTAAATTCGTATTTACTATTTTCATTCTATTATTTTTAAAAAAAGGCGAATAATTCGACGCCGGCCAACGTCCATTAATAATTATTAGGTAGGTACCTACTACACCTTAACTCAATCTACCTACACCTCACTCGGCAACGGCACTCGAATATTTCAACATAATTTTATTAAAAAAAAAAAAAAAAAAAAAATAATGACTTTTTATCGTGGAGAAGCCGCAAGCGTTTAGGTGTACACATCGATTTAAAATGAAGAGAAAAAGTAAACAATTAATGACATCTATCCAACGATATTCAATACAAGTAGGTATATATATAAATTATATAATATATATCATATAGTAAATCTTCCTTACACGCGCTCGTGTACTGGCTACCATATATTTTTATAAACGTTACCATTAATATATCTGTGATATCATTAATATAATTCCGACAAAACAACCAACACGTATGAACATTAAATATATTATATACATATAATATGTATGGTTATGAAATATATTATGGAAATAATTTAATAAAACACGTAGATTATGTACCTACGCGCGAGGGGGAACTGCCGGTCCAGAACGATTTGTTTCAATTTCAACTCGAATAGTTTAAATATTTTAATGTCCACTGAAAATACTGATCTGTCTTACGCGACTAGTGCGAAACGAAATAAATTACGCACTTGCGAGGCATTATGGATTCGTTAATTATGGAAAATTCCTCCAGCAAATAACGACGTGCCCTGCACTACCTCCCACACACACAGTGCACACCTATATACACGTTATATTAAATATATTATATACAGTGGCGTATTTAGGAATTTGTCATGGGGAGGGTCCAGATAATTTTCAGAACACAGAGCCACGGGGGACAAAGCCCCCCACACCACCCATTTACTCTTTATTAAATAAAATATACCATATTTATAAGACGATATAAAATTGTCGAGTTTTTAATTATTAAATAATAATATGTACAAAACAAATTTAAAAAAAGCGGGTAAGTGGATGTCACTCTGCTGCTGTACAGTAGGTTACAAGTGGGTCAATGTATAATGGATTGTATTAAACTTGAACTCAATGATATAATATCATAATATCATTGTATAAGAAAAACGATTCTGAGCGAAGACGGTTTGTCAGTCTGGATATTTTATATTGTTACTATTTATTATAGCCTGTAAGTTGAATTAATAATGAAATATTTTTATTGTCTATTTTTTTCTATGGTGATAGACAAAGTGTTAGAAATTAAAATCCCATTTTTAGTGGTTTTTCGTAATTTTTTGGTGGTTTTTACAGTGGCATTAAATAACTATTGCGAAAATCGAAAAATGACCTCTCCAAAGTACTATCTTGATCCAATTTTCTAAAAGATAACTTACTATATGTCTATACATGTTGAAATCGAAGCACTCCTTCTGGAAGAAATTTTATATACAGGAAAAAAAATAAACACCATTGTAGAACCAATAGATCCCTCAGAATCGAATATATAGTTATATGTTATAATTTTTATACAAATATTTCCTTAATTACATTAGGTACCTACTTCATTCATAGTTGATCTTAGATAGCTTTTCAACCTTAAAAAGGTTGAAAAAGATCTCTCTGGAGTGGTTGTAGATACTGGCAATGTACAAAACTACAAAATATTTGAATTAAAAAATGAATTTGGTATTTTTCAACCATTTTCGGTACCCAACTGATAAAAATAATCACGATATTTATTAAAAATGTTGATATAAGTATATAACCTATAGCTTCGAAATTTTTTTATAAAATCCGTAAAATCGTATGATAAAATTTGTTTTCAATCATGTAAAAACTGCACAACATTTAACATGTACGAGACACTAGTCAATGGGGGGGTCCGGACCCCATGGACCCCCCGTAAATACGCCACTGTACATTTATATACCTACACGTGTGATTTAGCCGAATCGCCCGACGTTTAAAAGGGTACGTACGTGCACTACATAGTAATTAATAATAATAATATATTAAATATCTATTGAAACAATAATAAAAGTTTAAACATCAAACTGTCATCTCCACGCATTATATGATTATTACTTTATTAAATAATATTATTATTGTTCTAATATTTTTTTTTTAAACACCACAATTTGCAATATGCATTTCACATAGATATTAAACGAACATTTTAAATACAATTATTTACTTTAATTTATTATCCCTCTGACTGCTAGCTTCAGCCCAATTTTAAGATACGCCTGCGCCATTACATTTTCTATTTAATTTTCTGCATTTTCTCAAGTGAAATAATTAAAGCGGAATTGTTTGTTTTTACAACGGCGACAGCATCGTTCACAAGCCCGCCTGTTAAAGTTCATTATTTTTTAACGGCAGTAGTTATGTATTTGCTCATGATGTTGCCATGTATATTTATATATTTAACTATGAAATATCAGTAATTATTTGAAAAACATCGTGATTGAAATTCAAAATAAATATTTTACTTGATAATTATTGTCTCCAGGAAAAAAAAACAAAAGGGAACAATAGCGTTGCTATATAGCAACACCCGTGTACACCCTTATGCAGCTATGGTTTTTTTTTTATCGTCATAACTAGGGCTCGGATTTATATGTAAATACATATTTTTACTGTGACTTGATAAATTAATTTAGGTAAGTGATAAATTCGTTTCAAGGGATTTCCAATAAAATGAACTATATTTTATTTTACATATTTTTACATATTTTGCCATAAGTACATGTTTTTACATATTTCTCAATAATTCCATTTTTCCTACATATTTCGACAATTTGTTCATTTACGATTTATTATTTATTAATACAGACTTGCCCATGTTTCCAAAAGTACAAAATAATACCAATTTAAACTTAATCTAATCTACTGTCGATATATGTTTGATATTTATGACCTCATTAAGATTATTTATTGGAAAATTAAATGACAGTAAGTCCCAGCCTTTTTTGTTAAACTGTGAACAATTAGATAAATGCAACCACCAAACTGTTGCAAGATTTTTTAATAATTCTATGAGTATATTATGGCCCGATATAGTTATGCACGAGAATGTATTATTATTTGTATCTGATGCCGCGCCATACATGGTAAAAGCCGGTAAAGCATTAAATGCTTTTTTTCCAAAAACGATCCACTTAACGTGTTTAGCACACCCATTTCACCGAATAGCAGAAACTATAAGATCAAAATTTACAAAAGTTGATGAGTTAATATCTGCAGTCAAAAAGATATTTCTAAAAGCTCCCAGCCGTGTCGAAATATTTAAAAATATGTACCCAGATCTAAGCCTCCCTCTACAACCAATTGTAACTAGATGGGGCACTTGGTTGAATGCCGCTAATTATTATTGCCAAAACTTCCAAGAAATCAAAAATGTTGTTGCCGAACTCGAATTCTGACTGGTATTTCGTCTGAAGCTTCATTGGATGTAGAACTTTCTCCTTCAGACATAGTCAACATGCAATATTGTCCTATAACATCAGTCGAAGTTGAGAGATCTTTCAGTCGATATAAATCAATTTTACGACATAATCGGCGATCTTTCGAATTCGAAAATTTAAAAATGCATGTCATTATAATTGTAACCATAATAATTAGTAATTAGATAGTTAGATAAATATTTTTTTTATTACATTTCATTTTAATTAATAATAATATTTATTTTTTTTTTTGATAATACATATTATACATTTTTTAGCACATATTTATGTACATATTTTTGTTGTATAAATACATACTTTGGTTAAATAAATACATATAAATCCGAGCCCTAGTCATAACTTATTAGTTATACAATGTACATACATGATAACGATTTCATGCCGACTTTACGAATAATAAATTGACGTTTAACCACAGAAGAGAAGTGAGGACATGGATGACCGCCATCCACCGCGCACAGTGTACACCTTGTTTGGTGTATTTGCGCTTCATTTAAGTCGTTGTTATTTCGATTGTGAATAAGGCGAAAAATATGTTTATTGGTTTTCGTCCGAACCACATGAATAATATGTATACAGAGTGATTCACCAAGTACCTATACTAACATCCATTTTTTTAATAATGTATTTATTCAAGGTATGATTTTGGAAATTTGGAAATTAATATTGTGTGTATAATAATGTGTTTGGCCATTTTGGCAGCATATTTTGAAATACTTATATTTTTTATACCATTTAAGAAGCATATCCTGCATATGGCAATAAAAACTTATTTTTTTCATTGAGAACAAAAAAATAATGTCTGTAAATTGTTAAGAATGCGATTTTCATTAAAAATGAAAATATAAATTATATATAAATATAAATTCAAATATAATGGATTAGAATATTTATTTGTTACTATTTTATAATTTGTAAAGTTTGACTGTGGAAATAAATAACTACTATAGATTCAAATATACAGATTATATTTTTGCAATAAATTTTTACAAACTATTTTTATTTATTTTAACCTCAGTAAATAAATTTTAAGATTTCAAAAACTATGATTTTAATATGTACCTACCTAGGTTTTCAAAAATAATCATCGGTTTATCATTAATTATTTACAGTAAAAAGGGTGGTTTTCATTTGAAAATAATAAGACGAAATTTCCCCAGGTGACTCTTTAAAGAATAGGTATACAAAATCTAAGTATTTCAAAATATGGTCCTTATGTATACTTAAAAATCTCGAAATCAGAAATTCAATATTAAATGAAAAAAGGGGAGCGAGCATGTTCGGTGAATTAACCTGTTTTTATATTAATTTATTACGTATTAATTTATTTACGTTATTTTAGATAATTTAAAAACATAAATGCCTATTTCTGGTGTATCCTTGTAATTTCTTATCAATAATATACCGTGATGTGATTGGCACAATTATATAAAAAATTCATGTTTTTTTTTTTAAGTTTTTACTTTTTTTAACGACAACATACATTTATAATTTTATAATTTTTGTATTCATTTTTATGAACAATTTTGATATATTTTGACAATATTGGATAGGTGGTTTTTATTTTGAAAAAAATATTATTGGATTCACTTTTTGGTTTTACGACTCTGTTATACGACGTGCCAGCATTTTTAGTGAGTGGTTGAATTGGGGGGGGGACGCGGGGGGACGGAGTCCCACTTCTATTTTAAAAATATTTTAGCGTACCCCTTCTAATTTCTTTTAATGGGACGCTGGGGACGGGAATCATTTTAAAAATTGTACTAAATTAATGGAAATATTTTTATTTTAGATTGTGAGTAAAACGATGAATGTATTGATTTTACAATGATGTGTGTTTTTTTTTTATTTTTTTATTTATTTTTTTTTGTGTCTGTGTACACGATAAGTAGTCGAAATAAAATCTGTTTTCGAGAAAATCGATTTTGGTTTTTGGTGTAACTTTAAAACAAATGACCGTAGATACATGAAATTTTCAGTGGTTGTTTATATTTGCATTTTCTATACACCATAACATTTTCAAAATATTTTGATTTATTTTGAACTGTTTAGGGACATTTTCAGTTACCAATTTTATTAGTTTTTTTTTTTATGAATATCAATAAAAATTTATTTGTTGAGTAAAAATACTTGAAAATTTAATACAAGGCTCCTACTATATTGTTACAATGGCATTTGAAAAATATTAAAAATCGTTAGTCACAGTTTTTTTTTTAAGCATTTAAAGTTCAAAAAATGACAAAATATGGAAAAATCACGAAAATTTGCAAATTATTTCGAGTTAGAAATTCATAAAAATTTTTCTTTTTAAATCTAAGATATGAAAATGTAATACAAGATTCCTTATAAGATTTCCTACATTTATCAAAAAAAAAATTCTATAAGAAAGTCAAATTAAATTTTTATGAGCGTTTGAAATTCAAATTTTTACAACATTGGATATTCACTCGATTTCTAACTTCACTCGATTTAAAACTAGTAAAAGAAGTGCAGAAGAAACAAGATGTCCAAAACGAGACGAACATGACATAGATCATTCATATAAACATTTATGGGCATATTTAAATTTATTAAACAAATAACAATTATTATTATGTATTTTACAATATTTTATTTTTAATTTTTAAATAAAAAGGAATATTTGTTTATTGCTGTATGGTGTAAAATGTTATTGTAGCGGGAGGGGGACATATTCTACCACTTAACAGTAAGACATTTAAATGTTCGGGGACGCATATATCTTTTATACTTTTGCATCCCCCTTCTATTTTTTTTCCAATTCAAGCACTGTGTACCTAACGCATTATTGCTGACGTTCGGCACCATCGACGGCGAATCGTAGAGGATCGGCGGATTTTACACCTGGTCGATTTAAAATGGTAGGCAAAGTACCTACCTACTATAACGCAGTGCACACGCAATATAACAATAACAACAATGATAATAATAATAAAAAAATAAATAATAATAAAAATAATAATAATAGGTTCATTGATGACTATAAAAATGAAAAAAAAAAACACAATAAACTCGCGTATATATATATTAGTATTATATGATAAATATAATATATTATTATACTATAGGGCAACTCATATGGGGATGGCATATGTTGTATACATATCAATCCGATCGTAATAAAACGATCGATAAAGTATAATACGAAATAATTATAACTCGGAGCGTATAGACGATTAAAATGTTATGTACTCGCGTTAAACATAATAAGTCTAAAGACCGGATTTATATGTTTTTACATATCGTTACTGGGTCTATGCAGTCTTATGAGAGTAAAAAATGTGGACGATTCGTTCAATTCTGAATGCGTAGAAAAAAGTTTATATTGCATATTTGAGAATATTTCATGGGTTGGAGAATATTTAACCCATTTAGCATATTTTGGAATATTTAATAAATTGTGAGCAAAAATTTGTATTTATTTTTATTAATTTGAATATTACGGTACTCTGAAAAATTTTTTTTGTCCATTTACAATTTATTTTTTTTTTTTCATTTTGATAAAAATAAAACACGCAGTATTATCAAGGTTTATCTATGTATATCTACTGATAAGATCAACTTATAAGTTTATCAAATATTCAAATATCAAAATTTTGTTTTTGTGTTTTAATATTATACTATTGTATTTATATTATATTCCAACTTCTTACTCTTGCTAAAGTGCAATACTATTCCATGAGGTATATTATGCAACTCTTAATACCTAATTAATATCTCACTATAAAAATATAGTTGAAAATACAATTTTAAAAAATAAATGCATATTAAAGCATATAATGATGTTTTTTGATTATTTTTGCATATTTTTTAAATTGTTGAGAAAATATAATGAGAATATTTTAAGGTTTTTTAGAGAATATTAGCATCATATTTTGGGTATTTTAAGAGAATATAAATCCGGTCTTTAATAATAACATTATAATATTATTACTATTATTATTATGGAAACGATTAAAAGCTGGAAAAGGCGGCGTACAGATGCCCCACGACACACGTATATTATAATTTATAATAATACGTCATGTATAGGTTACTGTGCACAAGGTACCTGCCTGGTTCTTATAATAATAATAATATTATATTACAATATAATATGATCGCGTTGTGACGAATCTCTGTGGCGGCCCCAATATAACAAACCTTGAAATAGCTTAGAACTTTTAATAAAATAAGCCATTTTGTAACGAAAATATAAAGACAATAATATTATGCCATTTCAATCAGTTATCATTAAATTTCTATCAAAAAACATCTAACTTGCCCTCATAAAATATTCTAAAGAGGTTTCAAACATATATTATTGTTAATAATTATGGAGGAATAACGCTGTCCCACCTTACCTCGAATACTTATCTTTCCCCATGCGGCCATGCCCCCCTACGTATAATAACAATTTGCTACATGTCTGCACATATGTAAGAGCATTTTTGTGAGCAAATATCATGGCATTATCATCATCATAACAATATTATACAGGTAAACTAAAATGACGTGTTTAATATAACCAACAACTGGAAATGTGTATATCCTAGGTTATACTTATTAAAATCGAATTTAACAAAATATCAAAAATATTATACAACATTTAAAATTTTATTTATTTTCCACTATTTATTCAATTGTACCCGTAATTATGTGTTTGGAATATTGTACCATGTAGCGATGATTATTTAATATTTGTCCATCAATAGAGGTACTTATCAGGGGCCCGCTGAAATGTATTAGGTAATTTTTTAAATGTTGAGAGGAATACTTATTTTATAATAATTTTGTTATTTTAAGCTGTGTGTTCACCATTGAATACCTTGAAATCGTGTATGTCCCACGCACATCTCTTTATAATTATCATATAACTACAATATATGTAACTAGTACGTACAATTCTAGATTCACAGCCACGGACCCTTGCACTCGGTACCCCTCAACCATTTATATAATCTTTTATGACAGATGACAGTCAGATGTCATAGATAAGTTAAATGATCGTCGATACGGTTTTTGTATCCAGCTCTTATACTTTATACTAACCAATTTTTAATTTAGCATGCTAGTTTCAAGTCATCAGAATAATTCACTCTAATGTTTTGCAGGTGCGGTGGTATCATATATACCTACTATAACTGGAACGGCGGTAAGGATCCAAAGCAAAATTCTAGGGGAGCAACAATTTTGTTACATCACAAATACATCGATATACAATAATAAATTGATTAAAACACAGTATTTTATATTTATATTAATTTTTTATCAAATGTGTAGATATAAGGTATCTTATAATTAATGACTAGTAAATAACGATAATTCCGATCAAGTTATATGGTATAAGTAGGTATAGTCTTTTTAGACAAGCTTATTAAAACCAGAAGTTTGAAGAAATAAATATCGATTTACATAGATTTAAATGATTTAATACATTTATTTAATTTTTACGCAACGTAAATTGAGTTTATTTAAAATTTTTTACAACGTAAATATTAATAATATTACCAATAAAATTATTTTTCTGACAAGGCGTAATCAAAATGTTTCGGTTTTTAAGTAATATTGTATGGGTATAGTTAGTGATTTTTTTGTCATAAATAGATGAATATTTTAAGGTTTTTAAGGGCATGAAGTCCGTAGCCCTAATTGTATAGGAAATTACACTACTAGTGAGCAGTGTCCACATTTTTAAGTGACCACATTTTTCTGGCCGTCGAAGTCGTACTTTTATTACTTACGAACTAGTACGTAGTAGAACTTTTAGTCGATATTTTTTTCAGGTATCATCGATGTTGCAAACCACCGCAATATTTTTCTTATTATTATTTATTATTAATTATATAATATGACAAGCAATCACATTATATTAAAAATATACATATACAGACATACAGTGTACACGCGTATATTATATTAAAATATAGGCGTTGAGAAACAAAACGTGTTTAGTTGCCTGCATATTAATAATATGTATTATTGTATTATACTGTATAAGTTACCAATAATCTGTAAATATGTATCTAGAATTCGCTACTTTGTAGTAATTGATTTTTAGTAAAATACAATTTTATCTTTTGAGTGAATAATAGTCAAATACTATATCAACAATTAACGTATAAACGGAAAGACTGTGTGTAAAACAGAAAAAGCGAAGATTATAGTACAAATTGTTGAATGTACTTTCTAATATATGTGTAAGGGCCCGTAATACAATATAGTTAAACTAAGGTCAAACCGGAGAATTCGGACCGGTAAAATCAGTGGGTTAAGCGTAATCTAGGTGTAAGTAAAACGGGCCCTAAGTATCCAACATTTCGAGAGTAAATACGAATAGTAAAAAATCGATTAACCAGCCAAAATATTTTAAAAATTTTATCATGCTAAGAAAAAATCATAAAAATGTTCGTGATGGTTTTTGAATAACAACAAAATAAGACAATCGTTTTATGAGAAATTGTTAATTTACGGGTGATATTCACCCGAATATCACATGTCTATCTTCAAACAGTCGTAAAAAATAATTTCACTTCCCAGTAAACATTTTTTTTTTTAATGTTGCACAAACATTGTAACTAAATAATATATTGTAATATGTGTAACTAGTACCTACGATTCTATATTCATAGCCATGCCCCCCTGCACTCTGCACCACATCAACAATTTAAATAATATTTTATGACAGATGTCATATCTCATATATATATATATATATATATATATTAGGTGATCATCACCACTGCTTTTGTATCCACTTCTTATACTTTATACTAACCTGCATTTTTTAATTTAGCCTGGTAACTAGCAGGCACGTCTACAGAATAATTCACTCCAGTTTTATACAGATCTGCCCGGGCACAGCGGTACGGATCCAAAGCAAAATGGGGGGGCAGGGGGGCACAATTTTGTTACATCACAAATACATTGATATACAATAATTTACAGTTGATAAAATATTGCTTATAAAAGCAGTATTTTATATTAATATTAATTTTTATTAAATGTGTAGATATAAGGTATCTGCTTTAAAGATATGTTAGTGGCAAAGATGTAAATTAAAAAAAATACGTTAATGAATAGTCAATAACGATATTTCCGATTAAGTTAGACAGTATCGGTATACGATATTGACTAGGGAATAATGCAGCTTGTGTTCCATTATTTTCGGGTAATGATGCATTTAGAAATATTTACCATGTAATGACGATAAATCCGAACTTTTATAGATATAATTGATAAAACTGTCAAATTACTTCAAATTAACAATCTATTGTAAACTAGCGGTGGTTAGATGAACTCTAGTTTTATTTACTTATTATAAGTTGTAAACAGTTAAGTATGTACAAGTTTAAAAAATGTATTTGTAAATTGTAATTACTAATTACTAATTAGAAACAGCCTTGCGTTGTAAAGTCGATTTATCTAAAATTGGTACCAACAATAACGTATTTTGTCGATGGTCGTACACTCGTACATTAAGACAGTACATTTTAAGTAAAATATAGAAGTCAATCGAATACATAATATGCCATCTATATTCTATATAGTAGATATACAATATAAACCGAGATAACTAATTTGTTATAATAATTAATTTATAATTATATAAATTAAATTATCATATTTGTACACACGGGTGCCTACTAGCACGTTCCGTAACGTTCACCTAATATCTATACCTATAGTACCTACCTACTTTCTAAGTGTCACTATTGTCACAGCCCATCAAATTGTGAAAATATTGTATATCGACTAAGCCTATTTTTTTGGTGTTCCATATTACTGGGCCAAATTCAAGAACAGGGCGGACTATGGCAGCATAAAGAACTTACAGATATTCAGGTGCCACATGAACGTTAAATAAAACAAAAGATTCCTGGTCTCTTTATTTAATACGAGCATTTACCAACTGTAATCTCATTGATATCGCCGAAAAAAGAATAATATCATCGATAGATATAATATATTAGTTTTGATAATATCTATTTTTTTAAGACAGATATAATAAGGTGTTCGGTGTTTCAGATTTTTGGTAATTTTTAAATTATATATTAGTTCTCGTTCGTAATACCACTCTTGTACTTCGCAACCCCGACCAACCAAATAAAAAGTGAAAACTAAAATTGAATTAATATTTTTAATTAATTTATCTATTAATGTTATGTATATATATATATATTTACGTCGCATATAAGTATTTCATCTCATCTTTGGCAATAAAGACCGGTCGTATTTGAATCGATATTATGTGACTGTAAACGTGAAAATAAGACAAACAACAAATATATGTGCCATAAAATAATAATATGCACCATATAAAATATACTTACAAACAAAAATCTTTACCACTATACTCTAATGCTTGTTGTGGAAATAAGAGTTCAATTCATTTAATTACTTAGGATGCAGGTTTTGTTACATCCTAAATATAATATAATAGGTAATAACAATAAATAACAATCAGTAATATGAATTCATCTGAGAAAATATTATACAATATTAGATAATTGGATAGTATATAATATAAAATGAAGAGTGGCATAAATATTATAAATGAAAGAAAGTATATAAATTAATAGTATCTATTTGAAATTAAACATAAATGTACACTATAGTTATTCATATTATTAATTTATTAATAAAGCTTATATACATAAAACAATTTTGAAAACTAAATATAATTATATTAAATTGAAAACATAAATCATTCCAGCATATTAAAGTGGATTCATTTTACCAAAAGTGGAGTTACATTAATTGTACTTGATCAAATTAATATTATTTTAGTATTTAGTATGATAGTCATCATTTGTTGGTTGTATGTAGTATTATTAGTTGTTTTAGATATTATTGTTACTACTAGTAGATAGGTTGTTAATGAGTAATTTTAAATTGCTTATATGACTAGTGTATGAGCAGTGCCAAAATCAATACTAACATTTAAAATTGTTTCTACTAATGGTACCTACGTTTATGATAAGTACTACATATTATGATTCTAATATCTTTTAGCACACACAAGAATTTTCTGATGGTTTTGTTAATAAATTTATATGTGCACACCATTTCAATCTATTGTCATAGTATAACCATAACCCAAAGTACCTACCTACTTCTGCTCATAAAGTTCCTCTGATGCAATAGCCATCCTTGTGCGGAACTCTTGTCCAATCTAGAAGTGGAAGCAATTTACTTTACAGTTACAGTATCAGAATCTAAAATATACACGGTTTATGTTCATAAAATTATTATGGTGAATAGTTCAATAGTGTATTGTGTTTGTGTATACAAGTTTAATATTTACTGGTTTTTACATTTATTGTAAACCGTGAAATCTTAAATCAACTAACATTAGTGTACTAAACTACTAACGTTTATCAAGTGCATAGAAGGTAGTGCATGTGCTCAATGTCAACATGGGAAAACATAGTGCAAAAGTCCATAAAGTGTTCCGCGAATTGAGTGAAAAAAAACATAATAAAATTATCATTAAAAAATCTTGTAATTATTGCAGCTGGACAACCATATGAAATGCAATTATGCAACTCGTCAACTTAATCACATTTTGGAATGTAATAAATGCCCAAAAAACATTAAAGACGCATTTCAAACTGATTCAAGTACCTATGTATAATTTTGTATAAACATAGTTTTTGTAAGTAGAAAATGTGATAACTATGGTGGTAATTATGAGGGTAACTATAAAGTAACCGAATAAGGTTTAGGCTTTAAGCTCTTATTTAGGACAGTATCCTTAAGTATCACATAGTATATTAATATTATATTAATATATCATTTTTAATTAATAGGCTCTTTCCAATCAGAGAACGATGCAGAAAATATGGATTGTGCCATTGAAAATAATATATGTGATGAACCTGAACCAACTTCAAGTTCAAATAACTGCAATACGTTGGACTCTTGGATCACTAATATTACTACCACATCCACCCCTAATAAAGAATTTGAACAATTAAGGGATAATACAAAAATACTCCATCTGATACAAAGTGTTTGTCTGCAAGTTCTTTTACATCATCTACTTTGAGTAATACGTCCACTATAAAACAATTTGTAGATAAAGTAACAAAGGATGAAAAATTAGAACTGGACTCAATGTTAGCAAAAGCCATCTATGCAAGTGGATCACCTTTGTCACTTCTTGATAATATTTATTGGAAGAAACTGTTTGAAACATTAAGGCCAGCCTATGTACTACCTTCTTCTTATCAATTGTCAAATAAACTTTTGGACAATGAAGTTAACAATATAAAATATGTTGTTGAGAAGCTTATCGTTGGATCACACTGTCTTGGGCTGATGTGTGATGGATGGTCGAATATTAGGAATGAAAGCATTATTAATTTTGTAATAACAACACCTAAACCTGTGTTTTATAAATCTCTATCCACTTTAACTGAAAGGCACACAGGTGATTATATGGCAGTAGTAATGATAGAAATTATTGAAGAAGTTGGACCAGGAAAAGTATTTGGAATAGTAACTGACAACGCTGCTAATATGAAAAAAGCTTGGCGAGAAATAAATAATAAGTATGAACACATTACAACATATGGCTGTGTTGCTCATGTACTGAGTTTATTAATCAATAATATTATACGTTTAAAGTCATTTCAAATAATTATAAAAGGTGGAGTTGCAATTGTAAAATATAACATTAGAAGACGACACGTGTTACACGCAATATTTAATGAAAAACAAAAGATTCCGGTATTAATAAACAATCGCATATGTTGCCTGTTCAAACCAGATGGGGTTCAGTAGTAGTTTTCCTTTACAGCCTTTTAGCTAATAAACAAATAATACGACTCTTAAACATAGACGAGCGGTGTGAAGAAGACATTATACCAAGAGTGAAACAATTTATAAATAATGATTTATTTTGGGACCGAGTAAAAATGTACACAATTTTTTAAAGCCCATAGTATTCTGGATTACTAGAATAGAAAGTGATTTACCACAACTCAGCATTATTCCAGAAATATTTGTTGAAATTAAAAAAACAATATGACATTTGTATAAAAAATGTTTCTTGTTTTGAGACTGAAAAAAATATAATTAAAAACAAAATTCAATCAAGAAAAGAATTTAGTGTTCAAAAAATTACTTTAGCTGCAAATGTACTAGACCCAAAGTATCGTGGAAATAATTTGACTGCAGATGAAAATGTTGATGCTGCTACATTCATTCATAGACTATCTAAAATATGTTTGGATATTGATGGACAGAAAGTCATGTACGATTTCGCTCATTATAAGGTAAATTAAAAATATGAAAGTTTTTTTCAACGAATCTTTAGTATTAATTATGTTTGTTTATCCAACAAGATATAAAACAATAAATAAGTAAAATATAAATTGTAGTAAATACATTGTCCATTTTGCTTATAATTTATATATTTTGTATTGTAGGTTAAAGAAGATATACCTATGTACGTATGGGAGGCATGTGTCAGCAATTTAGAACCAGCCGTGTGGTGGAAAGCTTACTGTTCGTCTACTGCACTGTCAAAGTTAGCCTCTAAGATTTTGCCACTGCCTGCTACATAACAGCTGCTTGCGAAAGAACATTCAGTACATATAAAGATGTGCATTCATCAAAAAGAAATAGACGTACCGACAGCAGAGCAAGAAAGTTAGTTTATGTTAAACACAATTTGAAGGTGAGATACTGATATTAATCAAAGTTTGTTAGTATTTTCATTTTTATTTATAGTTGTACATTTTAAATACATTTTTGTCGGTAGTTGAAAGAAGAAACTAAAGAAAAAGAAGTGATTCCACCACAAGATTATTATGAAAAACTTCTTGAAGAATTTGAAAAAGATAGTGATATAAGAAGTTTCAAATTATAGAGGACATTTTGAAGACAGAGAGTAATTGTAGTCGTAGTGTTACTTTAGAAAATGAAGAAGAGTATAATTTATTCTGATATTGAAAGTGCTGAAATAGATTAACTTCTCAACATGATAATCGCAAAGACATAAAATAATATTATATACTTAAATTTTTCATATTAATCTATTATGTTTATTGTTTAATGTTTTATATAGGTATAGATATAAGCATATAATATAAATAATAAATATGAGATATTTAAATATATTAAACAAAACTATATTATTCTTATTAACACTGTTGCATGCCTGCATACCACATTCATATTTATAATTACAATAGAGGTAAAGAGCAATTCGATTTTTACTTCTGCTAACATTAGCGAATGACATAACCAATGAGATTGCACAGAGACGGTGTAGTTACAAACAGACAAAGCCCACCGATTTCTTCAAACAAAAATAATTTAAAAATACATGTATGTACATAATTTTCATTTTTATTGTAAAAATATACGAGAAAAATATACTTTAAATAATAATAATTAATACTATTTGAAATTTGTAAAAATATAAAAATGTAATAATTTACAATAAATAATAAGTAATAACATTATATGTATGTACATACATAGTACATTATTATACAAATAAATTTCAAAAATGTATCCCCTCTGAATAACGGACACCTCCGAATAATGGACAAAATTTTGGTGACCGAGATTGTCCGCTATTCAGAGGTTTCACTGTATATACACAAGAAATGTATAGTAATTAGTAGAATATATAAATATATAATATGATAAATATTGATAAGTTTACAATGATGTACTAATGTGTTCAACATTCTAAATTCGAATGTAAGAATTCAGTAGGTATATAACATGCATGTATAAGATTGTATAGGCACCTACTTGTATCATTTAAACATTAAAATATTTAAAAATGTTGAATACCATTTTAAATGTATAATACCAAAGGTTAGGTATACATACAGGTGCCATACAGTTATGAAGGTAATTTATGACACTTATATGTAAATATAAAACTTATTTAAAAATAAAACAAAATTTATTAAAACACTGAAATATTTCACACATTTTGAAATATTTCATTTTTTTAAATTTCATGAAATTTTCAAACACTAAATATATTGCTTATAAAAGCAGTATTTTATATTTATATTAATTTTTTATTAAATGTGTAGATATAAGGTATCTGCTATAAATATAATATGTTATGGCAAAGACTTAGATCACAAAAATTACGATAATGAATATTCAATAACGATATTTACCTAACCTTAGGGCCACATGGACCTAGCTTAGGGGTGACGCAGAATTTTAACAAGAAAAGAAAAAAATAATTTTTTTCGAAAACAATCATATTATTTCTTATAATAAATATATTATACACCTATACCACCACTGTCATGTACATAACATACCTAATAAAAGAAGAATTTTAAAATATACAGCTAAGATTGTTTATTATTTTGATGTTAGGGTGACGCAGTGTTTGATTCTAGGGGCTAAAGGTGACATGAATCAAAAAACGTTGAGAACTACTGGACTAGGGAATAAAGCTTATGTTCTATTTTTTTCAGAAATATAATGATGCATTTAGAAATATTTACCTGTAAGAACACAAAAGACGATGGTTTTTGGTAATTGAATTTGTGCTTTTATTCTCACTTTACATAAAATATATTCATTTCAAGTTTACAATATATTCTTTTCTTAACACGTACTCTTCGAGTCACAGCACTGTTTATTATATTTATTTAAAACACGTCGATGGACAGTTTCGTGGCAGCAGTGGAAAAAAAAAACAGAGATGTCGGGGGACACAACAATCTATCCCCTCATAAGACACCGTTGAAAATATCACTGCTATAGCAGTGATGAAAATTTTTGGAAGGTTTTTATGATACTGCTATAGCAGTAATATTTAAAAGTGTCCCCCGGACATCAATTTTTAAAATTACTGCTATGGCAGTACTGCCCACCAACGGGTTCATAACAATTTATACAATCAAGGCTCACGTTGATTCCACGGGTGTTACATTGAATGGCTGATGGACGACAAGTAATTACCGCGACCAGCGACGACCGCCTTTATAGCTCGCAGTGTGTGGTGACGGCAATGAACCGGAATGTGATGATAGGGTGAGGTGGTGTCCACGTCATCATCGATGTGGTGTCCACGTCGTCCTCGATGTGGTACTGGTTGTATGTTGGTCCTTGTCGGCAATGACGATCCTCCGTGAACAGTGTTAGTGCAGGTGATTGAATGGCGATATCGAAACAAACGGTAAACACGTATTCGTCAAAGTAGGTACGACGACGTACCGTCGGCGCAGTAACGTAGATAATATGCACCGCGGCGGCGGCGTGAATACAGCGACGGTGCGACAGGTTTCAACGTGGGTGATAAGCACGATTTAAGATATATCTTAAATCGTGGTAATGACTAATGAGTAATAGAATCAATGTAACGATGGGGAGGGTGTGTACCGCGATGTCGGAGAGCGGTGACAAGTGACAACAACAATACCGCAGAATCGTAATCGGAACGTTGGTCGGGGGGTCTAGTTCGTTTCGCCGCGATCGTTTCGCCGCCGGACTATTCGCCGCGACCAGTTCGCCGCCATCGTTTCGCCGCCATTCATTTCGCCGCGATCGTTTCGCCGCCGTTCATTTCGCCGCCGCTCTATTTGCCGCCGTTCATTTCGCCGCCGTTTCGCCGCCGGAACTTTTTAGTGACATCACTTCTCCGAGTTTAGCATTACCTTTCAAATTGTTGATCGAGGTGTCAACTAAAGCCATTATAGTCCCATTAATTTAATATTTGTTAGTTTAACCAACACAAACAAAAACAAATGTATGTACTTCAATTGTGTAGTTCTATAATTTATAATATTTATATTTACGTAGGTAATTACTAGCTGAATTACCCGGATTTGCCCGTAGTTGTTGCTAAATTAATTATAAATAAAACACAAATATTTATAACAATAATAATATTTAAAAATGATTCTATACACATATTTTAGGTATTAAAATTGTTTAGTTTCAAAAAATACAAATTATCATGTCTGTCGTAACTTGCAATAAGTACAACAATTGTCTAAAACAAAAATGCACTTTGTACATAATAGTGTTACTAATAAGCAGTAAATACCTAATTTCTAATTGTTTAATCTAAAACATCAAAATATTATATCATTTTATGTGATCATTTGTTTTTTCAATTTAATAATGGTTATAGCATTATAGGTAGGTAGATTACAACCATAGGCGCAACTAAATATTTCCATAGCCCCCCCTGATGAAAAATCTCAGGATTTTGTGATAAAATTTAATCATCTATATATTCTATAGTCTCAACAGTGGCGTACTTAGACCTGAACTTTGAGGGGGGGGGGGGTTAATTTTTAAATTAACATATTGGATGGAGTGACACCTGAACTTAAAAAACTTATCGTACATTTTAATGAATTACTCATTTTAGATTCTGAGCGGAGCGACTTTTTTGTCTGTCACCACGTTTTGAGGCAGTAAAAGTGCTCCGATTTTCTCGACCAGCAACTTTTCTGATAGGAAAGTGAATCTAGTTTGTACTTTGGGGGGTCAAAAGTAAAAAATTTTCAATACATTTTAAACGCAGCGGGAAAAACAAACAAAAAATCAAGGAAAAACCTGACATTTTTACGCAACGCACTTTTTTGGAAAAATTGATTTTTCTTTTTGGTGTAACACAAATTTGCGTTACCTAAAATTATTTTTATCACGTTACTTTACTTTTTCATAAATAAAGTAGTGCGTTACAAGAACGTTACTTTTTTTTTAAAATGGGTATAGTCAGTTTTAAATTTGCCAAAATAAATAGACTGCATATATGTTTATACCCATATATTAGGTAGATAGGTGGTTTACTCATAAGTCGTAAATCATAATTCATTTTAATTAAATTTTATTTTTAAGCCGAACTCTTCTTTCTGATAATGGAAGCAATGACATTAATTCATGGAATCTCTAATAATATCATTAACTATCATCGGAATCAAAAATTAATAATAAATAAAATTGATTTTTAATTTTTCTGGAATATCTCATCGGCTTGTTTTTGTAATACATTAAAAACTATTATTTTAATAAGTAACGTAAAAAATAACGCATTAGTGCGTTACTTCATAGAAATAACTTTTAAAAAGTAATTGCGTTACTTTAAATAAAATGTAATGGAATTACTACTGTGTTATTGAAAAAGTAATTGCGTTACAGTAATTTGTAACTTGCGTTACGTTAGTAGTTAGTACCCAACACTGAGCACAGCCGCACAGGTGACCACTGACTGTTACCGATGCCGTCAGTACTCTGCAGGCCTATAAAAAAAAAAGCAGTTGGTCATGGAAACTAGAAACATGTTTTTGGTACCAAACTAAACGTGAGAAGTTTTTGCTAACAACTGTTGGAACAGATTTTTGAAATTTGTCTTCAAACCGATTTTATTTATATTTAAAATTTGTTAAAAGTTTAAAATTTAAAAAAAAATCATATAAAATCGATTGATTTATCGATTATTTGACCAACACTGTTCCAAATCTATATTAAGAATTAAAAAAAAAATATGAAAATGAGGGTGCCATGAATTTATTTGCATATTTGTGTTATGCAGAACTCTCTCTTTATGTTGTTAGCTTTACTCAAACATAAGACTTTGGACTAGCTAAAGTTAATTTAGAAAGTTACTTATTATTTACTTATTAATTTATTTTATTACTATATTTTTTAATAAACTAATAGAAAGAACTTAGAATTAGTTATAAATTCGGAATTATTTAAACCGCGATAACGATTAGTAAATTCTCGTAAAAACTAAAAACCAAATGCATGCTTTTTTATAAGCTTCTTGTACTGGGTATCTGTGTGTTTCCGTTATTATTTGATTATCATGAGTAACAACGGTCAACAATATAAGTATATAACTAATATTATTTGAATTGTATCGTCATTTCACGTTCATATTTTATACTATGAAGAACTGAGAGGCGAACATAGAACAAAATCTTGTCTCATCTTAGGTAAGTAATTTTTTGTTTAATATATATTATGTACAGATAAATCATAATTCTGATAGGTACTTTCAATGGTGTATTGGTACGGGAACGCGGGTATACGCCGTATACCCGTCAGAAGATTTTCGATTTTCGGCGTATACCCAATGTAAAATCTTATTTTACGGATATAACGCTCTTAAAATATCCAGAAAACCAAATAAGATTTAAAATTTATTTAATAGTTCATATAGGAAAAAAACGTTATTCGTTATTATGTATTAATGAATTATTTATCTATTGAAGTAGGCATTGAATAAGTACCTATATAACAATATGCGTTGTGTTTACTGTTTAATGTATTTTAAGACTAAGTTCAATTTAGTAAACCCAATATTGAATACAAAAAATCTTTGTGGAAAATTCCATAGATTGTACGCTTCATACGCTAATTTCATTTTGTAATTTTTAATCTTTTTTTTTCTGTACCTGTATTCTGTACGAAATTTATTTTTCGAACTCCTGGGCCCCCACACGAGTTTTCTCAGTGGGGCCCAGTATTGCATTTGTGTATGAAAATTAAATTAAATAAATAATATTGATCTAAATTTAATTAAATAATATTAATATTAATTTGTTTGACATTCGAGTTGATTTTGTTTTATTTTCTACTGTTGCATTATTAAAAAATTAATAAAATAATGTTAAAAACTATGTACTAATTGAACTGCAATAACGTTATATAATATATAATATATACGATGATATAATTTGATCGTTTAGGTTACATACATATTTTATTGGTGTGTATTACCATAAATATATTTATTTAACCTAACCTGCGGATTTACCTCCTGGAGCCATGTTGATATTAAGTGTAGTTGATAGTATTGCCGTTGTCAACTAAACGTTAGGTCTGAATGATGCCGGGAACAGGGAAAAAATGAGTATATATTACCAAACCAAAGCTATACGTCGATCGTTCATTGGTCGAAAGTCATAAGTGTGACGGACTAAACAGGCTTCGACGGTGGTTACGTGATGGTTGAAAATAATAGTTTCTCTACAAAAAAAAAATATAAAAGTGCCGAGTGAAAACCGCATCGTCGAGTAGCGATCGATGGGCAGACGGTATCAAGTTGCTTCGTCTAACTGTTTCGTTTTATCCAATAACAGAAATGTTTCCCTATTTTTGCTTATTTAAGGCGAATTTCAAAAAAAAATTTTATCATCATTCGTCAGTCGAATTCTGCACGTAGCACTAAGCAGTCGTCAACAAATCAGTCATGAGCGGAAGAGGCAAAGCAGGAAAAGCGAAAGGAGGCAAGTCCAAGACCAGATCGTCCCGGGCCGGACTCCAGTTCCCGGTCGGACGTATCCATCGTCTGCTGAGAAAGGGAAACTACGCCGAACGTGTCGGAGCCGGAGCACCGGTATACCTGGCCGCCGTCATGGAGTACTTGGCAGCTGAAGTTTTGGAGTTGGCCGGTAACGCTGCCCGTGACAACAAGAAGTCTCGTATCATCCCCAGACATTTGCAATTGGCTATCAGAAACGACGAGGAGCTGAACAAGTTGTTGTCCGGAGTAACCATCGCTCAAGGTGGTGTGTTGCCCAACATCCAAGCCGTTCTTTTGCCCAAGAAAACTGAGAAGAAAGCTTAAATGTATTTTCATCCGACAACCTAACACAGTAACACCAGTCACCAATAAAACGGCCCTTATCAGGGCCACCAATATATTATAATATTTAAAATTTCGTAACTGATCGACAAAAAATTCTTTCAATTTGCATATACTTTGCACGGTTTATGAATTATATAACGTTCTATTCGCCTGGGTAGGAGGATTAAAAGTCAACTTCAAGAATAAAAAATTCTTGAAGTGCTATAGATATTAATTTTTAGCAATGGATTAAATATGTTTGGTATTATAATATGAGTTTCGACCAAACTTTGCTTACTACGGTATTTTAATATTATGCAACACAACCTGTTGAAATTATATTATTATGTATAACTTGTGAATTTCTAGTTGATTGTTTTGGATTACGAATACTATATCAAAACGAAAAATTAATATCAACAATCGTAACTGTGTACCGATAACTAGCAGTGATATAAATGGATTGAAATTATCAACATAATAATATGATTACTTTTGATAGGGCACAAAATAAGATTTTGTTTTATAATCAATAACAAACATAGTTCCTCTATGTATATTAGTAGTTATAACGTGGTAGAATTCAGATAAATCAGTTGATTGGGGCTGAGCGTTTGCACGATGACATTGTTTTTTTGTTACTCTTGGAATCCTTATATCAACGTCCATTTTTACTGCAATTATTCTTGTTTCTTCAAAAATGTTTTTAAATTCAGTTATTATAATAGTATAGGTACCTAGTATTATTCTTATTTACTGTATTTTTCATTTATATGATACTCGTAGTTACATAAAACAACTTGTCGTTAGAAAATTGACAGGGGGGCACGTGCCCCTCCCCTGAATCCGCCACTGGTACTTTTTCAAATGTATTTAATTAAAATACATATTTGAATCTAGGTACTTTTGCTCAAGTACTTAGATACTTTACAATACTGAGTACGTACCTACTATACATTCATTTTGGTATAACACATTTAAACTTTTTCCGAGTAGGTATATAATAGGTTAACAAAATTTATCTAAGCACGACTATAATAGTAATACTATGAAGTCTAATTAATAAATATCTACCTAATACTAATGTCTAATACCTATATATGTATTTTTAAATTTGACATAATATTTTTAGACTGAGTGAACTAGTGAAGTGAAGAATTTATTGGTTTTACAAATTACAATGATGTGTATTTTCTTATGTCTATACTCTATAACAACATTTTCGGGTAGTACAAGCTAGGGTACAGCTAGTCCGAAAGTTTTATCAGACTCCTATATGTCATAAATAGCTTCTTCTTAGTATTATAAAGAGGACCTTTATCGAAATTATCAACCGCATTTTTCTTTTAGAATTCAAGTTTTTACTTATGATACTATGAAACATCGAAATCGTCAACAGTTTTTCATAGTAGGTATCATAAGTAAAAACTTGAATTCTAAAAGAAAAATACGGTGCGAAGATGGACTCAATAAATTAGGAGGTTTGGAGCACCCTCTCCTCAAACTATAAGCATTATTTTATAGCATTTATTCGGTTCTGAGCAAATTAATAAACAATTTATATAGAATTGTATAGAAATGTCGAAATTAAAAGTCAACATTTTTAATTTTTTTTAAGTTGATATTATTTTAAAGTCGAATTTAAAACTCAAAATGTCGAAATTAAAAGTCAAAATGTCGAATTTAAAAGTCAAAATTTAAATTATTAAATAAAAAATATTGAAATTTTGACTTTGGAAGTCGACATTATTGTAATATCGAATTTAAAACTCGAAATGTCGAAATTAAAAGTTGAAATGTCGAATTTAAAAGTCGAAATGTCGAATATAAAAGTCGAAATGTCGAAATTAAAAATCGAAATAACAATATTTTTTTTTTTTAGTTGGCACTACTACGCTTCCGTACTGTCATCACCTTACCACCAGACCAGAATAAAATTAACTATTTTATTAATGTAGGCATGGGATGATAAAATAAAGGAAGGTAGGTATTAATAAATCAGAAAATAAAACTAGTATGTAATAGTACTGTTGTTGCGATTTTGTTGGGCGAACGCATATGTGGCGCTCATAGCGGAATTTCTCTATTATGGCGACGATTGTACGCTTGATACGCTAATTTCATTTTGTAATTTTTAATCTTTTTTTTTCTGTACCTGTATTCTGTACGAAATTTATTTTTCGAGCTCCTGGGCCCCCACACGAGTTTTCTCAGTGGGGCCCAGTATTGCATATGTGTATGAAAATTAAATTAAATAAATAATATTGATCTAAATTTAATTAAATAATATTAATATTAATTTGTTTGACATTCGAGTTGATTTTGTTTTATTTTCTACTGTTGCATTATTAAAAAATTAATAAAATAATGTTAAAAACTATGTACTAATTGAACTGCAATAACGTTATATAATATATAATATATACGATGATATAATTTGATCGTTTAGGTTACATACATATTTTATTGGTGTGTATTACCATAAATATATTTATTTAACCTAACCTGCGGATTTACCTCCTGGAGCCATGTTGATATTAAGTGTAGTTGATAGTATTGCCGTTGTCAACTAAACGTTAGGTCTGAATGATGCCGGGAACAGGGAAAAAATGAGTATATATTACCAAACCAAAGCTATACGTCGATCGTTCATTGGTCGAAAGTCATAAGTGTGACGGACTAAACAGGCTTCGACGGTGGTTACGTGATGGTTGAAAATAATAGTTTCTCTACAAAAAAAAAATATAAAAGTGCCGAGTGAAAACCGCATCGTCGAGTAGCGATCGATGGGCAGACGGTATCAAGTTGCTTCGTCTAACTGTTTCGTTTTATCCAATAACAGAAATGTTTCCCTATTTTTGCTTATTTAAGGCGAATTTCAAAAAAAAATTTTATCATCATTCGTCAGTCGAATTCTGCACGTAGCACTAAGCAGTCGTCAACAAATCAGTCATGAGCGGAAGAGGCAAAGCAGGAAAAGCGAAAGGAGGCAAGTCCAAGACCAGATCGTCCCGGGCCGGACTCCAGTTCCCGGTCGGACGTATCCATCGTCTGCTGAGAAAGGGAAACTACGCCGAACGTGTCGGAGCCGGAGCACCGGTATACCTGGCCGCCGTCATGGAGTACTTGGCAGCTGAAGTTTTGGAGTTGGCCGGTAACGCTGCCCGTGACAACAAGAAGTCTCGTATCATCCCCAGACATTTGCAATTGGCTATCAGAAACGACGAGGAGCTGAACAAGTTGTTGTCCGGAGTAACCATCGCTCAAGGTGGTGTGTTGCCCAACATCCAAGCCGTTCTTTTGCCCAAGAAAACTGAGAAGAAAGCTTAAATGTATTTTCATCCGACAACCTAACACAGTAACACCAGTCACCAATAAAACGGCCCTTATCAGGGCCACCAATATATTATAATATTTAAAATTTCGTAACTGATCGACAAAAAATTCTTTCAATTTGCATATACTTTGCACGGTTTATGAATTATATAACGTTCTATTCGCCTGGGTAGGAGGATTAAAAGTCAACTTCAAGAATAAAAAATTCTTGAAGTGCTATAGATATTAATTTTTAGCAATGGATTAAATATGTTTGGTATTATAATATGAGTTTCGACCAAACTTTGCTTACTACGGTATTTTAATATTATGCAACACAACCTGTTGAAATTATATTATTATGTATAACTTGTGAATTTCTAGTTGATTGTTTTGGATTACGAATACTATATCAAAACGAAAAATTAATATCAACAATCGTAACTGTGTACCGATAACTAGCAGTGATATAAATGGATTGAAATTATCAACATAATAATATGATTACTTTTGATAGGGCACAAAATAAGATTTTGTTTTATAATCAATAACAAACATAGTTCCTCTATGTATATTAGTAGTTATAACGTGGTAGAATTCAGATAAATCAGTTGATTGGGGCTGAGCGTTTGCACGATGACATTGTTTTTTTGTTACTCTTGGAATCCTTATATCAACGTCCATTTTTACTGCAATTATTCTTGTTTCTTCAAAAATGTTTTTAAATTCAGTTATTATAATAGTATAGGTACCTAGTATTATTCTTATTTACTGTATTTTTCATTTATATGATACTCGTAGTTACATAAAACAACTTGTCGTTAGAAAATTGACAGGGGGGCACGTGCCCCTCCCCTGAATCCGCCACTGGTACTTTTTCAAATGTATTTAATTAAAATACATATTTGAATCTAGGTACTTTTGCTCAAGTACTTAGATACTTTACAATACTGAGTACGTACCTACTATACATTCATTTTGGTATAACACATTTAAACTTTTTCCGAGTAGGTATATAATAGGTTAACAAAATTTATCTAAGCACGACTATAATAGTAATACTATGAAGTCTAATTAATAAATATCTACCTAATACTAATGTCTAATACCTATATATGTATTTTTAAATTTGACATAATATTTTTAGACTGAGTGAACTAGTGAAGTGAAGAATTTATTGGTTTTACAAATTACAATGATGTGTATTTTCTTATGTCTATACTCTATAACAACATTTTCGGGTAGTACAAGCTAGGGTACAGCTAGTCCGAAAGTTTTATCAGACTCCTATATGTCATAAATAGCTTCTTCTTAGTATTATAAAGAGGACCTTTATCGAAATTATCAACCGCATTTTTCTTTTAGAATTCAAGTTTTTACTTATGATACTATGAAACATCGAAATCGTCAACAGTTTTTCATAGTAGGTATCATAAGTAAAAACTTGAATTCTAAAAGAAAAATACGGTGCGAAGATGGACTCAATAAATTAGGAGGTTTGGAGCACCCTCTCCTCAAACTATAAGCATTATTTTATAGCATTTATTCGGTTCTGAGCAAATTAATAAACAATTTATATAGAATTGTATAGAAATGTCGAAATTAAAAGTCAACATTTTTAATTTTTTTTAAGTTGATATTATTTTAAAGTCGAATTTAAAACTCAAAATGTCGAAATTAAAAGTCAAAATGTCGAATTTAAAAGTCAAAATTTAAATTATTAAATAAAAAATATTGAAATTTTGACTTTGGAAGTCGACATTATTGTAATATCGAATTTAAAACTCGAAATGTCGAAATTAAAAGTTGAAATGTCGAATTTAAAAGTCGAAATGTCGAATATAAAAGTCGAAATGTCGAAATTAAAAATCGAAATAACAATATTTTTTTTTTTTAGTTGGCACTACTACGCTTCCGTACTGTCATCACCTTACCACCAGACCAGAATAAAATTAACTATTTTATTAATGTAGGCATGGGATGATAAAATAAAGGAAGGTAGGTATTAATAAATCAGAAAATAAAACTAGTATGTAATAGTACTGTTGTTGCGATTTTGTTGGGCGAACGCATATGTGGCGCTCATAGCGGAATTTCTCTATTATGGCGACGATTGTACGCTTGATACGCTAATTTCATTTTGTAATTTTTAATCTTTTTTTTTCTGTACCTGTATTCTGTACGAAATTTATTTTTCGAGCTCCTGGGCCCCCACACGAGTTTTCTCAGTGGGGCCCAGTATTGCATATGTGTATGAAAATTAAATTAAATAAATAATATTGATCTAAATTTAATTAAATAATATTAATATTAATTTGTTTGACATTCGAGTTGATTTTGTTTTATTTTCTACTGTTGCATTATTAAAAAATTAATAAAATAATGTTAAAAACTATGTACTAATTGAACTGCAATAACGTTATATAATATATAATATATACGATGATATAATTTGATCGTTTAGGTTACATACATATTTTATTGGTGTGTATTACCATAAATATATTTATTTAACCTAACCTGCGGATTTACCTCCTGGAGCCATGTTGATATTAAGTGTAGTTGATAGTATTGCCGTTGTCAACTAAACGTTAGGTCTGAATGATGCCGGGAACAGGGAAAAAATGAGTATATATTACCAAACCAAAGCTATACGTCGATCGTTCATTGGTCGAAAGTCATAAGTGTGACGGACTAAACAGGCTTCGACGGTGGTTACGTGATGGTTGAAAATAATAGTTTCTCTACAAAAAAAAAATATAAAAGTGCCGAGTGAAAACCGCATCGTCGAGTAGCGATCGATGGGCAGACGGTATCAAGTTGCTTCGTCTAACTGTTTCGTTTTATCCAATAACAGAAATGTTTCCCTATTTTTGCTTATTTAAGGCGAATTTCAAAAAAAAATTTTATCATCATTCGTCAGTCGAATTCTGCACGTAGCACTAAGCAGTCGTCAACAAATCAGTCATGAGCGGAAGAGGCAAAGCAGGAAAAGCGAAAGGAGGCAAGTCCAAGACCAGATCGTCCCGGGCCGGACTCCAGTTCCCGGTCGGACGTATCCATCGTCTGCTGAGAAAGGGAAACTACGCCGAACGTGTCGGAGCCGGAGCACCGGTATACCTGGCCGCCGTCATGGAGTACTTGGCAGCTGAAGTTTTGGAGTTGGCCGGTAACGCTGCCCGTGACAACAAGAAGTCTCGTATCATCCCCAGACATTTGCAATTGGCTATCAGAAACGACGAGGAGCTGAACAAGTTGTTGTCCGGAGTAACCATCGCTCAAGGTGGTGTGTTGCCCAACATCCAAGCCGTTCTTTTGCCCAAGAAAACTGAGAAGAAAGCTTAAATGTATTTTCATCCGACAACCTAACACAGTAACACCAGTCACCAATAAAACGGCCCTTATCAGGGCCACCAATATATTATAATATTTAAAATTTCGTAACTGATCGACAAAAAATTCTTTCAATTTGCATATACTTTGCACGGTTTATGAATTATATAACGTTCTATTCGCCTGGGTAGGAGGATTAAAAGTCAACTTCAAGAATAAAAAATTCTTGAAGTGCTATAGATATTAATTTTTAGCAATGGATTAAATATGTTTGGTATTATAATATGAGTTTCGACCAAACTTTGCTTACTACGGTATTTTAATATTATGCAACACAACCTGTTGAAATTATATTATTATGTATAACTTGTGAATTTCTAGTTGATTGTTTTGGATTACGAATACTATATCAAAACGAAAAATTAATATCAACAATCGTAACTGTGTACCGATAACTAGCAGTGATATAAATGGATTGAAATTATCAACATAATAATATGATTACTTTTGATAGGGCACAAAATAAGATTTTGTTTTATAATCAATAACAAACATAGTTCCTCTATGTATATTAGTAGTTATAACGTGGTAGAATTCAGATAAATCAGTTGATTGGGGCTGAGCGTTTGCACGATGACATTGTTTTTTTGTTACTCTTGGAATCCTTATATCAACGTCCATTTTTACTGCAATTATTCTTGTTTCTTCAAAAATGTTTTTAAATTCAGTTATTATAATAGTATAGGTACCTAGTATTATTCTTATTTACTGTATTTTTCATTTATATGATACTCGTAGTTACATAAAACAACTTGTCGTTAGAAAATTGACAGGGGGGCACGTGCCCCTCCCCTGAATCCGCCACTGGTACTTTTTCAAATGTATTTAATTAAAATACATATTTGAATCTAGGTACTTTTGCTCAAGTACTTAGATACTTTACAATACTGAGTACGTACCTACTATACATTCATTTTGGTATAACACATTTAAACTTTTTCCGAGTAGGTATATAATAGGTTAACAACATTTATCTAAGCACGACTATAATAGTAATACTATGAAGTCTAATTAATAAATATCTACCTAATACTAATGTCTAATACCTATATATGTATTTTTAAATTTGACATAATATTTTTAGACTGAGTGAACTAGTGAAGTGAAGAATTTATTGGTTTTACAAATTACAATGATGTGTATTTTCTTATGTCTATACTCTATAACAACATTTTCGGGTAGTACAAGCTAGGGTACAGCTAGTCCGAAAGTTTTATCAGACTCCTATATGTCATAAATAGCTTCTTCTTAGTATTATAAAGAGGACCTTTATCGAAATTATCAACCGCATTTTTCTTTTAGAATTCAAGTTTTTACTTATGATACTATGAAACATCGAAATCGTCAACAGTTTTTCATAGTAGGTATCATAAGTAAAAACTTGAATTCTAAAAGAAAAATACGGTGCGAAGATGGACTCAATAAATTAGGAGGTTTGGAGCACCCTCTCCTCAAACTATAAGCATTATTTTATAGCATTTATTCGGTTCTGAGCAAATTAATAAACAATTTATATAGAATTGTATAGAAATGTCGAAATTAAAAGTCAACATTTTTAATTTTTTTTAAGTTGATATTATTTTAAAGTCGAATTTAAAACTCAAAATGTCGAAATTAAAAGTCAAAATGTCGAATTTAAAAGTCAAAATTTAAATTATTAAATAAAAAATATTGAAATTTTGACTTTGGAAGTCGACATTATTGTAATATCGAATTTAAAACTCGAAATGTCGAAATTAAAAGTTGAAATGTCGAATTTAAAAGTCGAAATGTCGAATATAAAAGTCGAAATGTCGAAATTAAAAATCGAAATAACAATATTTTTTTTTTTTAGTTGGCACTACTACGCTTCCGTACTGTCATCACCTTACCACCAGACCAGAATAAAATTAACTATTTTATTAATGTAGGCATGGGATGATAAAATAAAGGAAGGTAGGTATTAATAAATCAGAAAATAAAACTAGTATGTAATAGTACTGTTGTTGCGATTTTGTTGGGCGAACGCATATGTGGCGCTCATAGCGGAATTTCTCTATTATGGCGACGATTGTACGCTTGATACGCTAATTTCATTTTGTAATTTTTAATCTTTTTTTTTCTGTACCTGTATTCTGTACGAAATTTATTTTTCGAGCTCCTGGGCCCCCACACGAGTTTTCTCAGTGGGGCCCAGTATTGCATATGTGTATGAAAATTAAATTAAATAAATAATATTGATCTAAATTTAATTAAATAATATTAATATTAATTTGTTTGACATTCGAGTTGATTTTGTTTTATTTTCTACTGTTGCATTATTAAAAAATTAATAAAATAATGTTAAAAACTATGTACTAATTGAACTGCAATAACGTTATATAATATATAATATATACGATGATATAATTTGATCGTTTAGGTTACATACATATTTTATTGGTGTGTATTACCATAAATATATTTATTTAACCTAACCTGCGGATTTACCTCCTGGAGCCATGTTGATATTAAGTGTAGTTGATAGTATTGCCGTTGTCAACTAAACGTTAGGTCTGAATGATGCCGGGAACAGGGAAAAAATGAGTATATATTACCAAACCAAAGCTATACGTCGATCGTTCATTGGTCGAAAGTCATAAGTGTGACGGACTAAACAGGCTTCGACGGTGGTTACGTGATGGTTGAAAATAATAGTTTCTCTACAAAAAAAAAATATAAAAGTGCCGAGTGAAAACCGCATCGTCGAGTAGCGATCGATGGGCAGACGGTATCAAGTTGCTTCGTCTAACTGTTTCGTTTTATCCAATAACAGAAATGTTTCCCTATTTTTGCTTATTTAAGGCGAATTTCAAAAAAAAATTTTATCATCATTCGTCAGTCGAATTCTGCACGTAGCACTAAGCAGTCGTCAACAAATCAGTCATGAGCGGAAGAGGCAAAGCAGGAAAAGCGAAAGGAGGCAAGTCCAAGACCAGATCGTCCCGGGCCGGACTCCAGTTCCCGGTCGGACGTATCCATCGTCTGCTGAGAAAGGGAAACTACGCCGAACGTGTCGGAGCCGGAGCACCGGTATACCTGGCCGCCGTCATGGAGTACTTGGCAGCTGAAGTTTTGGAGTTGGCCGGTAACGCTGCCCGTGACAACAAGAAGTCTCGTATCATCCCCAGACATTTGCAATTGGCTATCAGAAACGACGAGGAGCTGAACAAGTTGTTGTCCGGAGTAACCATCGCTCAAGGTGGTGTGTTGCCCAACATCCAAGCCGTTCTTTTGCCCAAGAAAACTGAGAAGAAAGCTTAAATGTATTTTCATCCGACAACCTAACACAGTAACACCAGTCACCAATAAAACGGCCCTTATCAGGGCCACCAATATATTATAATATTTAAAATTTCGTAACTGATCGACAAAAAATTCTTTCAATTTGCATATACTTTGCACGGTTTATGAATTATATAACGTTCTATTCGCCTGGGTAGGAGGATTAAAAGTCAACTTCAAGAATAAAAAATTCTTGAAGTGCTATAGATATTAATTTTTAGCAATGGATTAAATATGTTTGGTATTATAATATGAGTTTCGACCAAACTTTGCTTACTACGGTATTTTAATATTATGCAACACAACCTGTTGAAATTATATTATTATGTATAACTTGTGAATTTCTAGTTGATTGTTTTGGATTACGAATACTATATCAAAACGAAAAATTAATATCAACAATCGTAACTGTGTACCGATAACTAGCAGTGATATAAATGGATTGAAATTATCAACATAATAATATGATTACTTTTGATAGGGCACAAAATAAGATTTTGTTTTATAATCAATAACAAACATAGTTCCTCTATGTATATTAGTAGTTATAACGTGGTAGAATTCAGATAAATCAGTTGATTGGGGCTGAGCGTTTGCACGATGACATTGTTTTTTTGTTACTCTTGGAATCCTTATATCAACGTCCATTTTTACTGCAATTATTCTTGTTTCTTCAAAAATGTTTTTAAATTCAGTTATTATAATAGTATAGGTACCTAGTATTATTCTTATTTACTGTATTTTTCATTTATATGATACTCGTAGTTACATAAAACAACTTGTCGTTAGAAAATTGACAGGGGGGCACGTGCCCCTCCCCTGAATCCGCCACTGGTACTTTTTCAAATGTATTTAATTAAAATACATATTTGAATCTAGGTACTTTTGCTCAAGTACTTAGATACTTTACAATACTGAGTACGTACCTACTATACATTCATTTTGGTATAACACATTTAAACTTTTTCCGAGTAGGTATATAATAGGTTAACAACATTTATCTAAGCACGACTATAATAGTAATACTATGAAGTCTAATTAATAAATATCTACCTAATACTAATGTCTAATACCTATATATGTATTTTTAAATTTGACATAATATTTTTAGACTGAGTGAACTAGTGAAGTGAAGAATTTATTGGTTTTACAAATTACAATGATGTGTATTTTCTTATGTCTATACTCTATAACAACATTTTCGGGTAGTACAAGCTAGGGTACAGCTAGTCCGAAAGTTTTATCAGACTCCTATATGTCATAAATAGCTTCTTCTTAGTATTATAAAGAGGACCTTTATCGAAATTATCAACCGCATTTTTCTTTTAGAATTCAAGTTTTTACTTATGATACTATGAAACATCGAAATCGTCAACAGTTTTTCATAGTAGGTATCATAAGTAAAAACTTGAATTCTAAAAGAAAAATACGGTGCGAAGATGGACTCAATAAATTAGGAGGTTTGGAGCACCCTCTCCTCAAACTATAAGCATTATTTTATAGCATTTATTCGGTTCTGAGCAAATTAATAAACAATTTATATAGAATTGTATAGAAATGTCGAAATTAAAAGTCAACATTTTTAATTTTTTTTAAGTTGATATTATTTTAAAGTCGAATTTAAAACTCAAAATGTCGAAATTAAAAGTCAAAATGTCGAATTTAAAAGTCAAAATTTAAATTATTAAATAAAAAATATTGAAATTTTGACTTTGGAAGTCGACATTATTGTAATATCGAATTTAAAACTCGAAATGTCGAAATTAAAAGTTGAAATGTCGAATTTAAAAGTCGAAATGTCGAATATAAAAGTCGAAATGTCGAAATTAAAAATCGAAATAACAATATTTTTTTTTTTTAGTTGGCACTACTACGCTTCCGTACTGTCATCACCTTACCACCAGACCAGAATAAAATTAACTATTTTATTAATGTAGGCATGGGATGATAAAATAAAGGAAGGTAGGTATTAATAAATCAGAAAATAAAACTAGTATGTAATAGTACTGTTGTTGCGATTTTGTTGGGCGAACGCATATGTGGCGCTCATAGCGGAATTTCTCTATTATGGCGACGATTGTACGCTTGATACGCTAATTTCATTTTGTAATTTTTAATCTTTTTTTTTCTGTACCTGTATTCTGTACGAAATTTATTTTTCGAGCTCCTGGGCCCCCACACGAGTTTTCTCAGTGGGGCCCAGTATTGCATATGTGTATGAAAATTAAATTAAATAAATAATATTGATCTAAATTTAATTAAATAATATTAATATTAATTTGTTTGACATTCGAGTTGATTTTGTTTTATTTTCTACTGTTGCATTATTAAAAAATTAATAAAATAATGTTAAAAACTATGTACTAATTGAACTGCAATAACGTTATAATATATAATATTATGCAACACAACCTGTTGAAATTATATTATTATGTATAACTTGTGAATTTCTAGTTGATTGTTTTGGATTACGAATACTATATCAAAACGAAAAATTAATATCAACAATCGTAACTGTGTACCGATAACTAGCAGTGATATAAATGGATTGAAATTATCAACATAATAATATGATTACTTTTGATAGGGCACAAAATAAGATTTTGTTTTAGAATCAATAACAAACATAGTTCCTCTATGTATATTAGTAGTTATAACGTGGTAGAATTCAGATAAATCAGTTGATTGGGGCTGAGCGTTTGCACGATGACATTGTTTTTTTGTTACTCTTGGAATCCTTATATCAACGTCCATTTTTACTGCAATTATTCTTGTTTCTTCAAAAATGTTTTTAAATTCAGTTATTATAATAGTATAGGTACCTAGTATTATTCTTATTTACTGTATTTTTCATTTATATGATACTCGTAGTTACATAAAACAACTTGTCGTTAGAAAATTGACAGGGGGGCACGTGCCCCTCCCCTGAATCCGCCACTGGTACTTTTTCAAATGTATTTAATTAAAATACATATTTGAATCTAGGTACTTTTGCTCAAGTACTTAGATACTTTACAATACTGAGTACGTACCTACTATACATTCATTTTGGTATAACACATTTAAACTTTTTCCGAGTAGGTATATAATAGGTTAACAACATTTATCTAAGCACGACTATAATAGTAATACTATGAAGTCTAATTAATAAATATCTACCTAATACTAATGTCTAATACCTATATATGTATTTTTAAATTTGACATAATATTTTTAGACTGAGTGAACTAGTGAAGTGAAGAATTTATTGGTTTTACAAATTACAATGATGTGTATTTTCTTATGTCTATACTCTATAACAACATTTTCGGGTAGTACAAGCTAGGGTACAGCTAGTCCGAAAGTTTTATCAGACTCCTATATGTCATAAATAGCTTCTTCTTAGTATTATAAAGAGGACCTTTATCGAAATTATCAACCGCATTTTTCTTTTAGAATTCAAGTTTTTACTTATGATACTATGAAACATCGAAATCGTCAACAGTTTTTCATAGTAGGTATCATAAGTAAAAACTTGAATTCTAAAAGAAAAATACGGTGCGAAGATGGACTCAATAAATTAGGAGGTTTGGAGCACCCTCTCCTCAAACTATAAGCATTATTTTATAGCATTTATTCGGTTCTGAGCAAATTAATAAACAATTTATATAGAATTGTATAGAAATGTCGAAATTAAAAGTCAACATTTTTAATTTTTTTTAAGTTGATATTATTTTAAAGTCGAATTTAAAACTCAAAATGTCGAAATTAAAAGTCAAAATGTCGAATTTAAAAGTCAAAATTTAAATTATTAAATAAAAAATATTGAAATTTTGACTTTGGAAGTCGACATTATTGTAATATCGAATTTAAAACTCGAAATGTCGAAATTAAAAGTTGAAATGTCGAATTTAAAAGTCGAAATGTCGAATATAAAAGTCGAAATGTCGAAATTAAAAATCGAAATAACAATATTTTTTTTTTTTAGTTGGCACTACTACGCTTCCGTACTGTCATCACCTTACCACCAGACCAGAATAAAATTAACTATTTTATTAATGTAGGCATGGGATGATAAAATAAAGGAAGGTAGGTATTAATAAATCAGAAAATAAAACTAGTATGTAATAGTACTGTTGTTGCGATTTTGTTGGGCGAACGCATATGTGGCGCTCATAGCGGAATTTCTCTATTATGGCGACGATTGTACGCTTGATACGCTAATTTCATTTTGTAATTTTTAATCTTTTTTTTTCTGTACCTGTATTCTGTACGAAATTTATTTTTCGAGCTCCTGGGCCCCCACACGAGTTTTCTCAGTGGGGCCCAGTATTGCATATGTGTATGAAAATTAAATTAAATAAATAATATTGATCTAAATTTAATTAAATAATATTAATATTAATTTGTTTGACATTCGAGTTGATTTTGTTTTATTTTCTACTGTTGCATTATTAAAAAATTAATAAAATAATGTTAAAAACTATGTACTAATTGAACTGCAATAACGTTATATAATATATAATATATACGATGATATAATTTGATCGTTTAGGTTACATACATATTTTATTGGTGTGTATTACCATAAATATATTTATTTAACCTAACCTGCGGATTTACCTCCTGGAGCCATGTTGATATTAAGTGTAGTTGATAGTATTGCCGTTGTCAACTAAACGTTAGGTCTGAATGATGCCGGGAACAGGGAAAAAATGAGTATATATTACCAAACCAAAGCTATACGTCGATCGTTCATTGGTCGAAAGTCATAAGTGTGACGGACTAAACAGGCTTCGACGGTGGTTACGTGATGGTTGAAAATAATAGTTTCTCTACAAAAAAAAAATATAAAAGTGCCGAGTGAAAACCGCATCGTCGAGTAGCGATCGATGGGCAGACGGTATCAAGTTGCTTCGTCTAACTGTTTCGTTTTATCCAATAACAGAAATGTTTCCCTATTTTTGCTTATTTAAGGCGAATTTCAAAAAAAAATTTTATCATCATTCGTCAGTCGAATTCTGCACGTAGCACTAAGCAGTCGTCAACAAATCAGTCATGAGCGGAAGAGGCAAAGCAGGAAAAGCGAAAGGAGGCAAGTCCAAGACCAGATCGTCCCGGGCCGGACTCCAGTTCCCGGTCGGACGTATCCATCGTCTGCTGAGAAAGGGAAACTACGCCGAACGTGTCGGAGCCGGAGCACCGGTATACCTGGCCGCCGTCATGGAGTACTTGGCAGCTGAAGTTTTGGAGTTGGCCGGTAACGCTGCCCGTGACAACAAGAAGTCTCGTATCATCCCCAGACATTTGCAATTGGCTATCAGAAACGACGAGGAGCTGAACAAGTTGTTGTCCGGAGTAACCATCGCTCAAGGTGGTGTGTTGCCCAACATCCAAGCCGTTCTTTTGCCCAAGAAAACTGAGAAGAAAGCTTAAAATGTATTTCATCCGACAACCTAACACAGTAACACCAGTCACCAATAAAACGGCCCTTATCAGGGCCACCAATATATTATAATATTTAAAATTTCGTAACTGATCGCCAAAAATTCTTTCAATTTGCATATACTTTGCACGGTTTATGAATTATATAACGTTCTATTCGCCTGGGTAGGAGGATTAAAAGTCAACTTCAAGAATAAAAAATTCTTGAAAGTGCTAATAGATATTAATTTTAGCAATGGATTAAATATGTTTGGTATTATAATATGAGTTTCGACCAAACTTTGCTTACTACGGTATTTTAATATTATGCAACACAACCTGTTGAAATTATATTATTATGTATAACTTGTGAATTTCTAGTTGATTGTTTTGGATTACGAATACTATATCAAAACGAAAAATTAATATCAACAATCGTAACTGTGTACCGATAACTAGCAGTGATATAAATGGATTGAAATTATCAACATAATAATATGATTACTTTTGATAGGGCACAAATAAGATTTTTTGTTTATAATCCATACAACATAGTTCCTCTATGTATAGTAGTTATAACGTGGTAGAATTCAGATAATCAGTTGAGTTGGGGCTGAGCGGTTGCACGATGACATGTTTTTTGTGTACTCTTGGAATCCTTATATCAACGTCCATTTTTACTGCAATTATTCTTGTTTCTTCACAAATGTTTTTAAATTCAGTTATTATAATAGTATAGGTACCTAGTATTATTCTTATTTACTGTATTTTTCATTTATATGATACTCGTAGTTACATAAAACAACTTGTCGTTAGAAAATTGACAGGGGGGCACGTGCCCCTCCCCTGAATCCGCCACTGGTACTTTTTCAAATGTATTTAATTAAAATACATATTTGAATCTAGGTACTTTTGCTCAAGTACTTAGATACTTTACAATACTGAGTACGTACCTACTATACATTCATTTTGGTATAACACATTTAAACTTTTTCCGAGTAGGTATATAATAGGTTAACAACATTTATCTAAGCACGACTATAATAGTAATACTATGAAGTCTAATTAATAAATATCTACCTAATACTAATGTCTAATACCTATATATGTATTTTTAAATTTGACATAATATTTTTAGACTGAGTGAACTAGTGAAGTGAAGAATTTATTGGTTTTACAAATTACAATGATGTGTATTTTCTTATGTCTATACTCTATAACAACATTTTCGGGTAGTACAAGCTAGGGTACAGCTAGTCCGAAAGTTTTATCAGACTCCTATATGTCATAAATAGCTTCTTCTTAGTATTATAAAGAGGACCTTTATCGAAATTATCAACCGCATTTTTCTTTTAGAATTCAAGTTTTTACTTATGATACTATGAAACATCGAAATCGTCAACAGTTTTTCATAGTAGGTATCATAAGTAAAAACTTGAATTCTAAAAGAAAAATACGGTGCGAAGATGGACTCAATAAATTAGGAGGTTTGGAGCACCCTCTCCTCAAACTATAAGCATTATTTTATAGCATTTATTCGGTTCTGAGCAAATTAATAAACAATTTATATAGAATTGTATAGAAATGTCGAAATTAAAAGTCAACATTTTTAATTTTTTTTAAGTTGATATTATTTTAAAGTCGAATTTAAAACTCAAAATGTCGAAATTAAAAGTCAAAATGTCGAATTTAAAAGTCAAAATTTAAATATTAATAAAAAATATTGAAATTTTGACTTTGGAAGTCGACATTATTGTAATATCGAATTTAAAACTCGAAATGTCGAAATTAAAAGTTGAAATGTCGAATTTAAAAGTCGAAATGTCGAATATAAAAGTCGAAATGTCGAAATTAAAAATCGAAATAACAATATTTTTTTTTTTTAGTTGGCACTACTACGCTTCCGTACTGTCATCACCTTACCACCAGACCAGAAGAAAATTAACTATTTTATTAATTAGGCATGGGATGATAAAATAAGGAAGGTAGGTATTAATAAATCAGAAAAATAAACTAGTATGTAATAGTACTGTTGTTGCGATTTTGTTGGGCGAACGCATATGTGGCGCTCATAGCGGAATTTCTCTATTATGGCGACGATTGTACGCTTGATACGCTAATTTCATTTTGTAATTTTTTAATCTTTTTTTTCTGTACCTGTTTCTGTAACGAAAATTTATTTTCGAGCTCCTGGGCCCCCACACGAGTTTTCTCAGTGGGGCCCAGTATTGCATATGTGTATGAAAATTAAATTAAATAAATAATATTGATCTAAATTTAATTAAATAATATTAATATTAATTTGTTTGACATTCGAGTTGATTTGTTTTATTTTCTACTGTTTGCATTATTAAAAAATTAATAAAATAATGTTAAA